>JARDVY010000296.1:2275000-2732500 GCA_029030555.1 Ornithoptera alexandrae | reverse complement strand
GCTTATCTGACACTGGGCTCCTGGACGCGGTGAGGACCGCCCCTGTTTAAATCCTTATATTAAAATATTTTCACCAGTTAAAACGCTTCAAATCGGAATACAAGTATCGTTTGCACAATACTAATTCGCGGCAGAAATAGTCGCTGCGGTGGTACCTATATACCTAGACTGCGTCTGGCAAAAAACCTACGATTGGTACTGTAATACACTTTCTCCAAAGGGGTGGGGAGGGTTTCAAATATAAATCTGCATCAATGCGTTTACAAATACTTTATTACAATCTCTCTGGCACTTTTACATTACTCAATCTTCCTACACGGCTCCCAAAATACGATTCACCGACGACGCCACTCTTTGTTCTCTCTATCCCTTTTTTCTCTTCACACTCGACCCCACGCCGACCGTTATTTTCGTTCCCCGTGTTGCCAGTCAAAAAAGCTAATTATAATTAATAGTTATAACGTGAACATAACGATCAGAGTATTAGTTTATAAAATAGTTGTTACAATTTAATAATAATTTATAAACATCTTTATCAAATTAATATGCTTTTTATTTTAAACCTTGCACTATAAATAAAATAACGGCATCCGCTTTTGTATAGTTAGCGAACATACTTTCAAGTTCATTGTACCCATTGATCGTGAAGCTATATGAGCTCACTGGTCTGAATAATTCGCTCAATTGCACGAATAGAATCAATTGAATAATATGTTTTATTGTCTTCTGCCGACTTACTGTATATTTAACCGTTGCCGGAGGTCTTTTATTTAAAGGCCCTCATGAGCTTAATACTTCTCTTCTTCGTTGGAACCTTCGGCTTTCCTAGTTGCTTGTCTGGGTCAACTTGTTGTGAAGAGCAATGTAGAAATGTATTATGGATAGATTTATTCATTGTTAATAAAAACAATACGAAGTGGTAATTATTGTCTGTCTATTGTAAATTAAAATATATATATCTTTTTGTTAATAAGTATTTTTTTTTATTCTCTTTTAAGCCATACACCTTATAGGTTAAGCCGGCTACTACATAATTAACCATTAACTTTAGAGAAGCTATAAACAAGAAAACCTAAGATTCTTTTTCTGTCATTACATGTAAACTGTGAATTAAAAACTCTGTGAAAAACAAAAAATAAATCATGTCTACTACATCCGATATTATTAATAACATTTGCTCTTTCTGGTTCATACCACTCACACTCCATCAAAGTATGATATAAATCTTCTTTTACATTCTGCATGTATCACAACATAGATTATTTCTTTTGCCCATTAAAAATTTGAACACATTCAGTGGGACGTGTCCAGACCGCACTCTCATGCAGACAATAAGTTCTCTACGGTTAAGTTTACATTTGTAGAACCACGGAACTTTAAGTGGCTTGGACATAAGCGTCTTGTACCATATTCCTTTTTCTTTAGAAAGTTTGTTAAACCAGGTTTTCCAAACATCAATAATAGTTTTTCCAATTTGTTCCAGATTGATGAGAAGGTACCCTTAATTCTACACCTTCACCTAACGCTTGTTTTGCAATTGTATCAGCCACCTCGTTACCATCTATTCCTACATGTGAAGGAAGCCATTGTATTCTAACTTGAACACCGTTACGTATTAAATTCCAAATAATAATGTTGAAAGCTTCACTTTTACCAAACCAACCGTTATTGCATTTTAACAGGTGCTGTAAAGATGATACAGAGTCGGTAAGTATAATTATTCGGTTATATCCGCAGGATTCAGCGTAACAAAGAGCTTCTAGTATTGCAAGTAACTCAAAGCCCATAATAGAAATCAGCTTATTATCTATGTTGAATTTGGCTTTAAAGGAAGTCCTCTGATCGTAAAAGGGACATCCTGAATTAACAGTATCCTTAGAAGCGTCGGTATAAATTTGAACAAACTTCTGATATTCAAATGAAAGCATTGATTTAACAGCGCTGTGGCACTCACTTGGACTGGTAATTCTTTTTGTGCTGGTTATGGTGTTTAGTAGATATTATATCTGTAAGTGGCAGTTCTGTTACAAGAAAAGGTAATTGATATAGCGTTGACATCTGACATTGAGATATATTAAATCTCTTAGTACTTTCATATGTATTGACCATCATCATTTTACTATTTCTTCGCCTATATTGTCTTTCCCTGGATAACAATTCCGAAAATGTAGACAAATGTTCCAGTAGATAATCCATTGGCCTCGACCAAACTTTTAACATGTATTTATGGCATAAGTATTGACTTCTTATTTCTAATGGTAAAATATTCTATCTGGATTGTATCACATATACAGGAGTAGATCTTATAAAACTACCACAAATACGTAATCTTTGATTTTGAATAAGATCTATCTTTCTTAAAAGACCGGTACTTGCATTTCCATAAAGAAAACTGCCGTACTCTAACCTACTTTGGATCAAAGCATTATATAATCGTCTCAATTGAATAGGCTGAATGCCAGAATTGCTTAAATATTTGAATATATTTATATATGACATTTGCTATGACTGTCTATCCATATTCCAAGAAATTTTATACACTTTTCACTATCTAATGTTATATTATTTTCCTTAATACATATGGACGGAATCCGATATTTACGAGTAATAATGCATCCCTTAGTTTTACTATAAGACAGATCTAAACCTATCTGTTGTAAAATTTTATAAAAGTTGTTAAGAGCTTTTTGCATAACATTTACACAATAACTAATATCTTTATTTGTGCGATAGAAAGCAAAGTCATCAGCATATTGCGATATTCTGATTAAAGGTAATCTGTTGCTAATATTTATTGTTATAATATTAAATAACATTGGAGACATGGGGTCCCCCTGACAAAGACCTTGCCTACATACTCTAGATGAACAGTCACCTGATTGAAGGAACAAAGACAGGTGCCGCTCTTTCAGAAATTCATAAATATATACACACAAATATGAGTCAAAACCGAAGTTAATTAAACAGTCATAAAGACATACAATCGAAATATTGTTATAGGCATTACTTATATCACAAAAACTAAAGAGCATGTATTCTTTATTAATTACAGTATAACTTTGACTTCTGTTGGTAAGTTAAAAATCATAGAGTATACTATAGTATCTAAGCCTGCGGATGTGTCTTTTTCTTTAAGAACTGCATTTAGCTCAGATAATGTGGAATCGATGCATTACTAGATCTGACTTGGCTGGGTCTTGTCATTTGACATTGTCTTGACAGGGCTGAAAACTAACACAGTCCGGGGCTAGGTCAGAAAGGAAACTTTCTGCATCTACGTCCTGCAAAAATTCCTGATCGTTAAACCTTTTTGACCTTTGATCCATCTCATCTTATTCCATAAAACTGTATTGGATGTGATTGAATCTATATTCTTACAAAACTGTTACCATGATTGTCTTTTAGCTGATTTGATCATTCGCTTGGCTTCTCTGATTTTCTTTTGCAAAATAATAAAAGTTTTACGAAAGTTTTTGAGAGCCAACATCCTTTCTGCTACAATTTGGGATAAATCTTGGTTCCACCAATTTTTGGAATGAATTTAGGATGTTGATTTTCTGGGAATTTAGAATAAGGTATAGCTTTATCGGCTGCCTTATTTATGGTTAAGAGAAGTCTATCATAACAGTCTTGTAGATCTTTATTTAGAGTAAAATCTACGCAATTCATACTTACTTTCTGTTTGAACATAGCCCACATAGCTTTTTTAATATTTCGTTTGCTATTTATGTAAACATATTGACAACTGTCCTGAATTTTGATTAAAGCCAGGCGATGATCACTACCTAAGCACTCGTTTGACACTGACCAATCTAAATGTACAGGTATATCACTGCTTGCAAAAGTAATGTCTGTTGTGGAAAATATTGTTTCTCCATTAAGCATTGCAAAGCGGGTGGGATCTCCATTATTCAAATATATGAAGGTATCATCTATACTTGTCTCTGCAAGTAAACACCCACGAGTATCCGTTTTATAGGACCATGCTCTATGGTGTCCATTAAAGTCTCTTGTAATTAAAGTCTTACGGCCACGAAAGCTAAATAGACACTCATAGTCTCTTCTACCTATATAAAAATTTTGCGGAGAATACACAGCTATTATATACTTGATTTTACTAAAATTAATCAATTGAATACAAAGATGTTCTAGCCGGCATTTCGGTATAGCTGTAGTGATCAATTTTGATTTAATCGAATTATATAAAAAAATTGCCACGCCTCCGAAGTTATCCTGCCTATCCATCTTTAAGCAATAAAAGCCAGGTATATTTACATTTACTCCCGGTGACAGCCATGTCTCCGAACAGACACAAATATGATTTTTTTCTTGATTTAAATACGCTTCTAATTCGTTTAGTTTAGGACTGAGACTTCTACAATTCCATTGCACAATGTTAAGATTTATATTCATAGTTTTTAGCATGTTATTTATTTTTTAATTTGTAACTTTAGTTTACTTATCATGCGAGTCACACTATTTTTAACACTTCGATATGATATTTTGGGGATTATATCATTTAGCATTTCAATTAAGTCGTCAATATGTTCTGTGTAACTATAAGTAATTTCTTGGATATTTTTGATTCCGTACGTAGAATCAAGGTATTCTTTAACTTGTTGTCCATTTAAAGGATATGGTTTGATTGACATGGATATAAAACTGTCTATTTTTTTCCAATTAATAGAATCAAAATCACTTTTAGTCGTTTTTTTCCGCTTTTTATCAGTGATTACATCTATGTCTTGTATGCAACTTTGCGATAATGTATCACTGTACTCGTCGCTAATGAATTCACCGATGGTCTCCTCCATTTGTTCATGCGTAACTTCTGATGTAGATGAATCAGTTGGCGGATGTGGAAGTTTAAAAGTACAGGTTTCAGTATTGAGCCGTGTTTTTTCATCTGTTACGTCCGAGATGTTTAAAGCAATGCTTTCAGTACTTTTAGAGGCTTTGTGACCCTATTTTTTGCATACAAAGCAAGTCATAGTGTCTGAAGATAAATAAATCCAATAATTAGTCTCATCATATTCGATAGACATGCAATTGATAGGCGACAAAAATCTTCAGGGGTTGCATAAACCTGCCGACGGAAACTTAATATATGGCTATATCCTGAATCGTTTAGTCCCGCACGTAGAAATGATATTGTCGACATAGGTTTAATACCTATTTCTTGTAATTCTTTCTCTATTTCCGTATGTGGAATAATCGGACATACATTCGAGAGAATAATACGTTTGTTTCTATTAATCAGTGGGCGAATACTAAGTTTATGACCTTGAATAGTTATAAACTTCTTATTGTCTTTAATATCGTCCGCTATCAGTTTTGATGCTAAATATACACAAATGCGGTTGTTAGAAATTCTGGATAAGAAACGTATTTGCGCTGGATCAATAAATTTTCCAAGTGCTAGTGCATAGTCCTTAATTTTAATGTTTTCGAAGGCATCGATTACAATAGCTTGCTCTTTTTTCGGGAACATTGTATTTTGAGAAACGGTGGCATAACTCAATGTAGTGGGGGACGTTTGTGAACTCATTTTATTCCTGTAGTCAGAAATATTGGGAAAATATTTGGAAACTGATTAATAAACTCTAATGAATTTTCGTACCATTATTAAAATACATAAAAAAAAAACCCGGAAACGAAGGTAGATTCACGTGAAAAATTAGTGAATAAAAAAAAATTAATAAGTATTATTTTTTTTAAAAAAACTTGTTTTATAAAATATTAGTATCTAAAGTTGTATATGTAGTTCGTTTGTGACCAATTCAAATATTCGAGAGAATCGTAAATAAGAGTAACAGAAGTGTTCGGAACATGACTACGGCGTGACGTCATCGGTGCAAGCGCACGCGTCGATGACGCGACCCAACAAATCAAAAATCATTTATTTGACAACGTACATTACATAGTGACGACAGTTATTGGTGTCTCCTGTTAGGCATAACAACGCCTATGCCAGGAGATACCGCCCTTCCTTATCATGCATGATTTGAGTTTGTTGTCTTAATAAGTTTATGAGTGGTATTTTATATTTATAAGTGGTGGTTTTACACTTACGTGATATATTGCATAAACAATTCAATTTCGTCATAAGATTGCGTTTTTAACCATTTCGTTATTATTATCTTGCAGTCACGATAGTTTTTGCTACATATTTCTAATTGTTTATTTATTTTATTATACATATATACTAATCTCATATTATGCTGGATACTTGCAAAAGTAATTTTTATCGATGGAGTGGTTATAACTATATAATTCCTTCTCCTCTCGTTAGTGTTGACGTCATATGCTACGGTTTTCTTGAGTTTTAAAGTGGAATATAATATATACAGTTTACGAACAGATAGTAAATCAGCAAGCTCATACAGGCCTTCTGTGTAGTACTTCCAATTTTTAAAATACATAACCTTGAGAAGGGCCCTTTGAGCTCTGTCCACTGTGACAAAGTGCGTTTTATTGGCACCACCGCATATTGGGAAACAAAACCCATCGACAAGGGATTATTGCCACGAGTCTTCACGAGAACAGATGTAATACTAATATACTAATAGTACGGCGTATACAAAAGAGTTTATTTCATGGTAATCATAAAAGCGATTAATTTTATACATATAGTATAAGAAATCTGATTAAACTAGTAATAAAATTTTTGTTATAAACTGAACTTTTTTTAGGTGAAGACAAAATGGCGGAGTGCGACTGTGATTTCTTATTGCCAAACAATCAAGAATGGGAGCAGCATTATGATAACTGTTCACTGATGTGGACTAAACGTTCAGATGCACCAATTCCAAAGTAAGTTTTTGGGTCTCAAAAAATTTTATTTTTAAGTTGCTTTCATGATGGTTAGTAGTGTACTTAACTCATAACAATACGCTGCGACTTAGGTTTAAATACGTACAATCTCATGAGACAAATATCATTTCTTTTTAGATGTATTTATGGGTTTTGAAGCGTTTCGTAAAAATTAAAAAAAAAATCAATATTAATATATAGGGAGATGTGAAATCATACATGAAATATTTATTTCCTTGCTCTCTTCAAACGATAACAAAATACTGTTAAGTGTTGCGGTACAATCTTAGATTTACAATGCTTATCGCACCTAAGTTCTCTGATAGTGAAGGACATTAAGATAACTCTGTGCATTGAAATCTAGTTTTAAAGTTTGCAATGTTGTATGTTGAAATGACTTAGAAACGTGAACTGGTTACATCGGCATGAACAGTGAGTAGGTATTAGAGTACAATCACATGTTACAATGCGCAGTTAGTAATAATAGTGTTGCAATATCGCAAGGCTCGGATATTAGAACTGTTATTATCTACTTGCATTTCTAAGTCACACACATTCCAGTTTATTTTATAAACTGAAAATTTTTAAGATGTTAATTTTTTTTAATTATTTAATAGCTCCGTATATTTATAAATATATTAAATCTAAATATATATGCTTTATGTTCTGAGACTAACTGTTCCCTGCACGCTTTGCTGAAAGTAATATAAAATTATACTTGAAATTAGTTTGAAATATTCCTTGAGAGCGACCGCAGGCGCAAATGACTCTATAGCATCCCTTACTATAGCAGCCGCATAAGTAATACGAAATGAAACTTAATTGAAAACAAAATGAATATATGAAATTTAAATATAATACCCTATAACTATCTATGATGATCTGGTGAAGATTGCGTGAAGCAGCTGGATGCAGCATCGATCGATGTGGAAATCTTTGGGGGAGGCCTATGTCCAATAGTGGATCTCTGTTGGCTGATGATGATGAGCCATCAACAAATCATTCGCATCATCCGCGTCGAATAGTCATGTTTCATGTTGATACGTTCACTAGTTTTCGCGTGATTGGCGAAAAAATCAAACCCATTTCCATTATATATATATATATCCCTAAGATCACTGCTTAATCACGAGACTTCCGAAACTATTCGACGTAAACACTCAAAATTTGGAAGAGATATTGTACTTCTGCCGTTTAGAGGTCAGCTAAGAATAGATTTCACAAAATTCCTTCTCCAAAGAGAGTTGCACGAGTGTTACGGCTAGTGAAGCGAGCAGGTGATAATACGTAATGTTTATTAAATATTTTAAAAACTATTATAATTTTTATTATTATATATGATGAACTTATTTAAACAGCAAGAAAGTCAAACTCTCTCGCGATGGAAGGAAGATGGTGATGGATGAAGGCAGAGCAAGGCCAATCAGAACTGGTCTTTATTCCCGTCTAATTTGTAAAGCATAACACAGGGGTGACAATATATTCTTCTTCTTCCCATTTATGTGGGGTCAGCACAGTATGTACTTCTCTTCCATATCCCTCTATCAGCCGCCATATTTGAATTCACACTCTTCTTACACATTAGGGGTGACAATATATTATCATCTAAATATTATTTACATTTTTTGAATAAATTTAATAATAAATATTGCTTTTTAACTTACTACAGATATAATGTCTTCAACCTAATCCATCGGTAACTGTTATTAGAAAAAATATATACTAAATATAAAAATATTACTACTGGAAAAAAGCGAAATTAAAATGGCGGTTGATTGACAATGACGATGGTAACTATCCAAGGGGTTTCACATAACTGTAAAACCCTCCAAAATTTACCAATCATATGGCCTTGAATGGCACTTCTGTGTTACAAGTAAGCTTAAACATCACACACTGATAAACAAAAACCTTACAAACCGGAACTTCATACTACTTTAGTGTTTCCACTTTATATAGGATGGCGCAAAAGTAATCCTCCTATCAGAAAATGCTATAAATTTTGCCTTGATGTAAAAAAATTAAGACTGTTTTTATATTGTATACAAGGTATAAAAGGTGGCGCAAAAATAACCTTCCGATGTTTTTTGGCTGTAATTTAAAAAAAAATGAAAAACTTTGATTCTTCTTGTGGATTATTTTTATTTGGTCTTTTAATTTTTTTACATCAAGGCAAAATTTATAGCATTTTCTGATAGGAGGATTACTTTTGCGCCATCCTATATTTATGTGTGACTCAATTATTAATTAAATGAGTTCTTTGTTGTTTGATATCTGTTTAATTTTTTATTTTCTTTGTTTAATTTACAGAAATAAAGACGGTTCCCTGCGTCTTCCCAATAAGAACCTCGCGAAGTTAGATCGAGACGTTATTTATCATCTCGGCCTTGACACAGTCGACTATGATTTACCAGCAATGTTTGGTGACGTCAAAGTACGTTATTTATTATCATAATTCAATTGTGAGCTAAGCGTCTTCTTTATTTGTTTATCAGGCATCTATTTCTTAATTTATTTAAAAAGCGCACCGTAGGTAAACTAAATTAGGTAAACAGACGTATATTGAAAAAAAAGCAAGTCCGTGTTTTTCTGTTTTATTTTACGACGCGACGAGACCAACGGGACCTTCACCTAATAGTAAGTGACATCCCCACCCATAATAACGTGGCGCTAAATAGGATGGTATACACAGCTGCCACATTGTACTCGTCGCCGTGAGACAAAATGTTAAATCTCGTTACTCTCCAGTAATTTTACTAATTATAGCGCACTTCAAACCGAAACAGTAAGGTTTGCACAATACTGTTTGCCAGCGCAAACATAAGCGGCGGTGGTACCTACCTGGACAGTATATGGCGAGAAACACCTGCCGCATATATTTAATAACAAGTTTAGCAATGTGAGTGTAAAATGTTTTAGCTGTTTCTATATTAATATTGTTGGCTTTGTGCTCGCGCCATAAAAATTTAAATCCATTCAAATGTCAGCTGATAGATTTCTTCTAAATTATTGTCATTAATATATAACGTTGTTTGCATTAAATACTTTTTCCACTCTTGATTTCCACCTATGTAGAGACTCATCACGATTTCTCTGAAACCGTAAGGCATAGAGACTTGAAATTTACTAGGAATACTCCTTTTAACGAGTTTAGGTCTGTTGACAATGGAATTTATAAAATTCCTTGCTCAAAGTGAGTTCAGGTGATGTTATGGCCAGTGAAACGTGCGAGGAACAGTTACTTCATGTATATGCAGGTAGTTATTGACATTTATAAAATATCAGCTATATATAATTAAATACTAAACTGTGTAAGGTCGACTACGTATAAAAGATGCATAAACAGCTGTGGTTTCTACAATCCATTATTAATGGGGTGAGCACTTCTTCGGGGCAGCTTTTCTAGCCCTTTTCGCTAGTTAAAGAGCGAAAGCAGTGTCTCCATATATAGAGCTTTTAAAACTATCAAATAAATGTTGCATGTTTGTTTTTCAGTTTGTTTGTATGGGCGGCACTAAACAAAGAATGAAAGAATTCGCTAAGTACATAGCGGATGTGCTCAAAATCACTAACGTCCATCTGATTAACTTAACCAAACACTCCCATAGGTACGCCCTATATAAAGTGGGTCCGGTGATTACAGTGAATGTATGTTATTGAATTTCTTTTGTATGAACATAAAGTATATAGATGATATACACCTTTCAAATATATTGTGTAGTAATGTGTAAAGATTATCGTGTTCTGGATTGAAAGACGCTGTAGTTAGTGTAATTAGAGGAGTAACGAGAATTAACATCTTGTTTCAAGGCGACGAGCCCATTGTGGTGTAGTATATATCATACTAACTAGCGCTTCATTGTTTTGGGAGATGTATAAGTTACCATTACGTTAATATATACAAGTGCCCTTGTACTCTATATCCTTATTGTCAAGTTTATTCTAACAGCTGTGTGTACAAAAATATATTAAATAAATAAAAATAAAAATACAACTTTTAAGGCTATATTAATTATATATTAAATTAATTTTAAATATATGTTTACTATTTTAACTTTGTTAAAGTTTAACATCTATCGTCTACACTTTATAGTAACAGTAGTTTCTTAAAATAAAATATATATAAATGTTTTAAATTTTTTATATAAAAGTTTCGTTTTTTTTTCTATATATAGAAGTAAATGATTTTCTTGTACAGCATGGTATAGGAGTACCGTCAATGACAGTAGTGCTTCAAGAGGTTATAAAACTGCTTTACTACGCAAAAGCGAAGGATCCTGTAATGTTCAGAATAGGCACCTCCGGCGGTTTGAAAATACCTCCGGGATCCGTTGTGATTTCGTCCTGGAGCTGCAGCGGTACATTAGAGAAGACCTATGACATTGTAAGAAACTATACTTATCTATTTATATATAGAGGAGATACTTAGAGATGCATTGACTCATCATGAGATTTCCGAAACTATTATACATAAACACTAAAAATTTGGTAAAGATATTGCTTCTGCCATTTAGAGGCCAGCTAAAAATAGATTTTACAAAGTCTCTTTCCCAAAAAAAGAGTTGCGGGGGTATTAATAACGAAAAGGGGCCAGGGTCGACGCGTTGCCGTCAGACGGGAATATTTCCGACAAATTTCAAATCTTATCATATATAGGGTGTCCCGTGGCAGATTTAGGATTTGAAATTCGAATATTTTTTTAATAATGTTGCGCGAGGGACCGGGAAGGTTACAGTTTGGCGTAGCATTTGTGCGGATTGGTCAGTCACGATGTCGCAGTGGACTGGTGCTGTTTCTGTCAATGGAATAATTGGACTGTTTTTCTTTGAAAATTCTCGTGGAGCAACCGTAACTGTTAATGGTGATGTCTATTGCCGCATTTTTATACCGAAACTAAGAGAACATCCATCGAACAGCTCTCACACGTGATTTCAATAAGATTGGCGCCACGCCTCATACAGCAAGTGCCACTATGAGCCTCTGCGAGATACACTCGGAATACTCTCGAAAGATTCCGCGAGTGTGTACGTCGCGATGGAAAGCATTTGGATAGAGTGATCCATAAAAAATAAAGTCTGCATGTCTCGTCTTTGTTTTTATGACAAATATATGTATATTCTAAAATAATAACATCCTTTATTTTATTTAAGAAATGCTAAATCTGCCACGGGACACCCTATATTACAGCCAGTAAAGTAAGGCGGGCGGAGAACAGCTAGTTATATTGTAAAGCTTTTTCTATTTAATGAAATACTTTTTAATCGACAATAAGGTAACTCTTCCCATCAATTTTATTTGAAGGCAGATCTGCAATATGATATTTGTAGCTGCTACCCAGTGTAGTTTTAGGATCGAACTACGGACCCCTAATAAACAACGGAGCGGAGCCAGTATTTTGCAAACGAAAGAAGTCAGAAAAAGGAGGAACGACGAACTGAGGCCAAGAAAGAACTTTTCATTTATACGCGTTTTTAAATGTAATAAGAACTAAAGTATAGTAATTTTGATCCTTAAAAAATTACAGAATAGAAATAAATTATAATAAAAAATAAATATCGGTTGCGTATTTTATCAGCTTAGACTTTTGCAGTCGTTAAAATCTTAAAACAAGTTAGATTTGTTTGTATTATATACATGATAGTATTTAAATATTTATACATAGTAAATTATCTATATTTTAATCAATTATATATACTGATCTCTAAATATTCAAGCAAAGGTTGTTTCTGAGGTTGTACGTTTACATTCAGTATGACATTCCATTGCTCGGAGATTTGTTTAACCGTTTATTTAATACTTCCACATACCCTATATGCTTTAATAATAACTCTTCTCTTCCTACTGCCCTTATCCCAGCTATGTGGGGTCGGCACAGTATGTACTTCTCTTCCACATCCCTCTATCAGCCGCCATATTTATATTCACACTCTTCCTACACATGTCATCTTTCACACAATCCATTCACACTTTCTTCGGTCTTTCTCTACCCTTATAACCATCCACATTCATTCTTATGCTGAATAAATGTAATATTTAAAGAAGTTAAATGTATTATATGATTTTCAGCCTATTTTGGGTGAAGTTCGGAAAATACCGGCGATATTTGATAAACGTCTGACGCAGGAGCTGCAGTCGCTTGTGACCGACGCTGATGGTTTCGGCACCTTCATCGGAGGAACTTTTGTAGCTGATGACTTTTATAGAGGTATGCAAGTAACAAATTTATCTAATATTTTCTTTCAAATTCAGCTTAAACTTCAGCTACTTTAACAGACAATTATGTTTTTTTTTTTTGGTACGTAAAAGGTTCCAAATTCAAAACCCAACATCTCTTTTCCTCCTATGATAGAGCTTCCATCTAAAATAAGATCTCTACTTTTCGTCATGTCTCTGATTTCTATAGGAACCCATTTACAAATCCGACTTCACTCTGAAACTCTTTACCCGAAGAGATTCTGAATGTTACCACTAAATATCTTTTTTAAAAAAAAGGGGTCCTAAAATATCTCAAGCAGACACAGAAATTAGCATTTATGAAAAATATGTTTATATTTGGGTATATGCTTTATATTTATGTGACTGCAATATTATATAGATAGATATTTATATATCTATCTATATATATTTGTATTATTATTATTAATGATTTCGTTTTGATTAATGATTAAATTACCACCATCAACAACATTTTACCTCACCGAAAGTTGTCTGGAAGAATTCCAATAAGAATTAAGCCTGACTTTTGTATACCTCGCTATGGAGATTTAAAATAATAAAAAAAACTGCAATTTGTTATATACAGTAAAAGCTCCTTATTCGCGTTTTCGTTATACGCTGATTTAAAAAAATGCGACTCAATTCATATGTTTGCTGTTAAAATGTCTTTATTCGCGGATCTAATAAGTGCATACATAATAATAAAAGGTTCCAATAGGTATTCAATCCAATATCCTTTGTAAATGCATTCAAAGGGACTAATAAAAAAAGTATACCCCTTATTCACTGTTTCTGTATTCGCGGCATATTTATGGAACATATACCCCGCGAATAAAGAGCTTTTACTGTATGTTCCTGGTGATTGACAACCCTTATTTTTACCTTTAAACAGTAGTATGCAAATGCAAAGTTGCTGATGGAAATACCAAGGTAACGAGACATAATATCTCATGTATGAAAGCGATGAGAGCAAGCTAGTGCATTGTATTTAAATATAATAAATTACATCATCGTAGTGTTTCTATTATGGCATTTACTGCTTTATGTCAGTGGTGGGATTATTCGCTGTACGAATCAAAGGCACAGTTTTGGTTTAAAGCTTTCCTTTATTCTGATGAAGAAAGTATAATAACTTAAGTCATCATCATAATCATCAGTCGACAGATGTCCAATTCTGGACATAGGCCACCCCCGAAGATCTCCACGTTTGTAGGGGTTCGTATGGGGGATTTGGATCATTTCCCACCACGTTGGCCCAATGCGGATTGGCGGGAACCAGAGCCTCGTTTGTCGATTAGCAAGGTGCACCATGAGCAGGTGAGGTTGACTTGAGTCCCGTGAGTTGTTGTGCGGAACCCCTTACACTCCACACTTATTTTAAGTAACACCACGCAAAGGCCATTGTAGAAGATAAAAAGTCTTGAGGCTTCCTTTACGAGAAAAGGCCCAAGCAAGGGGAATGATAAGCGGAATGTTTATGATTATAATTTTTTTTTATTCAAATAAGTGACGAGATGAGTGGAACCTTTACCTGATGGTGAGTGATAACATCCCATAATAACGTCGCGCTACTTATGATATATACTACACCATATTACGCTCGTCGCCTGAAACATTAGATATTGAGTCTCGTTACCCCAGTAATTACGCTAGCTTCAAACCAGACTACAGTAATATTTGCGCACTACTGTTTGGTGGCAGAAATAGGCGCTGCGGTGGTACCTACTTCTCCGACAAGGAAGACCCCCAGTAAATGTAAATTTAAAGGTCAGGCGAGATTGGACGGTCCGTTCTGCGATCATACGGAGGAAGATAAAATAAACTTCTTACACAAGCTGTCAGAGATGGGTGTGAAGAATATAGAGATGGAGGCCACTGCGTTCGCTGCTTTCACCCATGAGGCTGGTATTCGTGCAGCTGATCTCTGTATAACGTTCTTGGATCGGCTGATGGGAGACCAGGTTAGAATATATCTATTCTGTACTAACATTTACATCTTGTCGTAGATCTTTCAAAAGCCCGTGATCTTCGTTCCGTGATTCAATAAGCTTGCAATTGCAATACTAAATTACATGATGGTGCCTTCTTCGGTTAACCGGTTTAAATTTTTTATCCTGTAATATAACTTTAATATAGTTTGTATATGATATAAATGTTAGTTTAACATAGAATCATCTGTCAAGTTTGTGTCTAGATACAAAATCCATGGAACGAATCGCCGTTACGTTTGTCGATATCAGAAACGGCAATAAATTTCAAACATCTGTTACAAAGAGATAAATTATATATAAGGTGTGTTCTTCCCTCTGCTGTTTAGTGGCAAACCGCTTGATAAATTGAGCCCCAGTTCGATTCCGGGGTCAATTGTCTGGCCGGTGGTAGCATTCCTTAAAACCAGCCTGACTGGTTATTATCCGCATATTGTAATATTACCATATTAGTATTTGCAGTGTTCTAGCTGTCACGAATAAGAGTCGGTGTATTCGAGAAAAGCAAACTTCACTATTGACGGTCTCACTGACACTTAAGTTCATGTGAAGTTGAGGTTAATTATTAGCAAGAGAATGAAGAAATGTTATATACCTTTAAATAGAAAATGATGGACTAATCATTTATTTCCTGCCTATTAGATAGAAAAGACATTCATTAGCGCTGATTAGGATGATATTCGCTGTACTACATTGTGGTCGCCGCCTTAAGACAAAATGTTAAGTCGTATTAACCCAATAATTCCATTAACTATAGCACCCTTTAAATCGGACCACAGTAATGTTTCCATATTTCTGTTTTTCGACAGAAATAGGAGCTGCGGTGGTACCTACCTAGACGGTCTCCGGCCACCCATCCATAAATTGAATAGGTCTAATGAAACTTGTCACCTTATGATTTAAAGTAAATAATGTTGTAGTTTAGAAGTACTGTGGTTTTTGTTTTCAGGTTACAACAGATAAATCTTTACTATTAAAGTGGCAAGAACGTCCCATGATAATTGTCGGAAGATATATCGCCAAGTATTACGAAGGTTTAAAAGCAAATCATTAAAAGGATTTATTCATCACTACCAATCCTCCGCCCGCTTTGGCCGTACTAAATTTTTTTTAATCAACGAAGCGACGAGACCAGCGGGACGATCACCTGACGTTAATTGCTGCTCCTACCTGTAACAACGTGGCGTATATTAGAATGTTACACACAGCAATATTTAGAAATAAAGAATCATATTTGAAATTTGTTACAATTATTCTCGCTCGACGGCAATCTGCTGCCTGGCGGGCCCCTTTCCGTTATTAACAATATCACAACTGCCTTTTGAAAAAGAATTTTGTAAAATCTGTTCTCAGCTGACCTCTAAATGGCAGAAGCAATGTCTCTACCAAATTTTGAGTGTTTACGTGTAATAGCTTGTGAGATCTTGTGATTAGTCAAAAAATCTCTAGATATCTTCATATATATTACAATATTCATGTAATTGCATTGTAAACTCTTAAAAGAATCTATCAAACCTAGATTATGCATTGTCTATTTGAAATTTGTTTTTTTTTTTCCTGCGAAGTGATTAGTCGAGAGGACTGTTCACCTGAAGGTAAGTGTAACGCCTCCCCATAACAACGTGTGCTAGTTAGAATGATATACACAACATCATATTGTGGTCGTCGCCTTGACATATAGGATGTTAAGTCTCTTTACCCCAGTAATCACTAGCTACAACGCCCTTCAAACCGAACCACAGTTATGTTCGTATTCGGCAACGGAGTTCTACTACCATTGTATTATAATATGTGATATTTTAATAAAATAAAAAAAAATATAGAATATTTTTTTTACCTTTATCTTTAAATGCGACTATACGTAAACGTGTTTTTATTTTTTTCGTCTTTCCATCTTTCAGTATTATAAATGAATAGATATTTGAATCAATAATGTATAGTGAATAATTAACGAATCGTTAATTGGAATAAGTTTTTTTAATCAAGTTTTTTAAAGAATTTTTGTGTTTATTAGCTTCAGCAATCTCCGCACTCGTAATTACTAGCAGATTTTAAATAAAGGAAAATATATACACCCATAGATAACTTATAAATAAGTATAGAAGAAACATGAAAGGTGATGGCAAGGAGAGAAAGAAAATTAATTAGTGAAAATTAATGTAGTGGTAGCTGAAGAGTAAAATTAGAAAATATAAATTACTAAATAAATATTATTAGTATTAGATTTTATATCCGTACAGACAAGTTCACACAATTTCGTCCCGGGGTCCGGCATTATGCGCAAAAACATTTCCCTCCAAATACACGTTTACGTCAGTCCGTAGCGGGGTTTCATTGAGGGTGGTTATCTACGCCCTTACAGAGCCTCCTTATTGTTATGAAATAAATAGTTTTCTTTATTAAAACTCCATAAATAATATTCGTATCTTGTGTTTATGATTTTTTACATAACATACATGTTCTGTGCGAATTAATACAGATTGATACTGTGCGTGGTAATATACAATGCAAGTGGGTTCATTTTGCTAACCGTCGCGTGTGATTGTGAGCTCTAATTTTACGTGTTTTTCTTTTGTGTGTTTTTTACCATATTTTTGTACGATGTAGTATGGTGTCAGCGGGTGGTCGCGCTAATTACAATGAAGTGTACGTATTTTATAATTATTTTCACCAGCCGTTAGCATTTTGCAGATCACGAGTTACGTGAGATGAATTTAGTAAGAGAGCGGATCATTTCTTCGTTTGGTTTTAGATTTTTTCGTTTATTAAAATTAATGTATTGTTAATAATAATTAACAAAATTTCACGGCACAGTAAGTTCATTATGAACAGATCGAAATGAGAAAAAATAATAATGAAAACAAAAATACTCCGTGATAATTATGAGACCAGGACATCTGTCTCAGTAATAAAGTAATGAAAAAATTCGTAAAATCATATTGAAATTTTTAATGTTATCCAAATGAATATGAAACTTACAGGATTATCAAAAATAATCTTTAAATCGTAATTAACTATAAAATATGCCGAATGTTCTTCAATTGCAAGAATTTATAGTAAATTGGATAAAATTATGATCATCAGCATACTGGTGATTGCTAAGCATTTATAGGCCTTCATAATTGAGGGTAACTGCTACGGCTTGCGGGCTAGTGAACCCAGTGAATGCCACAGAAACATTTGTGGCACTTTTCCTGTTTGACCATATCTCTATTTTAGCCCTACATAGTCCGTTGGCAGACATAAGCCTCCTCCCCATTTTGTTTTCTTTTTATTCTACAAAGCGACGAGACGTTACTAGGAATGGTATACACTGCACCACATTGTCCTCATCGCCTTGAGACATAAGATGGTAAGTCTCGTTAGCCCACTCACACTCACTATCTACAACTCTCTATAAACCGACATACAGTAAAGTTTGCACACTACTGTTGGAAGAATAATTTAAACTATACACGATGTTATCATTACTACAACGATTTTTATACGATTTATGTAGTTAACAGTTTGTAAATTTTCTTTTTTCGTAAATTAAGTTAAACATTAATTTAGACTTATGTTACGAATGAAGAAAAATAAGGAGAGTAAAACGATAAAACAATGGAAAATTATTATTTGGGGCACGATACCGGTTTACACTCGTGGTTTGAATTTTTAATATACTTTTATTATTATTTACGACGCTAGTTAAATTTATTATTACGTGAAAAGCACGAAAAGTTGAATTTCATGTTCCACTTCAGAAAAAAAGTTCTAGTATTTTCCAACACGCAATTTCCGTTAGTTTTTACACGCAAAAGGTTCGGAATATATAAACTTGTAACTAACTGTAGCATCGATCCAGATTTGTGGCGTAATTTTATAAATGTTTTTTTATATAATTGTAAACAAATTCCGTATCACCTTTTGCTGCCAAGTGTTTGAACTTTTTAATAGTTTTAAGGTATATATTTGGCAATAATAATAGAATCGAGATCAATAAATTAACACGGATGATTTAAGATCTTGATTTGAGTTGCGAGAGAATTTCTTTTATAAGCAGGTGCCTACCAAAAATTTGCCGCAAATTAATAAAATCGTTTAATGTTGCTCCGACAATTTTGTTATTTTGTTAAGCGTTAAGGAGAACAAAGATATGAATTTAAACGAAAAACTAATGAATTAAGATTTTAATACTTTATTAGTCACGTTATACAGTAATTGATAATTTTGTTTGCATCAATTATCTTCGTAGCACAGGGAGAAAATAAACAAAGAGGTCCCAGAATATCTAGTAATTATGTAAGACTACAAACACAAAAGTAAAATTGAGTATATATGTAAGTGTTCCCGCACAACTCATGGGATCCAACCCAACCTCACCTGCTCGTGGTGCACCCTGCTAATCAACAAACCAGGCTCTGGCTCCCCCCAGCCCGCATTAGGCCAGCGTGGCGGGAAATGACGCAAAACCCCCCAAATGAACCACTTCAAACGACAACCCCTAGTGCCCAGCGATGTGGGCAGCGCAGGACTGATCGATGTGGGGATCTTTGGGGGAGGCCTATGTCCCGCAGTGGATGTTTATTGACTGAGAATGATGATGATACGTTACCCCAATTACATAAAAATACTGTAACGGTAAACTGAATGATGACAATATTGTTTGTTATATTAAAAACTGAAATATATTTGGCAGCAAACAATCAACTAGATGTAAAGTTAGTGTAGAGACTCTAGTTTCATAGTTGCGGTAGTGCCGTGGTTTCCAGCGTTCAAGCTGAAAGCTGTTTGCTATTACAGGGAAATGAAACGAGTTAACATTTATTGTTCTGTGACAGAATATTAAAATTGTCTAATGCAAGTGTATATTAAATTTTAAATCCGTTATCATAATAAAAATGTGTAGCATGGTATATTAGTGTAACATCCGCAGTGTTTTCTCCTGGTAAGATACGAAAAATTAAACCATGAAAATACTTGTAGGTTTGAATGAAGTACATTTTTCAAGTGATTAGTCCAATGGTTTCAAAGTTCAGCGTTCTGAAACCATTACCTTTATGACCTTCATTTTTTATATACGTGTTAGCCTACATAAAGCTATATTAGAGGCTAGTTGAACTAGGTAAAAGCTGTTCTGTCGTTATATATTTATTTTATTATTATTATTGATATTACAATAAAAGTTAAGTTACTATAAAAAGGTAGACGATTTTTAGATATATGTATTGATATTAGGTACCCTAATTATTTATTTTTGTATTACTTTAAAAATGTTTGTAAGATATTTAACGTTCATTATTTACGTATAGACTTAATATTAACTTTATTTGTCTTGATAATTAGAAAATTATGTGGTCCATACATATAACATCAATATTTTTGAGATATAGTTTTGTTGGAGATTAAATAAATAAATATTTTTTTTGTATTTAACAAATATAGTATAAATGAGTTAATGCACGTAATTTTTTATAAGAATACTGCAAAGCTAGCAGTGGCGTGAAAGATTTAAAGGAAACGCTTTGTTAGTTAACCCTTCTCTTTGTCCCCTTGCCTGGGATTTTCTTTGCTCTTTTTTATCCATACTTCAATGGTTCGTTAAATGTAATGTCATCAAGTTTGATTTTTGTTTCAATAGCATACTTAATTGACTTACGGCTCGTCTATCATTATCCCGTAGGTTAAATTTGAAATATTAATAATTCTAATTAAATCATTATTAACTTTAATTTTTCAGCCTTTGAACTGAGGTATTCTAAGTGAAATTATAGACATTGCTCTACGGATGCTCTACCTGTAAAGTCACTTAAGGAAATGAGAATTATAGGTAGTACAATCATCTAAAAATAACTAAAAATGCTTCAGTTATGAAATAGGATAAATTTTTGACACAGTAAGAAATTTATTTCACATGTGACGGTTCAAGGACAGGGTATTATAAGATATGTATGTATAATAAATAGATTTCAGTGGTAATAAATTTTGACAGACTCAGCAAGTGCGGACGATCGTAGTTCGAAGTTTATCCGAAATCACTCATAAATTACTATTACAGCGCTAGATTCAATAGATATTCTCGGATTTTGATATTATTAATTTGTGTTTCAGTTTTGGTTTATATTGTTTTACTAATATTTCTTAATTACTAGGGAATACTGGTTATTTTACTGATAGGTCTCTGTTGCTGGAGACCGTCTGGGTAAGTACCACTGCAGCTACTATTTCTGCTGATAAACAGATTATTACCACATTACGTATTGAAAGGCGTTATAGCTAGTGTAATTACCGGGGTAATGAAACTCACCAATCTTATGAATCAAGCGACGAGCTCAATGTGGTGCACTGTGTATACTATTCTAACTAGTGCTACGTTGTTATCACTTACTATCAGGTGAACATCGCGTTTGTCTCGTCCCTCAATTGAATAAAAAAAAAACTGTTTTATAACATATTTTTTGTGTTACAAGTATAAATGATTTTTAGAGACGTTGGTAACTAACTTAAGTAGAATATCTAGTTATGATAAGAAAATATACCGATAAGAGATAGCTTCAGTAAAAACAATAGATATAAGTTAAGGCTTATACCATCTGACTGGCTTCCGTAGATGTGTGTAGTCGTCCTTAATTGGATCGCTTAGACTTAGTCTACTGTATTAAATAAGATAAAATGAACCGATCAAGCTTCATTACCGACAGGTAGTAAAAGAAAAATCGTTTATTGGATAAATTGGAATATTAGACAAATGGCTGGTAAGTAAAAAGGAGAAGTGGGAGAAGTAAGGTGCGAATCTAGTATCTAAAATCCTCGCGACACCTCACACTCATTACCGATAAGTACTATCTGGGAACGATCTTTGCTCTCCGCACTAGCTCTATGGGTTTGAATAAAATAGCCCAATCCTTTTACCCTTAAATTCAATTTCTGTCTTACTTAAGATTTCTAACCTTTATACTCAATTATCTGTTTTGCTTTGTTATTAATTTCCTTTATTATATTCAATATTTTTATTATTGTTTAACTATATCATATGTTCATGTTGACAATATCTATTCATTTATTATTTATATATTTAAACTATCGAATGAACAGTACATAAATATAATAACAAAATGGAAAACTAATAGGCCTTAAGTACCATTTATACACATTAATAAAGTAGCATAGGATAAGTGCGGACAAAACAACACAAATTGGATACTGTATTTTGTCTACAAAAGAAAAGAATTAAGTATAACAAAATGTTTGAACAAAACATGATGTATAACTTCAACAGTTAATACATGTAGTACAAAGTTCACTAATGCATTTTTTTATAAGATTGTAAGTTTTTAAAAAATATGTTAACGTTTGCAAATAATTTGTTAATTTGAATGTAGGAACGACGAAAGAGGGACTTTTTTATATAATTTCTTCTACAGAGAGGGATATGAAATGTATTCTTATTTCGTATGTTAAATGGGATCATTTTATAGAAAAATTTATGTAAAAGTAATAAGAAATCAATGTGATTATTAATGATTATTTATGACTTTATGTAGGCAAGCGACATTTTTTCAAAGCAACATAAGGTATTGCTGTTTTTACCTGATCAAACGATGAATAGCGTATAATTTTGCTGAGAGTCTAAGCGAAATTTAATGTATATTTTCTGCGGCTTCCGCAATATCAAAGCAACAACAGTTTTTATGAAATTCCTCATTCACTTGATTTCGCGATAAAAGTCGACGTAGCGTATTATATTATAACGCTACAGAAGAGGATTTATAACTTGGATACAGCTTAAATTACATTTGAAGTTTCACGTTAATGCGTTATGTGGTTCTTCGTTCTTGATACGAATAGCATAAAAGTGGATAGGGGTGGTGTGGGTAGGTCGTACCTTTTACTATAGATAGTCATATTACTACTTACACAAGGCAATATCGTTGACAATGAACGAACCTGTACAAAAAACTAGTTTTTGTTCGTATTCTTAGTCAGATATGTAATAACAGTAAAAATTAAGGTAACTTACAAAATCAATATGTTGCATCTTCACTGGAGGTAGAACTCCGTTGCCGGAGACAATTAAGATACTTAGACTACTTATGTACAGCTGCAACTCCTAATTCTGCTCCATACAGTAGTATGCAAACATGACTGTTTCAGTTTGGAGGGTGTTGTAGATAATTAAATTACAGGGATAAGAAGACAATTTTATATGGCTCAAGACAATGAGCAGAATGTGGTGCATTGTGTTGCATCCTTCCCAGTGTCTATGTTATGGATAGTTTTTCAATTTCCACCATCAAGTGAACATTCTGCTCATTGTCGTTTCGTTATATTAACATATTCTATAATTGTGTGAATATTCTATAAATGATTAGAAATGTGATTAAAGCTCACACAGTCTTACCAACCAATTGTAATGTTATCCTTCACTTCACCATTATACACTTTGTTTGTTGAAGACGAAGGTTTAAATTTGGAAACAAGTTTGAAGATGTAAAGACGTTGGAGGTAAAGCTGCAAACTGTAATAAACGGCGCCGTGAGGAGGGTCGGGAGTTTAATTGGATACGTCGTTAAAGGGCAACCATTATAAGTCCTCGTGAGGAGTTCCTTAAATACACTTTATAAATGTTTCAATCTAATGACACAACTACTTAGTCCATTCATCATCTAAACTGAGCAACGTCCACCGCTGGACTAAATATATAGTTCTCTTTTAATGTATTCTGCAGAACATGGTTTACCAGCGTTTTTGGTTATCGTAGTTGGTTAGTGAGAAGGTTTTTTTAAACCGCCTGCCTAGGTACTATCCTTATATTGTGTCTGATGCTATAACGGCACTGCCATGTTCTCACTGTTAATATTTGAAAGCCAGAATTTTCTAGACTAGCGCATCCACGGCGTCACTGTTACTTGAAGATGTGAAATTTAGATAAAGTGGAAGACCGTTGTGTATACAACAGAGTGTAAGAAGATTTAGCGGGGTAAACTCATACTGTCCCATTCCGACTTGGTGAAATCTATAAGTAAGGATCTGCACGCTAAATAAATAAATATTTGGTACTAACTAGGAAAAAGCTAGGAAAAATTATAAAAGAAAAAAAGGCTAATCGAAAATAATCCTCAGATCGTGTGGTGATGGTAAATTAACTCCTGCTTGAAACATATACTATTTTAATGAAATCTTTTTTAAAGTCACATCGTGGAGGGAAGTAAACGTAAGTAAACAAAATTACAACGACACTCATTTTTAAGTTAAATACGAGAATACCTTTTCAGTTGTCGAATAACTCACATCGCCGTTACGTACAGAAATAATGTTTTTTTTTTTATATATATGAACGCTATTTGTTCTCCGCCCATTTTCATGGTCGCAGCATCTCCCTTTAGGGAAGGAGTTTTGTGCAATCCATTCTTAGCTGACCTCTAAAAGGCGGAAGCAACATCTCTACCAAACTTTGAGTGTTTATGTTTAATAGTTTCGGAGATCTCGTGATGAGTCAATTAATCTCTGGATATCTCGTATATACATAGATTACGCTTGACATTAAAAACAATTATAATCGAATACTGATAGGAAAACTGTTTATACTTAAAATTTACTGGTGATAAGTTACTGATACTTGAGATCGCAGGTCATCAAGGTATTAATATTACCACAGCGCCTGTTTCTACCGCACACTTCTGTGTGCAAACACCATTGTATTCCGGTTTGAAGGGCGCTGTAGCTAGTGTAATTACTGAGGTATTGAGACTCATAATCTTATGTCTCAGACGGCGAGCGCAATGCGGTGCAATATATATCATCCTAACTAGCGCTAGGTTGTTATGGGCAAGCGTATCACTTATCATATGAATGTCCCTCTCGTCTCGTGGCTTTATTTGAATAAAAAAACCGTCTCTGCCATTACATTCTTCCAGTGTCCACAATTATTTAACTTCAATAACCTTTTGCTTTTTATTCTTAGTTACATGTCTAGAATCAATTGTAGTATTAGCATCTACATAATAGCTTTTAAATATTAAGAAAAAATGTCTACGTTCCGCTGTGTATAGTGTATCCGCAATGCAGATAATAAAGATCAATGTGTCATGTGTTATCTAGAATATGCATACAATATGTGTTAAATGTTCACACTTAAATATCTTCTCTTAAGAGTTTGTATGAGGACTATATTCTGATGAAGACATCGATAACGTAGATAAAAAAAAATTTTGGTACACAATTAACATACTAGTGAAAAAGTTTGTCTCTAATATGACAAAATCAATTTCCTGTACTATTGGGATATTATTATATAAAATATTGTATTTAATTTTATATATAACTAATCAAACAAAAATTTATTTATCATTTCTTATAATATTGGCAACAATAAGTTTATAATAACTATTACAACCTAAAAGTATATTTCTTAACATTAATAGTTATATATGATAATTATGTATGTAATATAATTTTCCTCTACACAAGCCAAAATGTTGGAATTAATGCCTTTCAGCATTGCTTGAGTTTTTGTACTACATTATAGAATGTTGACTTAATAACTCTTTCGTGATATTGTGTAAGTTGGCTGAATTATTAAAATCTCCTGAAAAAAAAAAAAACATAAATTCTCATAATTTAGGTACATAGACTCAGTATTGCCAATTCAGAATCTACGTGATACTAATTGTGTGTTATATGGTATAATGAAATGAAAACGGAGCGATCCGATAACTAGATCTGACACAGCTTCCGCTCGAGTCAATCTAATCATCCGTTCAAACATTTGTTCAAACCGTTTGATCGAACATTCGCCGCTCTCGACTCTAAAAGACCCAAGAGAAACCTTTAGGATGGTCAATAGCCTAATAAATCTATGCTTTGAAAACTACCCAATTACAGGGCTTGTAGTCCAATGGCCAATGCGGATTTTTGATGGTCCATAAAATTATTTATGGGGCACAGAGATCCCCTGCGTGAGCCCTTAACTCATGTAAATATCCAATGTATTTAAACGGTTACTAGGGGTGTTGTAATAAGAATCTTATAAAGCTTTGGTTAAACTTTAACTAACATAAAATAAAACTTGTGTTTTAACTACGATTATTTCTTATCTATTCGAGATTACTGGTAAACGATTTGAAGATGAATGAAACTAATTCAATTTGCTGAAATT
The DNA here is from genome assembly GCA_029030555.1 of Ornithoptera alexandrae. NCBI lineage: Eukaryota > Metazoa > Arthropoda > Insecta > Lepidoptera > Papilionidae > Ornithoptera > Ornithoptera alexandrae. The sequence continues at coordinate 2,706,346 of JARDVY010000296.1, read as the reverse complement.
TGTACACAACAAATTGAGCGTACTAAGTTGAGGACATAAAAGATTTCATTAGTTATTAATTACATTAGCTTCTACGTCTTTAAAAACGGAAGTAATGTCCACACTACCACATGGCGACTGATATGAGATCATTACTGGCAAAAGAAGCTATTAGAGATTGTTGGGATTCGTTGATTATAAATTGTTATAAACTATTTATTGTTACTACTGAAGATAGGCGTGCCCAATCGGAAGTACTCGTCAAGCTTGACATGCGGGGTAGCTAGTGCTGGTATGATAGTAATGGTTACAGGAAAAACTCCGATTGTCTAAATTTTTTATTCAACCTACTGGTAAGTGATACGACCGCTCATAACAATGCGGCTCTAATTAGAATGATATACACAGCACCACAATGATCTCGTCACCATGAGACATAAGATATTATGTCTCGTTACCCCAGTCATTTCACTACACACAATGCCCTTCGAACTGGAACACAGTAATATTTGCACAGTACTCTTTAGCGGTAGAAATAAAACCTGCGGCGGTATCTACCTAGGAGTCCAGCAAAAGATACTACCACTAAAGAAGCTGGATATCATTTGTTGTCAATAATTTTTTGCGAGAGAGCAAAGTGTATTGTTGTTTGTGACAATGAGGATATAGTAAATAAATCAATAAAAATATCCTTTTCGAATAATGACGTTATTGCTTCACGTAGTAATGAATGAAGTCCTTAAAGTCCTTTAATTTTTTTTATTCAAAAGTGTAGTTGACAATAAAGCTATTTGCCCGTATTCAGTCCTTTGTTTACGGATGCACAATGAAAATGCTCTCCATTCGGAATTAACGAATCGAGTGAAGTTAATTGGCTGTTGTTTATTAATTGTTTTTTATAAGTGTATCACGAATTTAATGTTAAATGTGTTTATCCTTATCATACTGAACAAAAATCTGATACTGGTAGTTTACTGTTGCAAGAGACAGTCTAGGCGGGTACCAATGTAGCTCATATTTCAACCGCCGAACAGTGTGCAAACTGTGTTCCGGTTTGAAGAGCGTTGCAGCTAGTGAACTTACAGAGGTAATAAGACTTAAGATCTCGTCTTTCAGTCCAAAAAAAACCTGCTAAAACAACATATATTGGAGGGACTGTGTGATCAATGATTGCATTAGTTATGCCTTCTATGCGTTATTATAGTATTTTAGTATTTGTTTTTACTATTAGCGACAGCCTTAAACTAGACCTGAATTTTATATGATGTTAAGTGACACAGATGCTGAAGATGATAAAAAATTCACGATCACGTGTCTAGCACTTATATGTTGAGTCCAAGCACAACAATGCCATTAGGTCGAAATATTTTTAATATGTGTATACTAGCGTGCTAGTAAAAGAGAAATTACGAGGTAATGTTAATTTCGTTAGTCGAAATGTTTCGTTTAATACAGCATAATTACCCCGCTTTAACTTTGTAATAAGTGTCAAGGGTAAAACATTATGGATAATTAATGAATGAAGTAATTAGTTAATTGAATTTTTGATGAATACGCCGGCATTCGTGGTTACGAGTGCTATGTAGCAGCTATCTTTAACTTGCCAATTACAAAGGTTCTGAATGTGCTTTCTTCTGATTTTCATATTTCTAATTATCTGATATAGTTGAATATATGAATGATCAAAGAATAAAGTTAAAGAATTCAATACCCTCTCTAAATTTCCTACGATTGTCTTCAGCAAAACTTTCCTTTTGAAATTTAACATTAATGAATTCCTTTTTGGCTGTGGACTGAAACTTTTATCTATCAACTTTTGTGTTTTTTTTTTTATATCTTTAATATTGGGTTTTTCTTTCTAAAAAGTTTCCTCGAACTGTACATTTTATTACTTTTTAATATGAATCTAAAGTTACATCAATTACTGAAGTTTTGCAGTTTTCATCAACGTTATGTTCTTTAGTTTTCGTTAGTAAAACCCAACTAAGTGGACCAACTCTATGACAAAGAGTAGATTTCCTGCGATCTTTAGCAATACACTACGTTTTTTAACTTACACGTTAAGACTGACGATTAAGGCATTTCCTCCCTACTTGAGTAGACCTATGTTCATTAATGAACATCAATAGACATAAACAATGAGAAGTAAATAAAGAGAAACGGGGTGTAAAGGTTAAATTTGTAAGACAACAAGCTCAAAAACAACTCACCTGCTCAATATGCACCCTGCTAATGAACAAAGGAGGCTCTAGCTATAACCAACCCTTATTGGACCAGCACCCATATTAGGAAAAGAATATAAGGAAACTGGCCCAAATGTGCCCTGCGATGTGGGAATCTTTGCGGGAGGTTTATGTTTAGCAGTGGACGTATATCGGCTGATGATGTTGAAATAAAGAACATTTGGATGATGACAACTCATTCTCCTACCAAATTCATTTACAGACATACAAAAGCTCACTATAATAAGTATATCTAAGATGTCCTTATGATTGAAATATTATCGGTGAACAATAAACACATGAACTGTTAGATATATGATACGTACAAACAAACATGTTATATAAATATCAATGTTTATATTAACACATTCGCCATAGATATCGTCGTACAATGATTACTAACGCCCTGTATAGTGTTACCTTGTACCATTGTACTGTTTGTACCGTCAGTTGTTACGACAAAAGTTAGACGTATGTCGATGTACATAGAATAATGTTACTACAACGAAAATTATTGTTGAACTATCCAAATTTCAATAGGTTTTGTATAGTGTTTAGACTGTCTTAATTAACAATTAATATATCATTATCATAGAAGTATTAAATTTTTTTTTAATCTACGAGTCAAATTAATGTATATTTATATAATGAAAATGGGTTTTCTATCATCTATCGCGTAAAATAGTTAACGTATCGATATGGGAAAATGAGTATTCGCGGATTGATTCGTAGATGTTTATAGGCTATTTATTTTTGAATTTCTGAGATACTTAATCATTTTACTTGTAATTAACTTATAAAGACATTTTTATTTCATATTATTTTGCTGTCAAGGAATATTTAAGACTAATTTCAAGTCTAAATTTTATATTACGGACAGTAAAGCGGCCAGGGTACAGCTAGTTCAATATATCAAATAAGTAGTTAAACATAGGTTTATTCAGGCACTTCATTGATACAGGCAAGTGATGAATGAAAAAAAAGTATATTCTTCTAGAAACGAGATGAACAAATTCGAGGTTAATAAATATGAAACAGCTCACAGACCACGCCTCAAAGATTTCGTCCGGATCTGAAGTAACAAGTTTTCGTTGATGCCATTTTTTTCGCGTCACAAACTTTGCGGAGATAGAATTATACTTTTTGTGTTTCTTCTTGTTAGTAGTTTGTTAAGAAGTATTTAAATTGGTTTTGTTCTTTTTAATACTCGTTAATAATATTTATATAATGTATATTAAACAAGCGTTAGTCTTATTTGTTAACATATTTTGATTAGTTATGAGATATTTGATTAGTGTATAGTTTGACTTCTTTACTTTGTGTTTACCGCCAAACTTATTCATGAAAAGTTATCATGATAATCGAAAATGTTTTCCTAAGATATACAACATATTATATTCACATGGTAAATTAGTTTTGTAACTTTATTGTAGTGAAGATCATATAATGAAAATGGTAAACAAATCCGACAAAGTAGACGGCAGTTAAAGAGATAAATAGTTAAAGATAGAAGAGGTTGTAATTATGGTGAAGCAAAATGTAGCGAGCCTCATTCTATTCATCTCTTATCTCCAGACATTGAGGACTCATGAAAGCTCTGCAGCCGGAGGCGAAGATTGAGAAAAGAAAACACAATTATAATGATACAAACAAGAACTTGTGCCATAAGGTAAATGTTTTTAGTTCACGTTGAGAATGATAAAAGATCGCCAGAGGACTTTCAAAACTGGATAGGGAATTCTTAAATTATGCTATCGTAAAAATTATTTTTTTGTTTATTCACTTAAAACTAAGTGCTTTAACCTATTTAAAGGCAGACTTAATTCTTTCAGTAATTTTCTGACAAACAACAAATTCATTTGCGCTAGCTGTTTAACAATTTATGAAACATTAAATTAATTTAGAAATTCGTATACTAACGTATTTATAGTAGTAAATAGATAAATAATGAACAATATAGATGAGTCATCATAATCTCAATCTACAGACGTCCATTGCTCTAGCACTTCACATCGGTCTTTCAGATGATTAAAATAATCGCTGGGTGTCACTACACTCAAAATAGCAATAGCTATAAAATTCTACACTAGAGACCTAGGCATTGTAAATAATTTATTTATTTCAGATTTACAGACTTTTAAGGTCGGGTTTGAATGTTAATGAGACTGTTTAGCGCTCGTGGTTCCATTGCTACATACGATATGATGCAAGCGAATTAATAATTATAGAGCTCACTTACTATTTAATTTTTTTTTTATTAATATAAAAGAGATACGAGCTTCTTCTTTAACTACTAATTTAAAATAATTTATATTAACAGTTATTAATATTTTTTATTACTAATGCTATAATTGGTATTTATTATTGACAGGTTTTTGATATATATCCCTAGTAAGCCAATTAAGCAGATCAAAACAGAAAGAGGTGCTTAGTATTTTAAATGTATATTTAATTCATAATTAATGAAGATACTAGTAGACTATATAGTATTTTATTGCTTTATTAATGGTCTTACTTTAGCAGAGTATAAACATTATGGAATTTTCTTGAGTACAGTTTTCTTTTCAGCAATATACGCCAAGCGTGGTTGATATGTCTAAGTTATTGGTCTAAATATATTCAATGCCAAATAACTTGGTCATTTGCCAAACGTAGGGCCTGTTGCATAGCCTCGCGAAGTTAATTTGTAAGTTAATCGATTATTCGACGTTTTAATTAAAACCTTGCTGAACAGCGCTTCCGGGTTTGCGGCCGCACACGATTACGGAAGTGGTTACTGGAAATAAGTGAACTAGCACGTCTCATTACGAATCTATATAGAAATTAAGTTGTAGCTAAAATAGTTGAAAAATTATTATTTTTTTTTTTTAAAAAAAACCTACTACGCTTAGTTTAAATCCACACATTTTGTACATAACACAGGCTTATTGCCAAGTGGAGTTTTTTGTCAATAACCTTATTTAAAACTAGTATTAAAATTTATGAAAAACTGTAATAAATGAATATAATTATTTGTTAGATGACCTAAGCATTACTGTGTAAGAATATACTTCAATCTGACAGGCATACTGGTGCAAATTCATCCATCAACCGATAGACGGCCACTGCTAGACACAGAACTTCCCCAAAGATCCTCACGTTGATCAGTCCTGCATTACCCGCATCGCTGGGCACCAGGGGCCGTCGTTTGTATTGGGTTCATATGGGGGGGATTTTGACGATCTCCCACCACATTATTCCAAAGCAGGTTGGTGGGATTCTTACCCTCGTATGTTGATTAACAAGCTGCACGACAAGCAGGTCAGGTTGGCTTGGGTCCCGTGACCTGTTGTACAAGACCCTTTAAACTGTGCAAATGCATTAATAGTTGAATATTTTGACAAAATATATAAATAGTATAAAACGTTTTTAAAGGACTTTTTAATTATAAGCAGTATTACAAGGACAGAAAAACATTTGAAAACTACTGTACTTAGTTACTTATTAAGTGTATATAACATATGATTGTAAAATAGAAGATGAAAAGGAATAGACGGGTAAAATGATGATTTAAATCAATTTTTTGAAAACGTAAAAAATACCGATTTAGCTTATCGAAAATTTACTATTGTAATAAAAAAAAAACCCTATGCCAACGTTACAATGAATTTTTATCGACACTCGTTTTCATTTCATAAAAATATTTCGACTTCACCGGAATCAAATATTTATTACAATTGACGCTTTTCGTTTTGAACGTTGCCATTTCGTTTTACTAAAAGAAGATAAATTTTCCTTTTTTTTTTTGATTAATTTGAATGACGAGACGAGCCGGGCGTACACCTGATGATAAGTGATACGCTTGCCCATAACAACGTGGCGATAGTTAGATTCATAAACACTGCACCGCATTGCGTCCGGCGACTGAGACATAAGATGTCGAGTCTCGTTATCCCAGTAATAATAATACTGTTTCTTCTTCTTTTTCCTCCTGCCGTTTTCCCAGCTATGTGGGGTCGGCACAGTATGTACTTCTCTTCCACATCTTTATATCAGCCGCCATATCTAAGTTCACACTCTTCGCACACATGTCATCTTTCACACAATCCATCCACACTTTCTTCGGTCTTCCTCTACCCTTATAACAATACTGATTATTACATCAAAAGACACAACTATGTTTTTAATATCAATATTAAAGTAAGGATTTCATTAAGACAGAGACGGTCTATAATGAGGAGTCCAGTCTATCTTTGGGATTTAAACATGAAACAACAGCATCCCCAGCTTTTACATGTAATGATATTTATATTACACAATAAGAACATTAATGGACAGCGTAATTTTATGAATAACTCTAACAATGGCAAGTTATTTATTTTTCAGGAGTATAAAATAGAAAGTATTTTTTGATACTTACTGGACAAGAAAGCGAGAAGTTTTTAATTAAGTTATATTTACATATATATAAGGGGTAATATTACTCCTTACACCGTATATATATATTTATATGTATATAAAGGTGTAAGGATTCCCGCACTACAACTCACGAGTCCTAATTCAAACTCATCTTCTCGTGGTGTATCCTGCTGATCAACAAACGAGGCTCTGGCTACCGCCAACCCGCATTAGGCCAGCGTGGTGGGTTATGGCCGAAATCCGCCATATGAACCCATACATGTGACAGCCTCCAGTGTCCAGCGGTACTGGAGGCCATGCTGACTGTATGTGGAGATCTTTGAGGAGGCCTATGTCCAGTAGTGGATGTCTATCGTTTCAACGTATATTTATTCAAGTGGGTTGAATTATATAACATACGCCACTGTGTTTATAACACAGTCGGAATGTTTCTATCTCCTTTGTGATACGCCATTAAATAATTCCACCACCATAATAACATTACGGCTCGCTTACTCCTTCATTATTTCTCAAAGGCTCAGATAACTCATATAATTACACAATAAAGCTTTTAACGCGGTAAAGTCAGTTACTAACAAAGATCTCCAGCGCTTTTCCAGTAATTTTTTAATGTGCCGACATTTTACAAAGTGAATTCATATTTTTCCAAGTCCAATATGCAAACATGTCATATATCTGTAAGTTTAACATTTTTAATAATAATAGTATGCAGGAAGTCGCTGCATGCGAGCAGCGCAGAACCAATTGGTGTGGAAATCTTTGGAGGTGGCCTATATCCAGCTTTAGACGACTATCGGCTGACGATCATGAATAATAATAAGGATAAAGATAATGAAACTTATTCTCCCAGAATTTATTTGATCTATGACCTCTCGGAACTGAAATGGACTTCCGTAATACCTGAAGGTAGTTAAAGATCGAAATGTAGAAAAAGCGAAGGTTTTTACCAATCTCAGTAACATTAAATCCATGAATATGTTATTATCGATAGGAAAGGGAACAGCGATTCGTAGGGAATCACCAAAAGGATCGACAAATCATACATCTCACGTATCTAGATACGTCTGCACTAAAGTCTGAGAAGAAAATAGATCTGGAAGAAGAGAAAGCAAATGGTAAAAATGGTAAAAAAAAAATGAAGATAAAAAATTAAAACGCGAACAGTCTGACGGAAATCTATGAATATGGAGTACTCGTAGAATACATACAATTCGTTCATAAGCCCTTCTTTTTACACGGAAAAGTAACAAGATCTTTTGCTGTTTGTCAACACAGTACCACGTTAGCCTTCTATTTATCTCTCGTTACCTCAGTAATTTGACTAGTTACAGTGCTCTTCATACCGAAATAAAATGTCCACAAATTATTTCTCGAAAGCTTTAATATCTGTTGCAGAAGCAAGATCTACTCGCAACATTCCTCTTTTAATTATATTAATTGCATGAGTTATACGATTTTTTTAATGATTTAGTTCCTTGAGAAATAAGAAGATTCGACTCCTTCCTCTTACATGTGCGGTCATTGCTCTCAATATCTTGGCACGGTTTCAGGTTCGGTCCCCCGAGAGGAATATTTAATATAGCAAAAGGGAGGCAAGTCAACCGACAATCGTTTTTATACATTAGCCTTCTGATGAAAAATTTTTTTATTGAGAAAATTATTATATGATAGAAAACGCTTATATGACCTATATAAATTTGTATGCTATATTAAAAATATTATAGTACATATATCATCATCATCAGCAGCCGATAGACGTCGACTGCTGGACCTAAACCTCCCCCAAAAATCTCCACATCGATCAGACAGTATATCGAGATTTCTTAACTAAAAATAAAGCTTCACGGATACCACCAGATCTTCGTTATTATCACTACCATATCATTACCAAAAAAACCTTTTCATATTCCACCTAGCATAAGTTGCAACTAAATATTACTTGTGTCACACATTACACATAAGAAATATAATTTCTTTTTGTCGATTCAAAGAATCAAAGACTTGAAACGATATTGTTCATCTTTATTTCGAATATATTTTCCTCTGTTATAAAGTATGAAAAACTTTTATTACAGTACGCTAAAAGTTCTCATGAAAGATAAGCAGTTGACTAATAAATAACATTGATAGAAAAGAAACTTATTTATGAAGCAATAGGACTTAATAAGATACCATTACGATGATAATATGCACGTCTAGTCTAGAAGACGCCGGAAGTTAAGATATGACTCAAGCTCAAGTCAAGACAAGAGCCAAAATTTAAAGATAACAAGAAGGAAGTAAATGAGTGTTTTCTATTTTTCAATATGCTAACACTTCAGCTTAATTACACTCGTTAAGTTTGCATGAGGTCGGGGATGATGAAATTTATTCAAGTCGAGTAATGAAGAGTTAACCATAACCATATATGGACATATATATTACTAGTTGTCCCCCAGCTGCTTCGCTGGCCATAATATAAAATTAGGCTTGAAGTTTGTCAGGAATATTGCCTGAGGGCTACTGCTACCGCAAATGACTTTCTATAACAACAGTTACTATAGCAACCGCATAAATAATATTAAATGAAAATATTTAAAAAAGTTAGAAATAAAATGAAGGATCTCCGAAATTCAAAAAATAAATGGCTTTTAACCATCTACAGATCATTCCGCGTCGAATGGTCATGTTTCCACTGCGATACATTCACTAGTTTTCACGTGATTGGCGAACAAACAAAACCCACTTCCATTTTATATATATATAGAAGATTTTTATGGCTTATACTTGAAGAATGTTGTGTGTTATTCAAGTTTAATGTAAAATATAATGATGACTGTGCTTTGTTCAGCTGTGGACGTCCATCGGTTGAATATGGATTGATAAATTGTTGCTCGTATTTAAGTGCATAATTGTTGGTTTGTTGTGCTGTTGTTTAATATCTTAATAAGAAGTTAAATCGTTTCATATGCCCTCGGGGCGGAACAAGTTCGAACATTGCCTTTTATACATTTGAATTGTACCTGTCGTCGATGAATTATTTAACTCTGTTTCGGATATATTGTAAAAAATTTAAAACAATTCGTTTAGAATTGTTTTCAGATTTATTATTATAAATAAATATTCTTTATAAAAAAGAATCGACGAGATTACCTGAAGGTCCATTTGATGGTAAGTAATACGCCTGCTCATAACAATATGGAGCTAGTTAGGACGGTACATATTGCACCACATTGTGCTCGTCGCTTTGAGGCATAAGATTTTAAGTCTCGTTATCCCACTAATTTTACTAGCTGTATCTCCCTCAAACCGGATCACAGTTATGTTTGCACACTGCTGTTTGGCGGCAGAAATAGATATTGTGTTGGTAGCTACCTAGACGGTCGCCGGCAACGGAGACCTATCATCAGTATTTTCAAATATATTAATAGATAAATTCTTTATTTTCAGGCATTAAACTTGATCAATAGTCCGGCGCCGAAGGTACATGGCGCTGGCATCGGCCACGGCAACTCCTCGCTCAACTCATGATCACATGCGTACGCTGCGGCAGCTGACACGGGCTGGATGACGTCATGTCCACCAAGAAACACTCGCCGCAGACGAGTAAGTCAACTGGGAGAGCAAATTTCTTAATGTCTTCACTGATTTTTTTAACATTCCTGCCTAAAAATTGCCAATTGTGCGTAGAAAACTTCATTAAGTACAAATTTTAAGAGCAATTCATTCGGTTTCCGGCGACAAGGACTTAAGACCAGTAATACTTGTTGTTTTTGTAGAGCATTGTTCTCTCAAAGACGTATAATTAAGACAGTATGATAAGTATTCTTGGTGGTAAACTATGTAACCACTAACACACATTAACAGGTCTTACTCGTCTCGTTGGTTTATTAAATAAATAAATAATAATAAAATTTTCACCAAAATTTACCTTTGGACGGAAATACTGTATTTTAGTATTCTTTTCAAAGTAACAAATATTAATTAAGTATAATATGCAAACTCAAAATATACATGGAAACCGGGTCAACGACACCACGGCAATAATATAAAGTGAATTTAAATTTTCACTGTTTTAAACAAAACTAAAAATGAAACTCCAACTAGCTACTGTGTTTTACCACAAGTAAACACGTAAAGTAGCGTGACTCGAATGATTCCCACGTGAACGCGGCGTGTAAGTGGAGCTTTCATTATGTTTAATAATTGAAAAATACACCGGCCGTCGACTGCTTTGGGTTATTACACTTTGTACTATTAAGGTGGCCGATAAGAATACGATAATGATGATAAGGTGTTATCCAGTGGACGTTATTCACAAGCGCCTCGCCGACCCCGGACACAACCTTTTTTAAGAACCCCATTCTGTACTCCCTTGGAAACACCTCAACAGAAGGTTCATAGTTGTTCATGGCGGTAGAGTATGAAGGAGAAAAGATGAGCGTTGCAGTACTAACTTGTGTTACGTGGAATCCACAAAGCTCACGACCGATTTGTACTCACCAGCATATGCGTGGCATAGAAGTTTACAAGATGTTAGCTTCCGAGTAGTCGCAGCAGGAGTTGAGTACAGATATTACCAGAAACCTTTTGTCCTATGCACCGCTGAGTGTTCATGAAGCTCTCCTAGCTTTTCGACCACTTATCTAATTGAGGTCACTTAACCAAGTAAATTATAAGAGATTTAGCGTAGCAAAGTATAATACAGTACCGATATGATGCACTTTAATGATTGATAAAGCAATGGTTTGAAGTAATTTTTTTTTAAAGTATTGTGTGCTCAAAATATACATTTAGAAATCCTAGGTTTATGATATGAAAATTGGAGCTAATAACACTAAATAAACTAACTAGTTATGTTGTAAAACATTCGCTTATAGATCGGTAGTTCCGTTATAAAAGCCTACAGCCGAGGAGCTACATTTTCTATAAATACTACCACCTAGTAACATTATAGACTTGATTAAAGACTAACGCGGTGCTCTGAAAGCAAAATGTTAACGAAGCTTGCTTGGCTGTGTACTCTTTATACGCTGGGGTAACACGAGAGGAAATTGAGGGATAGTTTTATTGCGTCTATTATACATATCTGTTTATTTGCTAATTAAATTAACAAGCAAACGCGACGGTATTTTAATTAGTGTACTTATAAACTGCGTACTAAAATGACATGAAAAATTATATAATTTTAGCTGCGAAAGCTGGAGTAATGCCAATACAGTCGAATGCTGCAACAGCTGCCAATTTATTACTTAACTTGTTTGAAGCGCCGCTATCAGTTAGTTTTTTGTAAACACATAAAAATATTATGTATATATATAAACATATAAAATATATCCGCCGATGTAAAGATTCGTCACGATTTTTCTGGTACCATAAGGCCTGGAGACTTGAAATATGGTAGAAATATTCTTTTTACTGAGTATAGGTCAGCTAAGAACAGATTAGCTACTACGGACTCGGGCCCCTCTCTTAAGAAGAGAGTCCAGGCCTCTGCGATTCGCTATTTTTATTTAAAAATATCTAGCTACAGACTTGAAACGGAAACATTAAATATTTATATTAAAAGAAATCTTTTGTAATTATCGCTTATAGCAAAAAATTTTTAATAAATCCCCTTTGAAAAAATAGTCCAAGCTTATGGAAGTGTTAACAGAGAAATAAATATAATATTAAGTGAGAGCACGTCATTCTCTTAACATCTTGTTGGAGATTTATTGACTGTTGTTGCCTGTTCCACTAGCCTCGAAGTCCAAAATTCTGGCTGGCCTCTAACACAAACCACTCGCGTTACATCCCTCCATTCAGTCAATGGGTAAAAAAGTCGTTATTATTTCAAGCACATTAACTTCCAAGTTATTTCAGATTTCTGTTATATCGTTGTTCAACATCATTACGTTATATATCAATAAACATGAAACCCAAGCATTATGTAAAACAAATACAAAATTCATAATATTTCGCCTTTTCAGACCATTGAATAAGTTTACTTCAGCACTACAATAACGTGAATCGTGGCGAGCAATTGTTTGGGTTTCGTGAGAAATACTATTAAAATATAACAGTAATATAACGGAAATACGTATCGTTCATATTCATTCTTAAATGTGTTTCTGTATCGAAAAGTAAATTCCTAAGCGAACAAATAGCTAACGTGTTCGTAAAAGCCTTTTCCCAAATATACCGAGAAACTAACAGAAATAAAATACAGTAAAATAGTAAATACAGTAGTGTAAGAGACCGGCCACGTAGGAAACGGATGAGAACAAATCCAAAAGCGGCAGCTTCGTTTAGATCGTTACCAACATAATAAGTACTAGTCTCGTTCTCCCAAAGTTAAGTGAATTTTGACCACTTTTGGTTTTTCCAAATGAAATGTATTTGTCTAAAAAATTTTTAACTGTACTGAAGTGTTATATTTTTGTATATATTAAATAAAATATTTATAGTAAAAAAAATGTAATAGTAATATTACATTTCTATTTACGGTGATATACTATATAAATATCAATTTCTTGATCCGTATATCTAAACTTGTATCCGTAAAGTTTATTACTTAAATGTTATATCCCCCAGATATCTAAAATCAATTATTGCTTTTTTATACTTATTATGGTTTAAATTAAACCATATAGGTTATAATAAAAGTTTAATAACTTTTTAATGGTTAAATTTATATGTTATAAAGTATGTAAAAGGTATGTATATGATTTATAATGTTTTCATAATACAGTTTAAATTGAAAGTGTGGTTTGTTTGCTTATCTGATTACTTCAGGAAGCGCCAGATACGTAGCCGGCATCCGTCACGCCCCTTATCGTATTGCCACATTAAAACTAGTAACAAACCACCTGTTGAGTGTATCCATTACTTTAATCTAACATATTAATAAAACAATTGAATAATTATAAAGTAAAATAAGTTAGACTGCACTTATTCATAAAAACGAGCTAGATATGGAAAATGAAAGAGAAGACTTAACACGTGCAAAGTTATTCCTTCCTCAAGGATTGGATGTTTATTCCAATTGATATAAAACAATTCTAAGTATACTCTAGTAGTATATACATATATTATAAAATGTCATAAACTTTGATAAGTTATTATTATTAAATAAACATGTACAATCTAGTGGATGATTAAATTTTAATGGGTGAGACTTTGAAGTGTATTATTATATATACAATATATCGAGCAAATTTTTAAAACGTTACTTATGTGATCATCATCATCATCATCATCTTCATATCAGCTAATCGACGTCAATACTGGATTGGTTCTCTATAGATGGTTATATTTAGATCCACCTTTTTTTGTAGGTTATAAATTCACAACAATTAACTATAAGTCAAATTTAACTTTGTTAACTTTTATTATATTAAAAATAAATTAAAAAAAATCATTTAGATATATAAACAGAGGGTGGTTAATAGTTTATTAGAAACATAGTTAATATTAATGCACAGCTGCGTCAAGTGAATATGGCGTCATTTCAACTGGAAGTGTTTCGCCGCTTATATAACATGTTATGTGTACGTGTACATGTTGCGTTGCTATATTACTTAATAACTTTACCTTAATAACGCCTCTAGGTTATTCAAGCACTAAGTATCCAGCAAATATTTACTGAATCTCACAGTAACGAGCCTCTCGGGTGGACCGGGAGCTTCAGAGATTTAACCAACCAATAAACTCTACGTAGTACGAGTAATTACTAGATATCTAGTGTATCTTAAAAAATTATTCTAAATTTTTCTGAACCGAATCTCTGCAATAAAAGTTGAGCTAACTTAGATTATTTTTTGTTCTACCTCACATTTACGTTCATCTGGTAGTAAGCCTGTTCATATGTTCACACTGCGCTAGTCTTTTGGAGACATAAGATATTAAGTCTCGATCCCCTAGTAATTTCACTAGCTGCAATGCCCTTCCAACTGGAACACAGTAGCATATTATCGTTTGACGGGAAAAATAGGCTCTGCTATGATTTTACTTAATCGGTCTCCAGCAACGGAGACCTACCACCAGTGATTTACAATGATTTTATTAAAAATAGTTTTATATAAAAGATAAAAGTTTAGTTTTATTTAAAGTGTGGATAGATTGTGTGAAAGATGACATGTGTAAGAGTGTGAATTTAGCTATGGCAGCTGATAGAAAGATGTGGAAGAGAAGTACATACTGGGCCGACCCCACATAGAATGGGAAAAGGGCAGGAGGAAGAAGTTTTATATAAAAGATTTCTTGCTAATAAATTTAAAGTTTAATAATAACTGTAGGACATTTCCGTCATTAACTCGTACAAAACTTTTTTTGTCTGATTTTAATCATTCTTATTTTTTTTAAAGACTATACATTAAAGGTGGATCTAATAGTTATTTGAAAACTTAATTTGAACTTTAAAGTGTATCCTTTAAATTTGATATTTAAAGTTTGCTTTTTGTATTTGAAAATCGTGAAAAAGTATTATAAGTATGAAAGATAAAATTTCATGTGAAACTCTAAGACGATATCGTTAGACTCGGGAAATAAGTCGCTAGTGGTATCTATAGGTCAAGTCACAAAAGATGTCAAGCCGACACGATAAGGCTTTGACCAGACTTGTTACTACAACGTTCTATGACTAGTTCCTTCCGTTTTATAATCTACATAATTTATAGGGCGAGCTTTGTCGTCGCTTCTTTGTGTTAGTGTAGATCACAGTGTTGACGATACACCTATAGGTTTTGTTAATGTTTTTATTGTGTATAGATATCTGTGATCTATGTCCAGCTGTGGACGTCCATTGTTTGAAATAATGGTGATATCTGAAACCTTTTTCACAAACATTTATTTGAGTAAATTAGAAAATTAGAAATAACGCCTGAAGTGATATAGACATTTAAAACAATTTTTTAAATATAGCAACACAAAAAGTTAATATTAATTATGTAAATATTTTGTTAATGTTAATTAGGTATAGAAACTAACATTTACATTAACTGGGATGGTAAAAGCTTAATAATAAATAACTAAAATTAAAGACCTTTTCATTAAAGACAAGCGGTTGACGCAGTTTTTTTTTGCGATAACTATACTTTAATATTATTCGACAACAATATAAAAAATCTAAAGAACAACAAGATTTGTTCTTTTTATAAAAAGACTCAATAAAGTTCCAAATCCCTTAATCCCTAATCCCTAAGTCTAAAAAGGAACAAAACGAAAACATATCAAAGCTCAAGTAATATATTTTATACGCAGCTTGGAATGTGTGACGCGATTTTTTTTAATAATGTTACATGTTAACACCATCAAAAAAAAAAGAGGTGTGATAACTTATCCTTTGTTTTGACTTTTTATTTTACGACAAAGCGATGAAACGAGCAAGACGTTCATCTGATGGTAGATGATATGCCTGTCCATAATAATGTGGCACTATTTTTTTTTTTATTATTGTATAGACTAGCGCTTAACTTCGATATCATATCATGGTAAGCGACGATTTAGTATTGGTGCTAAAGCACACTAGTCTAGAAGTAGCTTATTCACTCTTCTCTTAAAGATCTCCACGTCAAACCCGAACGGAAACACTGATGCCGGCAGACTATTCCTATTCCTCGCTGTTCGCATTAAGAAGTTCGAAACGATACCCTTTGACGTAATGCGTGGGATCTCGACAACGTAGGGATGAATGCCTGCCTAGTGTCTATACGTCCGATGGTGGAAGGGCGATGGCGAAATCAAATCATATACATTGGATCACATTGAGCTAGTTGCCATGAGATTAGAACAGTAACTTCAGTAGCTACAGCACCCTTTAAACCGTAACACAGTAATGTTTGCACAGTATTGCTTATCAGCAGAAATAGGCACTGCGGCGGTACCTACCTAGACGGTTTCCGGCAACAGAGAACTACCACCAATAAAATATATGTTATATCTATTTGTTGCATCGAAACTGTAAAACTGTCCTTGTCCAATGAGACATCTACGTTTATTTTGTACTGTGGTTTTTTGCAATTGACAATAGTGCAGCGGCTAAATGCTTGACTTGTAACATTCAATCCTCGGTTCGATTTCTACCGCTGCTACATGTTGCATAGTTCCATTCCTGACAAGTTTTTTTCGTCTGTCAGTATATGAGAGATAACAGACAATTTAATTATGTCACTAATAAGACTCGGCGACACAATCCACAAGGAGCGAACCAAGGTCATTTATCTACCACAATGACCACATAGGTGTCCCTGCAAATTAAATGTAATTACAATATTAGATTTCTGGTAAATCCAATACCATTTGCCCAACCCTGCTGATGTCATACAAATTGAGCTAATGCTATTAAAGTAATTACAGCAGCTTGTGTGTTAGTACCCGTATCACTTAATAATAATAGTGAGGAAATTTTTACAAATTAAGCCATGCAAAAACCAGCCCCTTTTGAAAAGCATAACTAAGTTACTTTATATGGGTGACATAAAACTTTATTCCGAGATTGAAAATAATTTAAACCATTTGGTTAACTTGACAGCACAATTTTCAAAAGATATAAAGATGCAGTTTGGTTTAGATACATGCAAAATAAACTCGGTTAAAGCAAGAAATAAATATCAACATCATTACACCTTAGAGAGGGGAGAAAAAATAGTCCCATTACACGAATATGAAACATAAGTATTTAGGGCATCATCAGTCACTACAGATATAACAGATACAATACAGAAGCTAAAACAACAATTTCTACATCGACTCAATAGTATCCTTAAAACTCAACTTAATTCCCGAAACACAGTAAAAGCCATTAAAACATTCGCCATCCCAGCACTAACATATTCTTTTGGAATTATATAATGGACAAAATATGACCTTAAATCTATTCAGCGCAAATTAAATACTACAATGACAAAATTCCGTAAGCATACCCTAGATCTTGCCTATAAAGACCGACACTCCCTAGAAAAGAAGGTGGCAGGGGACTTATAGACATTACAAATTTACATAACAAACAAATAACAAATCTCCGTAACTACTTTCATAAGGAAACCGAATCATCCATTTTCCATAAAGCAATAGTACTGAACGATCACAAATCAACTCCATTAAACCTTCAAGACTACACCACACAAAACAACGAACAACTGACAGACGACAAAAGGAAACTAGCCGAATGGGTCGGGAGGTCACTGCATGGAAGACACCGCCATGATTTATGCCAATCAACTGTTGACAGAGAGGCGTCGAACGCTTGGCTCAATCATGGCGAACTCGTCCCGGAGACGGAACGTTTTGTAACGGCTATTCAAGGCCAAGCAATAGAAACGATGAACTATCAAAAATATATAATAAAAGCTCTCTCCTCCGACATGTGCAGAAAATGTAATAGTAACCCTGAAACCATCCAGCATATTACAGGAGCATGCAAAACAATAACCCAAACTGATTACAAGCATAGGCATGACCAGATAGCGAACATAATCACTCAAAAATTTGCACACCTATATGACTTCATCCCATCCACACAAGCATATAAAAATGAATATGAAACAGTTATAGAGAATACCAAGATAAAGTTATACTACGATCGAGTTACTGACCGAACAATCCACTATAATAGACCAGACATCATGTTAATAGATAAACCTAACGACACCGGTTACCTAATTGATGTAGCTGTTCCAAACACACATAATTTGCAATTAACAACAGCTGAAAAACTTTTAAAATACACTGAAATTAAAGAAGAAACCACCAGACTTTGGCGTCTTAAAAAAGTAGCAGTAGTTTCCATCATCATTTCTACAACCGGTGTTATACCTAAACAACTTCACGATTCGATCAAATTTCTCAACCTACCAAAAAAAACGTATAAAATGTTACAAAAAGCAGCCATTTTAAATACATGCGGAATAGTGAGAAAATTTTTACATATATAGTAATATTTGCAAGTTGTAATAATTCATAACATGAAGTAATTAAAACTTTCCTACCTTAGAGATTTCGTTATTTAGAGAGAAATTAGGATTATTCTGCAGATTTGAGTTTGATGATAATGTGGTATATCGTGTTGTTTAACCAAACAAACTGAGCTATAAACTATTGTGTTTATTTTATTGATTAGAAAACGCGTACCGTTCCAATGCTTGTCACAGTTTTCACGGCAGGTCATCTCCATCATCAGCCGATAGACGTCCACTTCTAGACATAGGCCTCCTTCAAAGATTCCTACATCAACCGCGTAGGGTATATCGGGAGTTTTGAGCCATTTCCCACCACGATGGCCCAATGCGGATTGGTGACAGTTCACAGTAGGTACATGACCTTAATAAGATCGCGTCTGTAAAATCTACTACCTTGGTAGGTAACGAAGGATTCTTCGTGATAAATGTAATGGCCGCATTATATTTACGACAGTCGTAAAAACAAAGTAAAGAGTTAATGCTACTTTCAAGGTGGTAAATGAGCTAACTGTAAGCATCACTAAGTTTCAACATCTGACCAAAAAGAGAGATGTCAACAATGTAACATTCATTACTTTAGATGATATATACAGCATCACATTGTCCTCATAGTTTTGAAACATGATATATTATTTGTTATATCAGTAATTATCAATAGAGATCTATCAAGAAGCAGAAATATAAATTCTTGTGACTAGCTACAGCATCTTTTAAACTGGAAATGTTTGGCGTTTGAAATGGGCATTGTGGTGATGACTTACCTGATTGGTAATTCGCAACAAATTCTTACCACCAGCGTTTTGTCTGTATGTTTTCATATCACCGAATTGCCTTCATTTTGAAAAAGCTTATGATCATCAGTGAAGATTATCAAGATAATGTTGTTGAAGACAATTTCATTTCTATTTAACAATAAATATTTTTTTTTTATTTCATACAGCGACAAGACGAGCGGGATGTTCACCTGGTGGTAAGTGATACTCTTGCCCATAACAACGTGGCGCCAGTTAGTATGTTATACACAGCACCACATTGCGCTCGTCGCCTTGAGACACAAGATGTTAAGTTTCGATGCCCTAACAATTAAACTAGCTACAGCGCCTTTGAAACCGGAACACAGTAATGTTCGCACAGTACTGTTTGGTGGCAGATTTGAGCTGCAGTGGTACTTATGCAGACGGTCTCCGGCATCAGAGACAAACCACCATTAGTAGTAGTGTATTTAATAATTAAAATTATAGTCAACCAACCAATAAATTTTTCAGGTGAAGTCTTCATTATGAATTTTCTAATATTAATCATAAGCAGCCGATAGATGTCCACTGCTGGACATAAGCCTCATCATATATGGAGAGATTTGAGTCATTTCTCACCACGCTGGCCCAGAGCCTCGTTTGATGTTTAGCAGGGTGCACCGCGAGCATGTGAGGTTGGCTTGGGTCCCGTGAGTTGTTGTGCGGAAACCCTCAGAACCCAAGTTCTATTAATATTCAATACATTGAGCTTTTTAGTAGTCGAAGTCTAAAGTGGGTTATTTCCGATACCATTCCTCTGTCAGTCTCAGTCAAATAAAATGTAAATTTTGTCCAATTCAACTCAGAATTATTTAAATTTCAAGTGCCAATTGATATTATTAAGCTCGTTGAAAATTTATGAGAAACTCTGTAATAATATTAATGGAGAGCATACATTAATTAACAAGGACGATGAATTGAAATGTGAATTATTAGAATGATGAAAGTTTTGGACGTTGACCTGATGGTAAGTGATACGTTTACCCATATCACATGTTGATGATGTTATACACCATATTACGCTCGTCGCCTTGAGACAAGACGCTGGCTGTCGTCATCCCAGTAATTACACTAGCTGCAGGGCTTTTAATACTGGAACACAGTAATGTTTGCACTCTACTGTTTATCGGCTGTAATAGGCGCTGTGGTAGTACCCACCTAGACAGTCTATAGCAACAGTGTTACCACCAGTAAAGTGTCTTATTACAGTGATATCTTCGGTTTGATTCCGTGGCAACAAGATGGTGAGTTTAGATAAATTGAGGTTTTCTTATAATTCTCATTTTTTATATCTGCCACCATAACTGCGTTGATCCTAATGTATTAAGGCTGAACATGCTTTACTATCTCCAGCGTCTTCGTCTCTTAATCCCATGTAAAATTGATATCAAGATTCAGTATAAGATTAATTGTGCTAGCTACTAAGTCCAAAGCTACTATTGGTGGTGATAAGTCTCCGTTGCCGGTTACCGTCTGTAACGGTACCACGACAGTTCTTGTTTCTGCCATCAAATAATAGTGTGCAAACATGTTCGGGTTTGAAAGGGGTTCTAACTGTTCAAAATACCGGGCTAATGAAATTTAACGTATTAAATATCAAGGCGACGAGCATAATCTGTAGTTGTGTATACCATCATAACTAGTGATATCTTTTTATGGGCAGGTACCAGCTGGTAAACATCTCACTCGCATCCTCGCTTTGTAAAAAAAAAGTCTGTTAAACAACTAAGTGCTTGAAGTGTTATACCATAGTAGATCGTAATTGTGTAGATTAAGGTGATAGAGAGAGATTACATATCTTTTGCTACAAATGTAGCTTTTTCTGATAAAGGCTTTTAGAAAAAAAAAACTTTTAAAAACCCAAACAAAGAGGATAATAAGTTGCGTAATGTATTATCAAGAAGATTTACAGAGAATACAAAAGTGGCGGGAGTTTTTAACGGATGTTCGCAGTGTAATGAGCTTAAGAGCTTTGTTACTGTTGTTTTTATCATTCTGCTTACTGTGCTTCGAATACCCTAAATTCTTTTTATATAACTTTTAAGTATAGGGTGGCGCAAAAATAACCTTATAAAAAGTACCTTATAAAACAGGTAATAAGGTACTTTTTATAAGGTTATTTTTGCGCCACCCTATATATGATAATTCAATTTATATTTATGACTATATGTTTCTTTTTCGCTTTGCTGGTCGTAACACCTTCTTTCGAGGGAGGAATTTTGTTAAAGCTAGCTCACCTTTAAATGGCAGAAATAGTATTGTCTACCGTATTTTAAGTGTTTACGTCTAATAGTTTCTAAGTTCTCGTGATAAGTCAATGAATCTCTGGATATCTCTTATTAAAACATAAAAACAGGAAAGATTTCGACCTACATTTGTCATATATATAATGTTAGATTAAAAATCTTAAGGGTTCCTAAAATCTTGGCTCGACGGAAATAAATAAATAGGTTAAGAACAGATTTAATAAAACATTTTTTTTTAAAGCTAAGAATAAAACTGGTTTTGTAATTTGAAAGCTACAGAGGGTAACTAAACATATAATACTCACCGTTTTAATATTTAGGCTTTAAAATATTGAAAGTTTTATATAAAATAAAAATTTCATTCAATATTACCACTAGCGATATTCGGGGTTGTTTCATAGAGGCTATCAAAGAAATTTATCTATCACGCAGACCATGCCCTTTCATTCTCAATAATGTAATTTTTTTTTATTCTCCGAAACGGCGAGACAAGTGAAAGTTCACTTGATGGTAAATATATACATACATACACATAACATTGTGGTGGCAGTTAGGAAGATATACACAGCAGCAGATTCTGCTCGTCGCTTTTATATAAAAGATATGTCATCTAGGTACCCCACTACTTTCACTAGCTAAAACGACCTTCAACCCGGAACACGTACCTATTCGGAAAGTCCCGAGAAAAGAGACCTTTCACCTTTCATAGGAGCTACTTTTGAATTAGAATTTTAAGTACAAAAAACAAAAAAACTATAATTAAACTTATATAGTTTACCATAGCTTTAATTTAATAATTATTAAGTAATATAAATTTACTTCTAATTAGATCGTTTCGGACTAGGACTCCGTCCTTCCTACTCCAGAGTCAATTGATCCAATAAGAATTCCGAACGAGTAGGTTTTGGGACGGATTTTATCTAAGTCACATCATCCTTTGTAAAGATAATTTGATTACAAATCCGTAGCGGTCCAGTCGTTGAATTTGAATTGTTACAGCGTTGTGTTAATTAACAAACTTGTATAATATAATTAGAAGTTTTACTGACTCCTTATTCTATACAAAATATTATATATACTCGTATAACTTTATATTCAACCAGAAGACAAACCGAGCTAGGCCTTCAGGTGATAAGTGACATGCCTGTAACGTAGCGTCAGTCAGAATGATGTACGCACCACATCTCTTCGTCTTTAGACGTAGATCTTGTCTTTTTACCTCAGTAATTTCAATAGCTACATCTCCTTTCAAACCGGAACAAAGTGATGTTTGTACACTAATGTTTGGCGGCGGAAATAGGAACTGAGGTGGCATTTAGACGGTTTCCGGATACAGAGACATACCACCAGTAGACAACTTATATTTGTTAGTATTGTCAAAATTATTGCTTTTAAAAAATTATACAAATAACGGAATCGTGGTGCTCTCTATCACGTGAAGATAAATAATATTGCAAAATATCCTTAAGCTAAGGTAAAGAATTATTCTACAAATAATGAAGACCTTTGCCTTTGGTAGAGTCAGAAGTTTCGACCGATATGAAAGATGAAGAAATCGTAAACAATTGTTGAGAAATCACTCAAATTTATTATGATTTTAGAAATAACTGACAATATAAGAAATAATATAGCACAACAATATAGAAATATCTTCATATTCAATGATCGAAAGAAGGGGATTGATGAGCATGAAATAAGTTTTTAGTTAATTATGAGGATGTAGATTGGCAACGTCTTTATGGTTAATTTTAAAAATATATTGCTCCCGTAAATAAAATTTTCATTATTCTGAAAAATTATCATAATTATATTTCAGTTATATAAAACAATTTCACTGGAAACAATCTCTTCACAACCTTTATTAAAAGATAATTATGCAAATTTGAGTACTCTTGTAAGCCGAGATTAATTGCGTTTCATCTAAAGTAACTTTAAAATTTAACCCTCCATTTGTTAACGGCTCGGAAAGGTTTTTTTAGCTTACTTCAAACGAAAATAAAAATCGGAATAAAAATGTAAAATAACTCCTTTTCATAAAACTAAATTACTTTCCTATGAAGTGGTTTCGTGTTTTTCTTTTATACTTGTGATTATAAACTTTATATAAGTCAACAATATCTAACAATGTTATTAATTAAATTATAAATACCTAAAAAAGAATATAGAGATAAATACCTAAAAAAGAAAAGAGTAATGAATATTTAACAGTGATGCGTGAAATAACGTAAAGATTACATGAAGCTTTACGTTAAGCTTTAGAAAGAATTAGATCTCTATAAATCTTTTCCGGATTGTCTACAATTGGATTTTATGCAAACGAAGATGAAAGCGGAAACCCAATGGCATAACATTATTTTATATTACATTTAAATAAAACTTTTTTTTGTTATTATTTAATTACTTTACATATAGCGAATAAACCTAGAAATGATGCGCAATTGGAGAGGATAAGATTATTAATTATTTATCAGCAATACATAAATTAGTTTATATTAGTTCAATTAAATACTCTGCGGTATCATCTCCGGCACTCCGTCCGTTCCTACCTCTTCAGGCTTATAAATTTTTTTCTATATATGAAGGATGGGGAAACGGGCGAACAGTTCACCTGATGGAATGTGATCACTTACGCCCATGGACAGTCGCAACACCAGAGGCGTTGCAGACCTGTAAAGAAATCGAACGATGACGTCGCGTTGAACATACGCGCGATCGCATAAACGTTAATGTTGCACCAGGTTAATGAATAATGCATTAAATTTAAGTAAAAGTTATAGTTTTAAATTTATATTGCATAATTTCTTTCATTTTCGACAGAGCGGTCAGAGACGCTCAGCGGTCGACTATCGAAGTCCGCGTCGGAGCTGTCCTGTTCATCACCAGCTCCTGCCGCCCCGCCGCCGCGCGCGCGCTCCGCTCATCATCACACGCCGCTGTCTGTAGTGCACAGGACACAGCATTTCTTCACTAACCTAAAGGTATGTTGTGGCGGTATCTCCACACAAGTCGGCATAACCTAAAGCGATATATATATATATTAATAAACATCATACGTACATATTAAGTAGGGGCAAGTTTTTTAGCATTTCATAAGAAAACTCACTGTCTAAAGAAATCTATACAGACCGATACAGGGAGAAATTTGCTCTCCATCCATCAATTCCGGCAGCATGCTCTCAACTTCAAAAACAAATAAAAAAAATAGTCGGAGCACTTTTCCAATTGGTTTGTTGTTTTTAATGTAACCTTTGTTATGTCATAAAAACTACAATCAGTGAAATTTTATTACATGTACCATGTATAAAGTATACTGTTTATTGTCTCACTGCCACGAGATATCATCTCAGCGTCTTCAGATGATACGACAAAGACAGAAAGCCTAAAAGATATAACATTACATAATGTAGATTCTTATTTAAATCTATAGTATTGGTATATGAAAAAATTTTTAATAGATTTATACAAGCTAGTAACGTGTTATTCAACTGCACATGAATGCACTGTCACCGCTCTAATTCCAACTCTACGAATCATCATCAGCCGATACACGTCCACTGCTGGACCCAGGCCTCCATCAAAGATTCTGACATCGATCGGGTAGGGATTCATATGGGGGATTTGGGCAATTTCCCAACACGCTAGCATAATAGGTTGGTGGGAGCCAGAACCTCTTTTGTTGACTAACAGGGTACATAACGAGCAGGTGTGGTTGGCTTGGGTCCTGTGAGTTGTTGTGTGGAAACCTTTACTTACTTACACAACGAGTAACTAGGAGTAAATCTTACTCACCAAAGAACCTTTAGCTAATGAAACTATTGTAGAAACGAGATATGATACCTTGTTATAAAGTAGTTATGAGCAAAGCAAAAATAAGACTAAGACTTGGACAATCTTGGTATTGGCCTTTGTCTTATTTATTTAGTCTTGGTCTTGGATAATAGATCTTGCTCGAGTAAAGTTAGTCTTGATTTTACTCATCACTTACCATCAGACGTCGTTCTCATTTAAATATTAGGAACATAAAAAAATATAGCACGTTATTAATAAGTGGCTAACGTAACTGCTCATTAAAGGACAATGTCGTTTGTTATATGACACTCTGTCATGAACATAAGCTAGTCATTAATCTACTCCAAGCGCTTCATGTCATAAATAAGTTATCTCTTATGAATATGCCAGTAGTGATTACTCCTCTAATGTTAGCGACACTACATCATCGCACAGTTCAAAATTTTAATGCGGTACAAGTACTCTTACTGGTGGTGGTTTCTGTTGCAGGATACCGTCTGGTTAGATAATTCCGCAGCTCTTACTTCTGCCATCAAATATTAGTGTGCAATAATTGTGTTCCGATTTGAAGACCGCTGAAGCTAGTGTAATTACTGGGGTAACGGGACACAACAACAGTCTCAAGGCGACGAGCACAACGTAATGTAGTGTATGACACCCTAACTAGCGTCTGTCTACATCCGTTGTTATAGGTAGGCGTATCACTTACCATCAGGTGAACGTCTCGCTCGTCTCGTTCCTTCGTATAATAAAAAATATATAAATGTTTACATTATAAAATTGTGTATCTCTTTAATGAATAGGAGGTATAAATACATTTGCTCTACAGAGTCGTTGGCAAAGGAGTAGAAGTCGGGAGAGATGTCCAGCCGGTACCGTGTTCTCCCTAGCACCAGGACCTGACAGCAGCGGCACAGAGTACGCCGCGGACCAGAGCTCCGAGCACAGCACCCCCGCGAACTCCCCCAGGCATCGATTTAAGAAAGGTAATATTAACATAGCTAAAAAAAAATTAAAACCCACTACAGAACTTCTTCTGATGGTTGGTCTTTTGCCAGGGATCGTACGTGAAGGTATTGCTACCAAAGAGTTTGTCTCTGTTGCGAAACAGTAGTATATAAACATCCCTATGTCTCAGTTCGAAGAACGCTGTAGCTAGTTAAATTACTGGTAATCTTATGTCTAAAGGCTGTGAGTACTATGTGGTGGTTTATATACCATCCTAACTAGCGTGGTGTTCTTATGAATGAGGGAATCTTTCTTATCACCAGGCGACTGCTTCAAAGGTTCGTTTGGAGTAATAAATGAAAAACAAACAAAAAAATCTAATCACTAAAATTAGAAACAAATTAATAAGCTACTGAATCGATAGTGTACGTCTATTTGAAAGCCACGGGACGAGTGAGACAATCACCTGATTGTAAGTGATACTCCTGTTAAGAGAGAGGCGCTAGTTAGGAGGTTATACATGGAAGAAACAGGGGCTGCTGTGGTATTTGCCTGTTAAGTTTCCGGCAACTCAGACCTACCACCAGTAAATTGACCAGAACCAGTTCCGGAGCCTATTGTGTTTATAGAATAATAATCAGTAAATACATAAAAGAGATTCGCAGCACTAGTGCGTATAGTAATAAAAAATTGTGACCAACATAATAAATCGCTATCCCCTGTATATATTTTTAGAAAATCATAATTTATCTCCCGTCGTGAAGCAGAAGGGAGGCAAATGGAGTACTGCTGTAGTCTTTAACGGCTTCGCGTAGAAAAATAATGTAACAATTTTTTATACATTTACTGTATGTGGTTGTACCTCATCACTGTAATATAGCTGTTCATCAGATCCAGAGCTACAAAGCGTATGTGAATGATTGACTGATTTTTTACTGGTGGTAGATCACCGTTGCTCAGCCCTGTAGTCGCGGGCTAGTAAGAATAGGATTAAGGTAAGCCCTGCCAGTCGTAGAAGTCGTAAAATGGTCTAGTAGTTTCGCGGGCTTAAGGGTGGGGGCTCTTATCGCTCAATAAGCGAACCTGTTTGAGACAGTGTATAGCTCAGCGATGGTGCCTAGGAGGATAAGGCTTCTCAAAGATATGTAACACAAAGTGTAGAGGGGCACCGGTGCGTTCTATAAGAGATCCCAGAGCTTCTTCGAATGCACTGATGCAGAGCACCGAGGGGAGGGGATTTTAGTGAGTAAGAATCTCACATAACCTTGGCTTTCCCCGGAAGCAGGGTATCTTTCGAAGATTTCCCCCGGAAACCAAAAAAAAAGTTTCCGTTGCTGGAGACTGTCTAGGTAGGTACCGCCGCTACTCCTATTTCTGCAGCCAAACAGTGTGCGAACACTACTGTGTTCTGGTTCGAAGGGCGCCGTAGCTAGCGACATTACTGGGGTAACGAACGTTAACATCTTATTTCTCAAGGCAACGAGCGCAATATAGTGCTGTGAATATCATTCTAACTAGCGCCACGTTGTTATAGGCGGGCGTATCACTTACCTTCAGGTCAACGTCCCACTAGATCTGTCGCTTCGTGAAATAAAAAAAAACTAACATTTAATTAAAACAAATTTACAGATTTCTTCGCGTTTATTTTGATTATTTTTATTATCCGGACATTTAGTTACTACTAAACTTAATAATGTACATAATACCTGTTATAATATCTGCTTCACGAGTGGTTCCTAAGCAGTTGTTCACTGCCCTGGAACTCTTAGGTCTTCCGGATAATACTTTTATTTAAATACAAAAAGCAGCGATTTTAAATACGTGTAGGATTGTTCGTAAATTTTTACAAATGACTCATTTACTTTGGGGCAACCCCGTGAATGAGTAAATTTAACCCCATTTTAGCTGAGACTTTACATCCTCAGGTTTTAAAAAAAATCAGAATAATAAAATAAATGCTACAGAACACGAAAATTAGTTTTAATCAATATTATACTAGATGGTTTCTTTTAATAACCTTAAGCCATCTGTATAACTTTCTTTAAATAAAGCAACTAACCTGCCATCTATTGATGAAAGCAATCATTACTGCCAAAAGTACTTGAAAGACTGCAGCGTTTAAGATTTCATGGACCACCTAAATCTTTATGGCACACTAGATGGCAGTGTAAAACAACACTAATGTAAAATAATTTGAAACTATATTAAATCAAACACTAGTACACTATTAGTACGCCTATAGCAACGTGGCGTTAGTTCAGATAATAAACACTGCACCACATTGCACTCGATTCAATAACTTTACGGTCTCTAATGCTGGCGACCGTCTAGGTTTTTTTATACAACTAAGCAAGGAGACAAGCGGAACATTCACTTGATGATAAGTGATACGCGTGTCCATAACATGGCGACAGTTAGAATAATATATACTGCACCACATTGCGCTCATCGCTTAAGACATAAAATGTTGAGTCTCGTTACCCCAGTAATTACACTAGCTATAGCGCTCTTCAAACCGCAACACAGTAATGTTTGCACAGTACTGCTTGGCGGCAGTAATACTCTGCAATGTTACTTACCTTGACGGTTCTTCGGCGATAAAGACCTACCACTAGTAACGTAAGTACCTATATATGCCGCTAAACAGTAGAGTGCAAACACTATAATATTCCAGTATCAAGGACGCTGTAGCTAGTGAAATTACTGGGGTAACGGGACTTAACATCCTATATTTCAAGTTGACGAATACAATGTAGTGCTGTGTATGTCATCCTAACTAGTGCTACGTTTACAAGAGCTGAAGACTGGCTCTCATCTAGTCCAGACCTCAACCCTTTAGCCGCCAAATTATGGTCAGTTTTAGAGGACATGGCCTGGTCTAAACGACACGGCGACATTGAGTCTCTTAAAAAATCTTTGGAGCAAGCAGTGGCGGTGGTGGAACGTAACCTTTCGCTTATTTTATTGTTCTGGTAACATTGGTAAGATTTTTGATGGTAAGTGATACGCCTGCCCATAATAACGTGGCCCTAGTTGGGATGATACACAGCACCACAATGCGCTCGTCGCCTAACAGATGAGAGGTTGAGTCTCGCTACACCAGCAATTATATTAGCTACAGCGCCCTTCAATCTGAACCATAGTAATGTTTGCACACTGCTGTTTGGTAACAAAAATATGAGCTTCGGCGATACACACCTAAACGGTCTTCGGCAACAGACATCTTCTTTTTACGTGGGTGGACCTTCGCATACCTGTCGTGGGGACTAAGACCTCTACCACAACAAATTAAAAGATGAAGTAATCATTGTAAGCCTCTTAATAGGTGGCAATCATGAGGTCGCTGCTGCAATTTATATTTTAATAGATCATTCATACGGGTCAATTTGATATAGACCACTTAATTACCAACAGAACTTGTCATTGCTCCCAGAGAGAGAGGATATATGAAGATATTTTCTCCAACATAAAATAAAGAAAAAATAATCCACATCATTACTACTCCCTGGGGTGCCGGGGCTGCTGTGGGGAAACTATCAATATTAGCATAGCGTTGAAGAGTATTCTCGTTCCCAGCACTACTGACCTCGATGTTTGGAGATATGTACTGTGACCCCAGTAACCGGCAGGTAGGTTTAGTTGGTTAAAGTCTTCATTTAAAGTTTACTAAAAGTGCACATATTTAAGCATAGTATAGGATTACTTAACTAAAATTTATTTATAAACGGTCCAGTAAAAGCGGATGATATTGATCTAATAGATTACGACAAATACATACAATCTTATTGTAAATTATATAAAAGATGGAAGGCACCAGATATCCTTAAATTCTATTATTGAAATAAACCTGTATGTGGGGAAGGAGAGGCTTGTTAATAAAACAAACAGTTATTATGAAAATCTTCTATAGGCTGGCGCAAAAATAACCTTATAAAAAGAACCTTATTACTTGTGTTATAAGGTACTTTTTATAAGGTTATTTTTGCGCCACTCTATATAAGTAATTATGATTATAGTGTATAACCATAAGCAATTATAATCTTATGCGTCTTTATTCTATGTATGATGTCTTTCTTCACTCTTTCGTCCCTTTCAACCCTCTCCCCTAACATTAATTCAATTTTAATCAAATCCTATATGTATATTTATTTTTTAACTTTATTGATGGCAGATGTCCGTAGCCGGAGAACGTCTAGGTAGGTACGAACATTACTGTGTTCCGGTTCGAAAGGTGCTGTAGGAAGTGTAATTACTTGGGTAACGAGACTATATCATTTGTCTGAGGCGTCGAGCGCAATATGGCGCAGTACATATCAAGGATGACAATTAGGACATTGGCGCCACGTTGTTATGGCAAACGTATCACTTATCATCGAGTGAAGGTTCTGCTCGTCTCGTTTAATTGAATAAACATAGTTTTTTTTTATCACCTATTGTGTTAGAATTTGCTATTTGATGGAACAGCAGAATTTCAATTCTTGTACTGCAATTCTACAATAACGCTGTTTGTATATACTCGTACTGTTCTTCTATTTTTACATACATGAGATATATAACGGCTTTACAATTTCTATGGGCTAAAGTAATAATATGAAAAAAAAATCAGATAATACTAAAGAAGATCTTTTGACTTCTATATCCCTTATTTTGTACTAAATACACTTAAATTGTTTTAATATATACACATATTTAACTTTGTTAGTGGTAAGTTTCTGTTGCCGGAGACCGTCTAGTTAGGCCCCACCGCAGCACCTCTTTTTACCGCCAAACAGTACTGTGCCAACATTACCGTGTTCCGGTTTTAAGGGCGTCGCTAGTGTAATTACTGGGGTAATGAGACTTAATATCTCAAATATCAAAGCGACGAGGACAGTGTGGTGTTGTGTGCATTATCTAAACTACGCCACGTTATTATGGGCAGGAGTAAAATACTTTTGACTTATAATACTAAAAAATACTATTCTGGAGACGGCTACCTACCGGTTAATTTTTATGCACGAAAGTTTTGTTTCTCCAAGGAAATGTTTGGAGTAAACTTGACAGACAAGAGTAATAACATTAATTCTCTTATTCCCCTAAACCGTTCTTGCTTAGATTAATCTACTATTGTCAAAGAAGAAACTCTTACCACTTTGTTTGGATTGAATTATGTTTGCTTTATCACTACATAATATATTTCTATTCTGTGTGTTTCTATTCTGTGTCCCTATGTATGCTTAGATCTTTAGAACTATGCAACGGATTTTGATGCAGTTTCTTTTAATAGATAGAGTGATTTAACAGAAAGGTTTATATGTATATGGTAAAAAAATACTGATCATTTTGAAGGTTTCTAATGTAAAGTCGTAAATAAACATATTTTTTGCATTTACATTGTAAACGCTGGCTGAACCTCACGAGATATATCAAAATAATGTACTACAGTATTATATACTTTAAGAAGGAAGGAAAATCACTAAAAACTTTCATAAGCGGGTGCACAATACTCACCGGATGTGGTACCGGAGAAGATTTATTGATTCTCCGAATTCCTCTGACGCCGTCGGATTTACCGTTCCGATTGAAACGTCTAAAATTTCCGGTAAAGATATCTTTTGTCTTTTGATACCATTCATAAATCGCAGGATCAAACTTTCAATGTTGCATGCTTAGATTTGAGCGTTGAGTATTTTTTCACATGGCCAATTATATGTCGCTCTTTCAAGAGTAACATACTACTAAGAAAAACATGTTTGTATTGTCTAGTTACAAAAAAGCTCTGAAGGAAGTATATAAAGATATTCTGTAGTATATTTAGTATCAGTATTGGACCCGTGCGAAGCCGGGGCGAGTCGGTAATATTAAATAAACCTAAATTAGACTACTGTTAGTTTTTAGCGAAGAATTAGGTATGTATAATTACGTATGCTATATAATACACAAGTCTTCAG
The DNA here is from genome assembly GCA_029030555.1 of Ornithoptera alexandrae. Classification (NCBI taxonomy): domain Eukaryota; kingdom Metazoa; phylum Arthropoda; class Insecta; order Lepidoptera; family Papilionidae; genus Ornithoptera; species Ornithoptera alexandrae. The sequence goes on along the minus strand of JARDVY010000296.1, from coordinate 2,674,122 downwards.
TTTGTTCAGTTCGATTTCAGGACCAAATTATCGGTGGAGTTTTTATGATACGGTTTTCCGAAGCCACAAATAAGTATACTGTATTTTTTGTATCTTTAATGTAAATTCAAAACTAAGCTGTACTTTCTCAATTCATTGTAGTAAAGTTATATGTTTTTCATTTAATAGTTCATCTCACAAAGTAAACGTTAGTCGTCATCCTAGATCAATAGTGATTTCAGCGAAAATGGAATACCTAGATTAGATAGATTTTAGGCATTCAGTCATCGCTATCGTAATCAATATCAAATGTAAATACCTATCTTTTAAGTACCTATGACGTCAATTAAAACATTTTTGATAGATCTGAGATGAGTTATTTTTTTTTTTTTGACGAAGCGATGAGACTAGCAAGACCTATACCTGATGGGAAATGATACGCTTGCCCATAACAACGTGGTGCTAGTTAGGATGACGCAGCACCACATTGCTCACGTCGACTTAAGACGTTAAGTCTAGTTACTGCAGTAATTTCACTAGATACGGCGCCATTCAAACTGGAACACAGTAATGCCTGCAAACCACTGTTAGGCGGTAGAAATTGGCGCTGCGGTTGTGTCTATCTAGACGGTTCACGACAACAGAATCTACCACCAGTGTTGTAAGCAGCATTATTACTGTAACTATTAATTATGGTAAAGTTACAGCTTTTGATTTGTTTTTTGCAGTATATGATTGAGGTAGAAATTATAGCAGATGACATAACATACTATTAGCGTTCGCGTCTCGGTAATTGAAAGAGGTAGCTGAGTGTTTACTTAGTGCCAAGGTTATAATAATCAGTATTTTAGCTGCAAACGCTTAGAACAGTTGTGGGAAATAGACTTTATAACTAATGTGTGTGTGCCGTATTTCGTTATAACACTAGCGATATTTGTTATTAAGTTATAAATATAACTTATGCTTATAGCTTTATGAGCATAAAGTTTTCCTCACGTGAAAATTAAAGAGTAAACAACAATAGTTAAAATGTTCATGGATATATTTGCTGTTCTAAGCGACATAGCAGGTAAAGTATAATATATTACTTATATACTGCTCTTAGGGATTCTGTCCTTTGACTAGCTAAGAAATATAGAATATGTATTTTCTATTAAACATCTGTACTATATTCCAATATATATATATATATGTGTAAAGAATCTAAAGAGAAAGATCTATTGTTTTATTAAACGAAGCGATAAGACGATCGGGCCGTTCACCTGATGGTAAGAGAAATGTCTGCCCATAATAACATGGCACTAGTTAAGACGGTACTCACATTGCGCTCGTCGCCTTGACACATAAGATATTAAGTCTCATTACCTCAGTAATTTCTCTAGCTACAGCACCCTTCAAATCGGAACAGTAATGTTTGCACAGTACTGTTTGGCTTCAGAAATAGACGCTGCGGTGATACCTAGTGGTAGACGGACTCTGGCAGATCTACTAGTAGCACAGTCTCTTAAACGTATTGATATTATTATGTAATTTTGTTAGCCAGGCTGAACCCTCATTCTGCAGTGTCTACAATGCATTTAATATAGAAAAGACCGCGCATTTAAAAAATAGCCAGATCCCAATATATAAGGAAAGTTGAAAATGTTTTAATAACACGTTCAAATATTTTATTTAATTACTAGCTCAATAGTTAACAAACAAAGTCACTGTAATTGAGATATATAACCACCCTTAGTCTTTTGCTCTGGTACTGGATAGCTTGTACTTCGGTAAGATATGTATATATGCCTCAGTGTGATACATAGCTAAATCGAGATACTATTACTTTAATATAAATTTAAGTAAAATGAAGTAATTATTACTACTAACTTCGAGTACATAAGTTTCATACTTAACGATCAAATTAAATTTCATAAATTAAGTCTTTTACAAGGAAAATTTTGTTATCAGAAGCTGGTAAAAGTTTTAGAAACGTCAATTACGAAAAATAATGAGTAACGAGTTTCAATGAAGTTACTTGGTAACAGAATCATACAATTTAACCTTAATAAGGTCCAAGTTTATAATTAAACATTAATCTCGTTTAATATTTAACTGTGTCTCTACAAACATAAAGACGACCACAATTTAAATTTCTTTCGTCAGTAAAGCAGAAAACTGTTATTCATATTGGATCTCTATTCACCATTCATAGTCGACTTGAAAGCTTATTTCGTTGGAGTTAAAAGAAGATGGTGCTTCTGACACCAAGCTGTTTTTAGTGTGCTTATATGCATGTGTCTCCTCTTAACGAAATAAGATATTGCAAAATTAAGTAACTTCCTCAAATGTTAAATAATAAATAAAGATTAGAAATAGCGTAATAATTTTTTTCGCTTACTTAAATCTAGAATTCAATCAGTAACAAATTATAGGTTTCAAAAATTAATCTATGTTTTGGGCTAAACATGGCTAACGTCTAGCTTGTGCTTTTTTTATTCAAAACATTTTGTATAATACGTAATTTCATTATTTTATCATTTCCCGAAGCGACAAAAAGACTCAGATATTACCACAGTAATTAAAATAGCAACAACACCCATCAAACCGGAACACGGTATTTTTTTAAACTATAAAGCGACAAGAAGAGCGGGACGTTCGCTTGATGGTAAGTGATACGCACGATAACAACGTGGAACTAGTTAGGATGTTATACGCAGAACCACATTGCGTTCACCGCCTTGAGACATAAGATATCAAGTCTCGTTACCCCGGTAATTTCACTAGCTACAACTCCTTTGAAACCAAAACAGAGTAATGTTTGCATACTATTGTTTGGCGGCAGAAATAGGCGATGCGGCGGTACACACTTCACCGGTGTTACCATCAGTAAACAATAAATAAAACTTCTATCGTAACTTTTAAGTTCATTAATCAGTAATAGACAATCATTAGGCGCCCTCTTCAAACTGAACTTTGGATATCAGATTGAGATAACCAATCCGATCTCCAGCTGTTCTTTTTAACTGGTGGTATTTAAATCCGGTCTACTCCTTGACGTCATCAATCTGTTTCTTCCGCTGTCTACCATGTGCTAGTTTTCCACGAATCAGTAATAGTGCGGGAGTGCTACAATATGTGTAGCGCATGTGCTACGAGCCGTAGCTGAAAAATAGTACTTTTTTTTATTTAACGAAGCGAAGAGACGAACTCGAAGTTCTTTTTTTGTATATTCCAGCGCTTGATTACGCTCCCACCTGATGGTAAGCGGCGATGTAGTCTTTGGTGGTAAAGCGCACTAGTCTAGACACGACGGTAAGTGATGAAGACGTATCACTGTTTCTCTAGCTACAACTCCCTCCAAACCGGAACACTGTAATGTTTGCACACTACTGTTTGGCGGTAAAAATAGGACCTGCAATGGTACCAGACGGGCCCCGGCCACAGAAACCTACCACCAGTAAACTACTAGGATATGATCAAAGTAAAATGTACTTTTATTTATTAAATTTATGTAAAATTATTACCTATAAATTTAAAACTATCAATTATCAGCACTAAATATGTATATTAATGCGTGAAAGGTCACAGCAGATATAGAAAATACAGCTCGTAGTATTTATTTTTATTTGTATTATTTTTATTTGTATTATTTTTATTTTTATTGAAAACTTTATAGTAATAATTAAAATACAATTGTCTATGTCTAAGAAAACTTTTATTATAAGGTTTGAAATCAAATAACAAATATCGTTCACTTAGTATTAATAATATCTATCATCCGATATATTTCAAGCAATTCTAGGCTTTTGTTTTTTCTTTCAATAAAATAAGCTTTATAGGTTAACGCAAAATTATCTTCACCTATATCCAAAAATAAATTTTAGCTCTTTTTGCAATAACAAGTTAAGATAAGTTATCTTAATTTAATACCACTATAGAACGCTGACTGGTTGAGTGCTTGGAACTTCTATCTCATTGTATTTACTTAGTAACATTTTGCATAAAGTTTGTTAAGGCTTTACAGAACTTTACAATAATGTTACATAATTTACATTGTTCTGTCCAATTTCACCCTTATTTTCAAAATTACATTGCAAAAACAATATTCTATTTATCCCTAAGAAGTACGTTAATTTTAAATTATCTAGTTATCTGCTTAATAAAAATTATCCGATAAAAAAATCTTTCCTTTTGAATTTTTTTTCTTATTTATTTTTTATAAAATAAAGCGATGAGACGAGCAGGACATTCACCTAATGGTGATACACCCGCAAATAGTAACGTGGTGCTAGTTATGATGTTATGCAATGCACCACATTACGCTCGTCGCCTGAGTGTTAATGTTGTCTCGTTAGCTCAGTAATTACACTAGATACAACGCCCATCAAACCGGAACACAGTAATATTTGCACACTACTGTATGGCGGCAAAATTATACATCGAGGTGGTACTCACCTAAACGCTCTCCGGCAACGGAGACTACCACCAGTAAACAATTATTATTGAGATTTAATAGTTATGGAACAAATGTAATAAAATTTTAATTATATAATAGATAACCTTTATATAAACTTTGTGTGAAAAAAATTTTTATATTATCACTGAGATGCCGTAAAAAAAATAAAATTGGGTAGTTGATATATACAGTACGGTACATATGAATAGTATAAGGAATAAGCTGCTATACATCTGATGATTTACTGAGTTAATAGACTGAACAACTGTTGAAGCAACTAGCTAAGAAATCAAATATTCGAAATAATTATTCCTTATATTTAACATAATCCATTTATCGATGAAATTAACGAAAATTAATAGTATTATATCAATAATTTACATATATATTTTTTGGATTGAATCTCAGTAAATATACCTGTGAAAGCCCGTAAACAACGTTACGGCCATTCCGGAGATTATCCGAAACGAAACAAACAAACCCACAGATTAACTATTACTTTTTTCTAACAAACAGTTTACAATAAAATTTAATTATAAATTTTATTCCTTATAATAGGTTACTTTTTAATGTAAAATTAGTAATAAATACATGTATATTTGTCGGCAAAAAAGTTGATTGCATAATCTGTTTCTCAAACTTTGAACCTAACACTACACTACTCTCTACTACCCAAACTTAGACCTATTAAACGAACAATGATAATAACAGATAATTATAATGAATAAAATTCGCGTAAATATTAGGAATAATTATTGGAACATTAGTTCTAACGACTGGCAACACTCACTAACAGTAAGCCTCAAGTCCGCGTGTGAGTAGGTTGTGTCTGTGCGCTCTAATTTCCCGCCTTATTTTTGATTGCCGGCTTTTTGTCTTGTCTCTTACTGTATAATTGAATTTTCGGTTATAATTCGTGTGGGTTTTGTGTATAAAGTAAATGTGTTAAGTGATATTCACACTGTGATTTTAATAGATTGAAGTGATAAAATTCATTATGTATTACGTTGATTGGTGGTTTTTTTATATATTTAGTATATTTAACGATGAACCTTACAATTTAACCTAAATAAACCATTAAAAGCTGTTAGCGGCGTACGTATAAAGCATAACAATGCATTTGTATAATTATATTATTCAATATTATACTTATAACGAATTCTTTTATCAAACATTATTTAAAGTACTATACTATGGGAAATGTATTATAACTATTTTATGTAATTATTTCAAAAAATTTTTATCACTATGAAATTGATTGGTACGATATAAAGTATAACATATAAATCATAGAATTGTAATTTATATGGTTTTTATTGTGTATGTTATAAGGAACAGAATTATAGTAATCTGTAACGAGATAAACTTAACTCATTTACCAAATAATTCTTTTACTAATTTTAGTAATTTTCTATGACTATACTTAAATGTAATAAGTCTCTGGTAGTTTCTAAATCAAACTAAAAATCGTAAATAATAATAATTTTTATGTTCATGAGCAATATGCGTTTAACCGGAGACAGTCTAGATAGCGGCTAATTCTACCGCCAAATATTGTAGTAGTGTGTAAACACTTGAAGGGCCTTGTAGTCAGTGAAATAATTGAAGCGTCTCTCTAGGTATGTGATGCAGGACACTGCATCGCATCGTACTCCTGTTTATAACCCTAAATAGTGTTATATAGTCAGATGTATTGATTAATATCAGGTAATCTATCCGCATGTCCAAAAAAAACACTAGTAACCTCGTAATCAGCCCCTTACTAATTACGAGGTTATAGATGATTGCTCCGTGTTATAGATACTTGATAAAGTCTTTTAACAAAGACTGCAGTCTTGGTCGTTAATCATGATGATGGGACCTTAAGAAATTTTCTATGATATATTTTGATATATAATGTTATAGACACTTGAATTAAAATGCCTTTCTTCATTAACTAGTAAAGTTTTATAGCCGGGATGTTACACGTACGGTAGGTGACACGGAGCTTTATATATTAACAAGCTTTAAAGACTAAGACCTGATATTGTTTATTTATTTGAATTAAAATACTAAATATTTATTTCATTTTACGCAAATGTTTTAATAATAATTGTTCACTTCATGAAACTGAATTAATCATAATTGCATTTTTAATTTAAATAAGATTTATATGCGTTTTTTATTATTTGATCAAGCTACAGGAAAAACAAACGTTTACTTGATGGTAAGAGATACACCTCTCCATAATAACGTGGCGTTTGTTAGGATGATTTAAACAGCATCACATTGTGAGCTGACTTAGTGAACTTTGGCACGCTTCTCGCAGTACTTTCTTAAATAATGGGGGTAAGTCTGTTACCAGAGACTGTTTAGGAAGAAACCACTGAATTTTTTTCGATGAGCAACAGTGTGCAGAAATTATCGCCTACCGATTTGAACTACGCTGTAGCTAGTGAAATTACTTGTGTAACGAGGCTTTAATATTTTGGCTCAAAATATCAACTGGCACTGGCAATTCTAATGTCGCCCTGTTTATCATTTTACATAGCGCCAAATTGGAATAAGAATCATAATTTATGACAGTGATGTTACTTTAATGGGTCAATTTTTAGTGTTAAAGGGGTTATCCTTAAAAACACCCTGACTTTTCGAGACAGCATATGTAAGATTTCTATCAATTTTATAATAATTCCGTTAGTGGTTTTACATGGAATGAACAACTCTCTCTAATAACTGTATTAGCATTTACTGGTTGTAGGTCTCTTTTGCCGCGGGTTCGTGAGCCTTGAAGGAGGGGGCCCTCAAAGCTCAATAAGCGAGCCATAGGAAGACAGCAAATGCATAGTGGTCGTCTATTTGCCGTAACACAGCGTGGGTGCTAAGGAGGGCTTTGCTCTTCCGTGGGTTGTTTTAGTCAGAGCGCAGACGGAAACTGGTGCATTCCGTAGGAGATCCCGGAGCACCTCTTAATGCATTCAGGGAGACCACCGAGGGGGTTTTAGTGGGTAGAAGCCCCCAGATAACTTTGTTTTCCCCCAGAAGTAGGGTATCTTTTAAGAACATTTTCCCCACGATAAAACAAAAAAAAAGGCCTTTTGCCGGAGACCGTCTAGGTAGCTACCACCGCAGCGCCTATTTCTGTCGTAAAACAGTACTGTGCAAATATAACTATTTTCTGAACATCACGAAAGACAGTAAAATATTTATCATATTAGACGTTTTGAATTCAGAAGTTTTACTCTGTATATGTGTGTCTGTATGAACACTGAATCTAACCTTTAGCATTGAAATGAATGTGTTATACTTTAAAATTTAGTATTCCATCCACGACATTGCCTACCTGAATCGCATACAAATTAACTTTAGTGTTTCTAACCCGAACAAATAGAGACATGATTTGAAAGTTTCCGAATAGCCTAAAAAAAATTTAACAGTTTAATTGCTAATAACCAAAGACACTACCTATTGCAGTTGCCTATTACCTAAATCCCCAAAGTGGGTGCCGTGAGCATACACCAGGGGTACCGCGGCAATAATCAGAAATAATCGAACAAAAATTTTGGAATTATCAAAGGGAATTGTTAAAGAAAATTACTCTGAAGAGGTAGACAGATTTGCTGTGCATCACACATTCTAGTTCAGCAGATGTATGCATGTGAGTAAATGGACATAATTTGGACTGTTTTTCTTGTTTTCTAAAAAGTATTACAAGGAATGGTCTTTAATATAAATAACTCCCTAAATTTCCCATTACTGGTAAAAAAGTGAATCAAAACTAGGTGAGAGTTAGCTGATGTCGCATGTCTTCAAAACCTGCGATTTCTAAGACAAATCTGGTTTCACCACCATCTTTTACTTCACCGAAACCTCAAACTCGACTAGGATTGTACATGCGCTTCTTCGTTTCGTGTGATACATTAGTAATTATTACTTACTAAATATACAGATGATTTTCACCTACATAGAAACTGATTATCATATTTCTGGAACCATAAGGTCCATTTGAAGTTTAGTAGGAATATTCTTTTCGTTGTCAGCGTAGATCCGTATAATTGAGCTCAAAACGGATATTACAAAATTTCTTTCCCAAAGGGAGGTGCGAAGGTGTTACGGCCAGCAAAGCGGGCGGGCATGTAGCTAAGGTAGCTATATCACCTAACATAATAAAGATGGACCGGTTCTTTTATTCTTACCCCACTCGAGAACCGTTTTCGATGGGCTCTTGTGAAAACTTATGCCATTTTAGTGATGAGGAAAATTACGTCATTAATGGAAACTTTTATTATTAGATTATCCGTGTACGTCCAAACATTACGAGTACAGCGACACTGGAGCGTGTGAGGGACATTGATAAATGAACGCGTAACTTATGACTAGAGGATATTGCATACATCGGACTTCACAATTGAGAGCAATAAAATATCTTTTAAACTTGCAGTATTCTACTTATATATTAATATTTTTTCTTATAATATCAATAAACCATGATAGGCTCAGTTTGTACGGTTTTACATAGTATATATTTCGAAACGACACCGGATCAATCATCACAGAGATTCAGCTTCCGGTAAAGTAAAACATAGTGAAGAAACCGTACTTTGTCAGCATGATGCATGAATGGCTTTGACTCTCCCCTTTTTAGAGAAAATTTCGGTCCCAGCTGAGGGAACTTTAAAAGCGCTGTTTTTTCTTATAACAATGGCAATGATCGCATGGTGACAAGGTACCGGTGAAGGCAGGATGTTGTCTCACGCAAGTTGGATCGATGATATGGTCAGAGGATGCCACAGGATGGACGATCGGCGTGAAGATCTTTGAGTAAAGCGTATGTCCATCTATCGACGTATATCGGCTGATGAAAATAGTGATGCTACAAAAATAACTAGTACATTATTTTGTCACAATCATTGTAACATTTCATAAAAATAATTCGGTAGCAGCTATGTTCAAGCTTTATAGTTCTTGTGACCTTCCTCGCCCTCTAACACATAGAAATATTAACTTACACTTGTCTATAGAAGACGCGTACTTATTTTAGGCAAACAACAAAGCGATTTTCGTGGTAGTGATTACCATAAAATATAGACAATAGGTATTATTTAATCTGTTACCGTAATAGGATTTTTTGCGATTTCAATAATTGTTTATAAATTTGGTATACCAATACATTATTTTATTGTAATAATTGGTATCAAAACAAGGCATCTTTAATAAAAGTGACATTAGCTATAATTGTTTTTCAATTCGAAAAAGCGACGAGACGAGCAATATGTTTACTTAGTAGTAAATCAGCTTTTCCATGCCAACGTGATGCTGGTTAGGATGATATGCACTGCACCATATTGCGTGCCTTGCCTTAAGACGTAAGATGTTAAATCTTGTAAAGCAATGATAAAGAAGTAACGAGCCATCTTATATTACAAGGTGACTACCGATGTTTACTGCCTCGTATCTCATCCTAACTATCGGCACAGATTAATATTTACCTTTTACTTTTTATAGCACAAATAAGCAATTTCTTCCTTTTTCTTTATTCTCTTATAGGTAGACAGATAATAAAGGTTTCGACTTTAACTTAAATTCATATTGTTTAAGACCAACGTGGTATGAAACCAACAGGCAATTCTGCACCTAGCAGCTAAGTCTCAATCCTATGCGATCACGTAACTCGCAATTTGGGACAAGCTAAGAAAGTAATTTCAAGTTAAGACGAATTTCAAGAACTTCACATTTTTTAATTGTTTGAATATTTTTATCGAAATATTAAGACTGTGTCAATACTATAATTTACTTAAATGGAACTGAGACTAAGAAACGGATGTGAATTACGCCTTTAAATAGCCTCACAAATGTTATTTATAACATAGTTATCATTATCAATCTAGGGATGCAAATTACCATTAATGACGTCCACATCATTTAAGACATATAAAATCGATATAGGCTTCCGCTCTTACACCATCTTTGATTAAGAATGACAAGGATCATTGTAATTAACATCATCCTGAAGATCTTACGCAAGATAAATGTCCTTAGCTTCGTACGCTTCGTAAAAGTCTACTGCAGAGATTTTTGTCCATATAACCACTTTTGTTTGGTACTAAAAAAGTACAATATACAGGGGTGGCGCAAAAGTAATCCTCCTATCAGAAAATGCTATAAATTTTGCCTTGATGTAAAAAAATTAAAAGACCAAATAAAAATAATCCACAAGAAGAATCAAAGTTTTTCATATTTTTTTTTAAATTACAGCCAAAAAACGTCGAAAGGTTATTTTTGCGCCATCTTGTATACAAGGTATTTGGTCTTTTAATTTTTTTACATCAAGGCAAAATTTATAGCATTTTCTGATAAGAGGATTACTTTTGCGCCACCCTATATTATATTTTTTTCAACAAATATGCACTAAGTATTGAGTGTTTATTTCACTAGTATATAAATATTTAAAAATTTGTAGGTAAACAATGGATGAAGTGCAATTAATGAGAGTAGAATCTCTTAAGAAGAAGCGTCAGACGCATCGCAGTCTTTGTAGTTGTTGTAGTTAGAAAGTTGCTTTCGAAATTTATCATATCCGAACAACGCAAAATAGAAACCCAGATATGGATGCTGCGCGACCTAGTTACATTTAGATTGCTCCATTTTCCCGGATTCGTGTAAATTGAACCATGCGTAGGTATTTTAGGGTATCTAAAGCCACTGATATGATAACTCGACGGAATGTATGAGTTAAAGCAGACATCTCCGCAGCGGCTAGTGGCATTTGAGAACCAGATTATTATGAGTTAGTACTTTCATCAATTATGGCCTCATTGTCGTTTAACAATGTGTTGAATTCAGGTTAAATTTTAGCTTATCTATATATGTAATGTATATTTCTACCTCTTTTGAGACTCATCGCTATATCTCTGGAACCATAAGGCTCGGCCTTGAAATTCGGCAAGATCTTTTGTCGAATATACGTCAGCAAAAAATTAATTTTACGAAAAAAAAAAATAATTTTTCTTATTTATTTAAGGACCTTCAACGAAGGGTACACGACATGAAAACCATAGCGTAACATTTTTATAAAGTACATAGCGACGTTCTTCACTTACAGGAGACCACAGGGTGCAAATTAAAATGTTTATAAGACAACACGAATTAATAATTTTGGTATTTTAGTAATTTACAGTAATTTTTAAAAAACTAATGAAATACAGTCACAAATCTCAACAAACAGGGAATAGGTAAACCGAATGAATCGAACATTATTATATAATTTAGTGATGAATGTAAACTATGAACTATCAAGACTACATAACAATTGCAGAACTTGTTTCCTATGTTTTGAAATGTCCGTTGATGTCCGTCAAACGTTTTAACAAGAGCATTATAATAATAATAATAACTTTATTTCAAGTTCAAATTATGCTCATAATTTTGTTAGTAAGATAATAACTATGTTAGTAACAATACATATGGATAAGCATTTTCGTTCCTAAAATGCTACATACAATTATCCCTTGCCACATGCCTTAGGCAGTAATTGATATACTTACAGTCTAGTGTACAGGCAATCATCTTCGGAATGGTGTTGAGGCTGGCTTGCACTCTGCGCACCAGGGATACGCATCTTTTCCGCATTGTGGCATAAAAGCAATCGACGTGTGTTTCAGAAAACATCCCTGATGCGCTACAGAATCGAGGCAATCCTAACAGCACTCTGAATGCGTTGTTATATTGAACGCGAAGGGCGTTGTAGGACTTTTGCTGGTACTTCGCCCACAGGCTGCTCGCAAAGAAACTCGTATAGTAAGCTCTGAATATAGTGAGTTAATCCTCCTTCTAACAGCGAGCAAACCTACGAGCGATCATGTTGGCTCTCACCGACAACGCCCTTCGCTCCCTCTCTATGTAACCGTCGTCATTGAGATCAGTGGTAATGATATGCCCTAGGTACATAAATTGGTATACCCTACACAAAGTCGAGCGACAAAGTTTAATGTCAGGAACAGGATCACTGTTCCTATTTTTCCACCTCTCTCAAATATCATTTATTCACTTTTCTTTATATTATAGATTAAACCGTGGCTATTCGCATAATTTTAACAAATCGCGAGCAATTTTCTCAGGCCACCGACTAAAGCTCTCGACAGCACCATGTCGTCCGCGTAACTAATGTTATTTACATCTTACTTGATCAACATTGCAGCCGACATGCTAACTGCTGAGCGCAACGATCAGGTCGTTGACGTACAGGTTAAACAAGGCAGGAGAGGTTTTCTTTTTTAATAATTTAATAAAACAATAATTATTACATTAAAATTTGTGTAGAAATAAATAAGAAATAAAATATTCGAATTTTTTCCTAGAAAATCGAGAACTTTTTGAAAAATATTTAAAAAACAAGTGACTCCAGAAGCATTGTTTTTGGATGGGGTATTCCATACATAGATAGATAGGATATGAGCTATACTCTAGCCCTTCCAGATCTTTTACACCTATTACCTTATATCCTATATATTTCATATTGAAAAAACGTCTAAAAAGTATGCCTGTAGGGCATTTAGTTTCATCCAGAAATATTTCCAATTTCCTTTATGGAAGCAAAAAATTTATATGCTCTGTAGCTATCGTGCTTTGTGGTATAAATTTTCTCCGGAGTCACCGATTCATTTGTCTTTAATTTAATGTAATTTATAATCTCATCATCTTTTATGTCATTGTGAATGTTAGAAATTAATTTGGTATCATTCGTACAGCAGCTTTAAACATCCCTTCGGCATCATTTGCAACGCCCGTTTTGCCCGCAAACTGGTATATTTTCTTGGACCGTTTTTCCGTTGACCACTCACTCTCGTTAATATTATTTTCATTTTGAGGGCACTCTGAAGATTCTTCAGCCGGCCTCTGCACACTTATGGCGCAGCTGATTTGATACCGGCGGCGGCACGCTCTTTGCCAACATTACTCGGCTGACTCACTTATTTTGCTCGGTATTACTTTTACCGCGTTGACTTTGTGTTTGTTGCATGGGATTACTACACTTATATGTTAGCATATCACTTCGTTTCGGTACTCGCGGCGACAGCTATTGTTATTATTAGTTTCAATGGCGACTGTTCTTTATTATTATCCAATAGCACCGAGTCGTGTACATGCCATAGCCCTATAGGCCCACTATCCATATTTCAAGCGCCACGCTTAGTGTTAATTTTGCAAAAGGGAGTAGGCAGAATTGAGGCATATTTTAAATTATTGAACTCCGTTTTAAGTTCATCTGTGTATTCATTTGTAGCATACGTTGCTTATATACACTCCATGGATGTCACTTTTAAGCCTGATTAGATCCTTTAATAAGCTCGTGGAGTCCAAATGATCAAATGTTATCTGTGGCAATTTTTCTAACTGTTTAGCTACGTAAACCGGTAATATATCCGGATCCGTTTATTTAATTAGACTTATTATATCATCCATATCACGATTCTCCTTTCATTTTCTCTTTCGTTTATCCGCAGGCAAAGCACTGTATAATAGAGCCTTAGATTTTGAATATCCTCCTTCGTGAATGAAGACGTACATAGCCATATTAACGTCTCTTCGTCTACAACAGATATTTTATTCTGTAGATACGTTAGCAGTTCTTCAATAACGATGTTGCACATTACACTTCACAATATCCAACATTTTTAGGCTTTTACTAACACTCTAATGCTTACAAAGTCTTGGCACAGCAGCGAAATGAGCCAAGTTTCTCTCAAAAAGGGATTGCGGGGATGTAAAGCGGGCAGGGAACAGCTAGTAGATATATAAAACTATTATTTATTATAATAGATACGCACAATTTATTCGTCGGGGTGTGTAACCCAGTGGTAAAGCTTAACGTAGCGTTAGCTCTCTGTTCCGTTAAATTACATAACCTTACACAAAGTGGGTCACTAACGTGAACGTATATTTCAGTATGATCACCGCAACATTTTTAATCAATAATATTATATTATTGAATTACATACATACAACTTACTCATCCGATGTTTAATTTAAAATCTTGCCACACTTCCTTCCTTTTTCTAATCGTTGTAGTTGTTGTTGTTGTGATATATCTATTGTGTATTATATAACATTACAGTAATTTTAGCTTCAATATTTATTGTTTTTCTCGTATAAAGCTCTGATAAATTTCATATAAAGATTAAATGCACTGCAACATTAATATTAAATTTACTAACCTATTAAATAAATATTACCTACTGAATACTGACAATTCATTATTAAATTTACAATAATGGTATATACACAAGTCTTTAATTTAAAAAAATATTTTTAAAGTAGAATTATGATTTAAGAAATGTGAAGCAGTTTAAGACAAACTATGTTTCAAGGCCCTTTAAAATAATCTAAAATAAAGTACATAATACATTGGAAATATAAAGATGGATGAAAAGCTCTGAATAATTAAGTTATTTCAATTTATAAAAGATATACGAAATTTTTTAACTTGAATAATTTAATAGTATTGCAATTCAATTGAAACTCCCAACGGGCGTTATGATGCTCCGACGTGGGTCCGCTGGAATAATTTAACAAGTAATTCCTTTGTTACATCTGTTTTTTGAATGCCATTCAAAAATAAACACAATTACCTTAACATTAAGAAATAAATTTTAATAACACAGTTGAAGCCCTGAATTTTTCTTTGTGAAACAAAGGCTATGAATTTCTAAATGTGGACCATTTTTGTCTTCTATTCTCTATGGCTTTTCTGAAAAAGCCTTTTAAAGCAAATGTGTGAACTGTTTAGAGACAACAGCTGCAAACCTTAAAATCTTATTGGGATACAATTTTATGTATATTTGTGTGATCAATGTCAAATTTTAGATTTTTATTTAATGTATGAAATAAATCACTTTTTCGACTTATTGTCGGAATCGCCGCGATCAATCCACCAATCGGAATACGTCCTCGGTTTTGGGAAGGGGAAATAAAATGGTGGGAGAAATACTGTTGGCGGCTTTTGACGTGAAACGCTATCCTACAAAGCAGTTTTTTTTTTGTGAAACAAAAGCGGACACGTTTAATCCAAAAGCCGAAGGAATATTAAGGTTTGTTCTAACATTTGTATAATTAATATAGGACAATGAGAGGGTGGAGAGACTTTGTTCGGATATTTATATATATATAATTTTAAAATAGTTTTCTTCGTCATTTAGTGGGTAATTAAGCGGATTTGATTTCTATATGCACGTTAGTAGCTGCGGTATAAAACTGAATAAATATCTATAAAAAAAACAGGAAATAATAAGTACAGTCTATCTTTTATTTGTTCCCACCTTAAGGAAGAGATATTTCAATTTTTAACTTTGAAGTTTGATTTTTTCAACAATAGAGATAACCGGACCAATTAAATGTTACGTTTTAATATATGATTATATTTTTTATTCTGTAAGCTTCTTTTATGTGAAGGAAATTCTAAAGATACCTTGCTTCTGGAGGTCGTTCTCTGTGGTCCAGGACATGGGTCTGTGATGATCCTCAGTGCGGGGGGGCACACCGGTCACTACACATGAACACGTCCCAGAGGGGCCGTATACATCTCGTCTTTGTTGTCCACTCGGGGCTCCCATAGTCGGAAACGAAAGCAACCACTTTCAAAGCCCACAAACTCAAAAGCAGTTCTAGTCACCTTCAATGACGGGCAGAGCTTCAGTCCTATTTTTATTAGTCGGAAGCTACAGAAGAGTTATTCGGCGAGCCAAGCAATCTCACCTAATTGCGAGCGAAACGCGTGCTCATAATGTATGCTCGTCTACGAGAGTAAAGACGTTAAAAAAAAATTACCTTACCAGCATAATGCAATCCTTTATATTGAAAAGAATAAAACTGTATTCTACTACTCTTGGTAGACCACAACGTTCCGTTAAATGAATTCCCTCAGAAAACTTTTTATATAATGAAAAGACTTCTACTTACAATTTAAACAATGAAAATTTATATGGAAATGATTTTAATAATTTACTTGAATAAAGTAGTTTTTTTATTCAATGAAGTAACGAAACTACATGGACATTCACCTGATAGTAAGTGATATTCCTACCCATAACAATGTGGCGTTAGTTAGGATGTTAAACACTGCAATAAATTGCGATCGTTGCTTGGAGCACGTGAAGTCTCGTTACCCGAGTAATGTACAGCTACAACCTACTACCACCATTAACTACTAGTAATAATTGGTTCTTTATTGTATATGTATAAATCATCTTAATTTCACATAATTAAAATAGATAAATGAAAAAGCGTATTATATTATATTTTTATATACTGGTGACAGGTCTCTGTTGATGGACACCGTTCAGGTTGGTACCAGAAGATTTCCTCCGCGATAAAAAAAAGTACCACCGCAGCGTCTATTTCTGCTGACAAGCATTACTGTGCAAACATTATGTTCCGGTTGGAAGGGTGCTGTATCTAGTGTAATTACTGCGTAAAGGGACTCAACATCTTTGTCTCAAGGCGACGAGCACAGTGTGTTTCAGAGTAACTTGCACCTCGCTGTAATGGGCAGACGTATCATTTACCATCAGGTGAACGTCCTGGTTGTATCATCGCTTTATAGAATAAAAAAATCGGAGCTTTTGTTATGCTAAGTAGACCGCTGTTATCTGTTTTCCGTCAGACGCGGATTTCCTATTAATACAGCCGATTAGATATATATGAAATATCAACGTTGTTATTACCCTATAAATAAATGTAGGCGTTATAATATTTCATATGATTTATGCCTATATAAAAATTTGTATTTCTGATACGTTTATAAGAGACACTAAATCGAGATACAAATGAATTACTACGACAAAGAATTCGATATTACTGAACATAAGTAGCAATTGAGGAAATAACATAGTCAAATAAAAAGTTATAAAAAGGGTTGATACCGGATGTGTTTTGTTTTACGTAATGCTTTCGTATATTTATTCTCTCAAGGACATGGTATATTCGTTGTGCATTAAAACTACGACGGTGTAACTATCCTTGAAACTTTACTCCTACAATACGGGAACGCTTTTCTCCGGAAGTACTCCTTTACATTTCGTCCTTTAGTAAAGCACGCTGGCACATACTCGTACAGCTGTCTGTGTAGGAACACAGACAGTGGTAGGATACCCCGCGTCTTTTTATCTTTTATCTTCGGTCTGTATAACAGCTAACTCTAAATCTATCGCCCAAAACCCATCAATGCCAAGACAACGAACCCTTTAAACTAAGGAATCAGATCGTTTTTAATACTAGAATTTTTTTTATTTTAATGTTTTTTTGGTTTAAATGGCGCTATATTTATTGATTATTATTCGCATAAGAACTATTGAAATTTTTTTTATTTATTTTAATATTTTAACACATAATTTAGATTTTAACAAACTCTTAGATTTACTGCAACTTTGTATTTATTGAGCACAACAGGGAACCAAAATGTACAAACGTTATTAGTTGAATCGATAGATTTGTTTCCTTAGAGCAATTCTATCTGAGAATCCATCGGAAGGAGCTTAATTAGATTACCCAGTTCTTCCACGGTTTTCTCTTTGCTCCGAGTAAACAGGAAAATACAATCAAACTTAATCAAAAGTATACGGATTACGGATACATGATTGATTATAATCCATCAGGTATTATCATCTTATTTATTTACTATTGTGCATCTATGGATCGATTACATATTATGATATGAAAATCGTTTTGTCATTACTTTAATTCCAATATAAAAGAAAGTTTAATCATCAATAGATGTCCACGATTACGCATCTCCTAGATTAAAGAGTAGCTGCCGATCGAGGACCTTATCGCTGCAACAGCTGTGTTTTGGGAGCAATGAGCTTTTTCTAACTATATTATAATATTGAAGGAGGAAGGAGACGGTAAGTGATCTCACCTGCTGTTTAAATAATGTCCCACAACAATTATTAACTTGAAATTTTAAGTTATAAATGTTATCACCCACATCACAATCGTTTTTGTTACAACAATAAAGCCTCTCCCATAAGCCATAATTTAATGATACAGCGTGTATTACCTACTCGTATTGTAGTTATAAATATAAACAACGGTTCAGAGAGGGTAAAATTTAAAGCAGGGTTTTTCATAAATGTGAACCTATGAAGAAATTCCATTTAAAATGTAAATTGAATTGGTATCCAACGCGACCTACATCGTGAGGCTCTGCGGCAAATAGAAGCCAGGTGTATGTCACCCATTCTGATATTAGGTTTTCAAAGAACTAGTTCCTAGCAAATTTTATAAATATATATTTTGAGGTTATATTCAATATATATATATTTATTATATTCAATATACAGTAAGGGTGGAGGCTCAAAATCAGTGTTGTCCCTATGGGGATATGTGCACTGAGCCTCGGCCCTTCGCAGTGCTGCACAACATAAAATTTTTGTGATTTATATTGATTTTTTAATAATTATTGTCTAAGTTACGTCTTCATGCTTTTTGTTTTGTTTTTTTATTTATTTGTGTGAGTACTGCAATAAACTATCTATCAAATATTTCACTTTCTATGAAACATAAAACATAGTGAAAACGAATTTATGTAAATCGAAATTCTTGATACATTTTACGTGAATTTTCATTTTGTATCAGTTTTTACCATTTGCTATGAATTGGACAAAACATTGCAAGCGTACATGCAAAGTAAGCTATTATCATACAAATTAGCTTTTTAATGCAGAATGTAGTTAATGCTGTATCGTGTTTAATAACTTTCGTTAAAAGATCACATATTGCTTTCTGCAGCTTTAACCAAATTTAACACGGCTCAAGACGCAGTCACCCTTTACTTCTCTTTTTTAGTTCCCCTAACATGTCAATTTTAAGTGTACCCAGTTTTCTTATAGATTACCACTTAAAGTTAAAGTGTTCCATTATCTTAAGTTCGTGCACGCTGTTTTGAATTTGCCCAGAAAGGGGAAACAATGTAGTCACCAGTCTAGACTACTTTATGTTGTAGACGCAATCTATGTGGTTTACCTATAATTCGGGCAATGCACTTTGGTTATATATATAATTCAAATAGGTTTTGTTAAAGTTTCTTATAATTTATTTTTGTGCAATGCCTATGTTAATTATAACTTTAGTAGCTTTGTCGCCTGTTATATCAAAATTAGACCTGAAATTTATCTGAAATATTCCTTTAGAGTAACCGCAACCGCACATGACTTTTTATAGCAGTCGTTACAATTGCAACCGCATAAATAATACGAAATTAACATGTTAATTAGAGTGATCTAAACAATTTAAAAAACAGTTTATAATCATCTACAAATCATTCCGCGTAGAATGCTCATGTACCCATGTCGATACGTTCACTAGTTTTCACGTGATTGACTAACAAAGGAAACTCGTTTTCGTTGTATACATATAAATTACTTGAGGTAATGTTAATGAAATGGCTTTTCTAATTTAAATTTTGGTATACAGTTAAAATCGTATCACAGTAATAATTTTGATTTAAATGTTTTGATATGAAATTAATTTAATACTAATATCAAGAGTACAAGAATACATCAACTACAATTATATATTTTATAATTTAACAAATATACTCTTTATTTCATTGAACCGTTATGGTCATATCATTTATCATTAGGTGGGAGGATCGTACGTTTCGTTGCTTTGTCGAATAAAAAAAAGTTATTATAGAAAAGACAAAAAGAAGAACAAGATGATTGAAGCAAAAGTTTTGTCTCTTATTAGAAGTTCCCTAGATAGAAAACAAAGTATTTTCTTAGTCTGTTTATTCTTCAGTATACTGGAGAAAAACAAGCTCATCGTTCATTATGGAATCAAACTTTATTATTTTTGTTATGAACAAGTTTTTAATAAAGTTAACGTCTAAAATATAAAATACTTTATCGCAAAACTGATACAGATTATTGATGAACATTTTTATGATAGATTTACCTTATTTTTGTTGGTTTAAAAAAGGCACTTTTTCCCACACGGAAATGTAAAAAGCATACTCTAAACTGACTCGTTTGTGTAGTGGCCGAGATTTTGTCTAGTAACACGAAGGCCCCTAGTCCGACTCTAAGCCCACATATTCTAGAATGGATGACGGCAGGGTGCTTTTCAAACCTAAGAAGCTAACCACCACTCTAGTATTGTAAATTTGCCGCCATAGCAGCATTGCAGTATTGTATGGTCCGCCACCTTCATAAGTTGTCGATAAATAAAAGATCTATCATAACAAGAGCATATCACCATTAGAAAACTCATCACCACTGTCACCATTATCACCAGATAAATTCATAGCATCAGTATATATTATCTATAAAATAAATTAATTGTACAAACAACTTCATAAAACATTTCAAACGGTCTGGTCACGCAATTTGCTGCTTAGCTGTTTGTAGCGTTTTAAGTAATTAAAAAACTACGCATGGTAACTATTTGTTTAATGTATTATCTATATATAGAAAGTATACAGGTAAAACGCTTGTTAAAATTAAATATTACTTGCTTCACAGTTGATATTACAATTGTAATGAATTTTTCATTCTTCGAAGGCGACGAGGCGAGCAAAGCGTTCATGATGAAAAGTGAAACGTTAGTGAACAGTTATAACAATATGATTGTTAGAATGATATGTGTGATGATAGTGTTCGCCGACTTGAGGCACTAGATATTATGTCTTATAACCCCTACAACACTACAACGCCTTTCATACCGTAACACCGCTGATTAAAATTATTAAGGTAGATAGAAAGTATAAATAAATATTATAGTAATGGTTAACTATCTATTAGTATATCTTGTTGTCTAGTAATGAAATTATTGACCTAACAGATAATAAGTTTTTTTTACTTTAAAATGTTTGGTTGAACCAAAACGAAACACTTTAAATTTTTCATTATTATAAGTAATTGTACAAATCCAAAATAAGTTTTATGTGTTCTAGATTTAAGTTGTGGACCTTGTGTAATAAAAAACGAATATAGGTATTACATATTTATTTGTTATAATAAACTAGTATCATATATGGCCTATGACCAGCTGTGGACGTCTATCGGCTGATGATGGTAATAATAAACCAAGCAATATAAAGATCAAAGCGATATAAATCCAGCATTGGACTTCTAAACGCAGATCTTTATCCATTCATTTCGATTCCCCACATTCAGATTATACGGTTAGTTTCATCGTAGAACTTACGGTTCACTACAATCATCCCCTCCAGTTATAACTAGAAGGATTCTGGATTATACTAAATCATAATTTCTTAACCATATTTTTACCAACTTAACCTCATTCTTTTAAGTTAAGACTGTAGTTACGAAACTAACCAAAAATCGTTTTGAAGTTACTTGAATTACATCGGCACAAGCCAAGATAAAATTTAGTTACTGTGTAACGGTTTGAAGGGCGTTGTAGCTAGTGAAATTACGGAGGTAACGGACATAATATGTTTCAAAGTGACGAGTACAATGCGTTGTGTATATCATCCTAAATAGCGTTACATTGTTATTGGCATACTTATCACCGTCAGGTAAACATCTCGCTCATATCATCGCTTTCTTGAATAGAAATAAACTAGAACTTTAAAGCCCAGAGAAATTTCTTAAATTTAGTTAAAAATTTTTCATAATCGTTTAAGTTTTAGACTTAATGTATCGTTAGCTGAAATTAATGAGTCGGATGTTATAAATTCAACATGACAGATACCGGCGGTTGTTATTTCTATATACTTTGACATATATGATGCCTAAGTTTTTTAAAAAAAGTTGCTTAGAACGAAAATAATTTTGAATGAATAATGATGAATTAGTTGCCTAAAGTAAATATTTTTATTTACTACAACTTTCCATTTTCACAAAGTCTATTTTTATATCTCCAATTTTAATATCTTCAACAATGAGACCGTGGATGCTGAAACATACTCGTCGAGTATAATTAAGCTCGCAAATTATGTTATCGGTCTGAACACCGTAACGTTGTTATAAGGGCTAATTTTAAATATAAGGGTAGTAAGTAGCCAAACGGGTTCAAAAATGACTACCGACATTTGAAATCGACCATGTGCGGTCTCTTGAATCAAAAGACGGGTCATTATGTTGCATGACAAACCATTATTGGCTGAGGAAAAGGGTAGTAAAGTAAACCCTTAATATAAAAGCTGGCCCGGCGTTTTTGAAAAATCCTACGAAAAGTGTATTTAATTATTTTATCTTAATAAAGATTATTTTAAGTTAAATACAAAATAACCTTGTGTTCACAAACAATCCAATTTCAATCTTGGCATATAATTAGTCCTTTTTTTTTTTTCGCCAAAAATTTCGCAACGTAATCGTCCTTGACACTTTTGGCTGCGTTCCCATATTGTCAACGGATAACATTTTATTTACGTTTCCAGTAAAGGAATTTACTGTTTTCACTGACTCTACTTTTATTCGTCGAAGCAATGAGATGAGCGATGCTTGCACCTAATGGTAACTGATACGTATGCCCATAAAAAGCTAGCAATAGATCATAGACACTGCTTTACATTGTGCTTATCACTTTGAGACAAGATTTGTAAGTACAGTAATGTATGCATATTATTGTTTGGCGGCGAAAATAGAAACTGCGATATTACCTACATAAACAGTCTCAGGCAACGATCTACGTCTAGTAATTAGTGATTTTGGTTTATGTTCGTTTATAAAACAACATTTTTTTTTATCACAGACAGTAAATAGATAGTTTTGCAATAAATTTTTTATTGCTATCGTTGAAATCAATTTCGTCAGTACCCATGACGGGCGTGTAATAACTTTTATATTGCCGATGTCGTATCTCTTATTTTATGTGATATTTTTGTTTTATACAAATTGAACATTAAATAAGTCTTTTTTATTATTAAAGATAAATCATGAATCTAGATATAAATGAAAGCAAACTGAAGTTTTAAATATCTTTTTAAAATAAATAATGTTATCTCTTTGCTTCTAAAGTGCGTTTTAATACTGATGGCAGTAATAATCTTTACTCTCAGAATTGATCTAGAAATGTACAACGGAAGCTCTTATTTCTACCACTGACAAACGGCTTATATTACTAAGGTAACGAGGCTTAACGTCGTATGTCTCAAGGCGACGAGCATAACGTGAATCCTAAATAGCTCCTGAATGTTATGGACAGGTGTATCTCTTCCCATCAGCATATCTTTCTATTTGCCTCAAGGCCTTGTTGAATATATAGGGTGGCGCAAAAGTAATCCTCCTATCAGAAAATGCCTCCTATCAAAAAATAGATTTTTTTACATCAAGGCAAAATTTATAGCATTTTCTGATAGGAGGATTACTTTTGCGCCACCCTAAATAAAAAAGATCTAAGTATGCACTATACTTATTACATGCGTGTATATCTTATGTTCATAGTAAACAAATTTTTAAACACGAAGTGGTAATAATGATTAATATTTAGCAATGGAGAATACACATGTTAATGCAACAACAAACTGTAAAGTGTAGATGTGTTCAAAATGGCGTCGCAGAATATCGAGCGCGTTTCTAAACTGTGTACTTATGAAGAAACTTAAAACCGCTGTAAGGAAGTGGCGAAGTATGCGCCTCTTCCGGAAGAGAGATGGTAAGTTACTACAAAAGTAATGAAATAGTGTGAGAGAGCAGACTGAAAATTTTATTAATTATTTCTACCACCAACTCGCATTGGACCAGCATGATGGGATGTAACCTAAATTCCTCCCCATGAATTCCTACCCAATTGATGTGAGAATCTTTGAGGGAAGTTTATGCCCAGCAGTGTACCTCTATTGACTGATGGTGATAATTCTTATACAGAGTATAGCATAGTTTTTTAATCAGAGTAGTAGATAATAATTGTATTTTGATGTATAACAACGTACAGGTGTAATTTTTTAAAATTCTTCTAGGGAGATATTTAAACATTTAACAGAATCCTTAAATTTTCAATGTTTTTGAGTTCAGTTCGAAAGCACGTAGAGTACTGTGAAAACCTAGGGGGTTCGAAACTCGGACGAGTAGAATAATCCATACATTATATATTTTACCGGAAACCGTGTAAATGAGTACCACCGCAACGCTTATTTCTACCGCCAAACGGTACTATGAAAATATAACTGTTCCGGTTTATTGGGCGTTGTAGCTAGTGAAATTACTGGGGTAACTAGACTTAACATGTTATGTCTCAAAAAGTAGACGAAGTGATGGTATGTGTAACATCCTAATGTTATACACCAGCCCATAAAATCCATGTTTTTATGAGCTGGTGTATAACCTTCTATTAGGAGAACGTCTCGCCCGTCTCATCGTGAGACATTAATCGTTATCGAAATTAATCAATGGCATTGTTCACGTACATAATATAATTCTACCACATCCTCGTCATAAAGAAGATAACTTAACCATGTAATTGTGACGTCTGTTAACAGATTTGTCAGCGACACGTCAACTCTCTATCGACCAAGCGCCATCGACGTCTGGTACTCCAGCGCATATACCTCGGCCGGTACCCACAGAATTACAATTGGTGAGTAAACAAGGGAAGGTGTCCAACACTTGCTGATAGAATGAAAAATATCAGAGTAGAAGGTCGTCAACATCGATGTACTAGACCTAGTCACTACACGTGGTCTTGAGTTAACCGAAGTCTAGTAAAGCGCACAATATTTTTAATATGTGTACACTTTGATGACGCCTCCATTATTGTTATTATATATTTTTTTAGTTTATTTTTTATATAAATAAATTTTGGGGTAACCATTTATGTAAATACCTGGCATATTCATAAAGGTTAAAAGCCTCAAAAGTACACTTCAACAATTACCAACAGCAGATATTCCCCAGATATCTCTCACTATTGAATGAACTATTTAGGATTCCGTTTCCATATATCGAAATATAGCATTCGACAGTACTTAGATCATTACAATAGAATTCAAAACTTTCAAATTCAAAACAAATATAAAAGAGAGATGCAAAAAATTAAGGAAATTCCAATCTCAAGGTTGAGGTGATGTGCCAAAATACATTCCTGCCAATATTCAGGAACATTGTAACTCAATTTATTTATACATCGTTTTTCACATTTTTTTGTACGACTCTAGGTAAAGTATTGCTTAAAATAACATGACTATTTTAACAACCTGGGCGGTTGTTTTTTCTCTCCGAACAGGTTCCCGCCTTGTCGTGACGGTGGGGCTCCGTAGCCGTGGCTTGGTCACCCACGGTGAAGCTAAGAGCAACCTACTCGGCCGGCCAGAGGTGTAGAGGTCCAGGTGAGCTCCATGAGCTCACCTCGGATGTGTGCCGGTGTGCTGCAGGGACAGGTTTATACTGCCCTTTGCAACCGAGGTGCAGTTCCGGAGGTAGGGGAGTGTCGGTATTGTTTTTCACCGCTCTCCCTATCCTTCGTTCATAACTCAAGCTGTGTACACACTAATACAAATAATATTAACTGTAAAAAATGTTTTAATTTAAATTACAAAATCAACATTTAATTAAATTATAATTCCTTGTAGTCTTAAGAGTTTACTAAATGTACCTTTAATTTTCAGGAACCAGACGAGGGTCAAAAATTAAGGGAACAACAGTTGAGGCAATTTGCGTTTTTCCAACTTAGGATACATTTAAAGAGAGGCCAAAATCTAGTTGCTATGGATAAAAACGGTAAATTGACGGTTGCACAATCACTAAACACAACACTATATCAGACACGAAGGCTCTATCGCAGCACTCAAGGAAATATAACACGGAATTAATTTTTTGTATAAACAAACAGTTTTGCTTCCTTTGCACAGCTACTGAATTAAAATTTGTTATCGTTACGTAGAGACACATATGATAAAAAAATCGCAATCTTAAATTTTATTCATGTAATCTTTTTAAGTGAAACTTAACTTGAGGCGGTATGAATTGTTATTTATGAAACGAAAAAGTGTAACGCTAAAGTCGACTATAAAGGTATTTATTTATAGGGTTTAGGGTGCGAGAGAATTAAAGAAAACATGTTTTTATAGTTTCCTCTTATCCTTCGTCACCTGTTTGTGCTATGGTTCGTACATCTTCTCTTTCCTGATTATATTCAAAATCATATTGACCCTTACAGCTCGCCTGATACTGGGCTCGTGGATCTGGGTCCAAAACAGTCAAATTACGTCCCCACTGCTGTGGCACAGGCTTACCTCAATATGAGAGCGATGCGGCCATAGTCACCACGCGGGCCCAATGCGGATAGGTGACTTACACACCTTAGAATAAATTCCAATTCATGTGCAGGTTTCCTCACGATATTATCCTTCACCGTTTGTATTTCGCTGTTATAACTAAAGTTCACAAATGTACATAACTTAAATATTAAAGTCATTGGTACGTGCCGAGATTCGAACCAGTGACCTTCGGAATTAAAGCCGCATGTTCTAACCATTAAGCCAGCGAGCTACTTTCGTGAGGACCCGGGTCCACGGTCTGTTTTTTAAAAAAGTATACTACTTCAAGTGTAGTTATCTGACGGCAGATTTTCATATTGTCAGAATTTTTGCCTTCTGGAGAATGTAGTCGGTCGTCGAAGACGGGCTCGGGTCCGTTCTCAGACCACCTTCATATGTATCGGAAACTGGGCGGTGGTCCGCATCGTGCCCACCATTACCTTAAAGAGGGCTCGCAAATGGACTCTGCGTACTATGAAGATCGATCTTGCTATCTATACTACAATCTGTATATATTCGAAATACATAAAGAAGTAGAAAATGAAATCTATAGGTATATAACATCAATAAAACATATCGATGTGTCTGTGTGTCCCCTTCTTTCTCCCTCCCCGTCTGTTTCTTTACTTCATTGGTATATGTTAATATAGTGCAGTAGGTATAGTATTTTACTTTTCTATCTCTTATTCGTTCTTTCCAACTTCAATCGACAGAAGTATTACAAACCTACCTCATTCTCTCACAAATTAACCACAATACGAAGTTCCACTTCTACCGCGTGTGTGAATTCACACCCAATTTTTTTATTAACATATTTTTTTATAATTTATTTTATTTATTAATATATTATAAGATTCTGCCTAAAAGTTACATTTTATATAATTCTCACAATTTTTTTATAATTAACGTAAATTAGACAAAAAAAATATCACATCTTTCCAAGTACACATACATAACAACTTTACATATTATTATTGTTATATATAATGTTATATTTTTCTTTGCACTTTACAATTTTTATTGCGTCTAGTTAGTGCTTTTGCTTTTGTAGAACTTAGTTATATCTTAGCAACTACTTATGAATAATATCTCACATATATTAATAATAAAATAAAAAGTAATTAAATAAATTTAAATTAGTGATATTTTTTACTTGAAGCGAGGAAATAGGCAAGACGTTCACGTGATGATAAGTGACACGTCTGCTCATAACAAAATGGCTTTTGCTCGTCTTCTTAAGACATAAGATGATAAATTTCGTTATCCCAGTAATTGCACTTAAAACCGGAACAAGATCATGTGGCCCACTACTGATTGGTGACAGAAGTAGGCGCTGCAGTGGTACCTACCTAGACGGTCTCCGGCAACAGAAACCTATCACCAATAAATATATATAACAAGTATAACGAAGTACTTTAAATATAAATCAATAACTACTTTTATATAAGTGTTTTAATATCATTATTATAAAATTCTTTATCTTTAATAATTTTGATTAACCAATAATTACCATGATTTAAATAAATATATATTACTTAAACCTCATCCCATTTTGTATTGTTGAATAATTTTTTTTATAGAAATAGAGCTTAATTTTGTCAGTTTATTTTGGCTTTTTCATCTAATTACACATTTTGTGGGGTCGAAAACCAGGTTTGTTATCAGGCACCAGTGACCCCTACGTGAAATTCAAGGCCGGGGGCAGACTCCTGCACAAGTCGAGGATCGTGTACCGGGACTTGAACCCGGTGTGGGACGAGTGCTTTACGGTACCCATAGAAGATCCATTTGTACCGGTGCAACTGAAGGTATACAGATTTAAATTTTTTCATATGGTATTACTCATCCATTGGGTTCTTTAATAACCAGTAAAATAGTAATTTAAAAACATTATTAGTCTGCGAGAAAATTTTATCCCATTCGTTATTTAATTTAACCGTATATATATTTTGACATCACAACAGCTGCCTAAAAATATTAAATGATGAAGAACTTCTAAAAAGAGAAGTTTTAAAAGTTCTTCAAACTAAAGTTTGGCGGTCAGATTGAGAAAGTAAATTCAGTCGTCAGCTATTCTTTTCAACTGATGGCATTTAAGCCTGGTTCACTCTCCTATAGCGTCAAACCATGTCTTCCGCTGTCAATCAAGAGCGCCTTGAAATATTTTGTTCTTGAGAATCATCCTTGGGAACTCTTAAAGGGCTCTTCTTTCCTAGTGTCCGAAAAATGCAATCTTTCTTTGCATTCTGGTTGTCATCAATCTACGTTTTTAGTTAGCTTTCTCTAGAACTTGAGCATTACAGACTAACTGCTATAACGAAATAGAAATATAAATATACACGTAACATATGAACTGATAACAAGGGATATTTTATTGGTCTCCATTGCCGAAGGCCGTAAAAATAAATCTCCGAATCAGGGAGATGACATGAGTCGCTACAACGTGTAATTCAACAAACGAGAAACATTGTTCCTGTCCGGTTATTTTAGTACTGTAAAGAAAAATTACTGGAGTAACAACACTATGTCTTTCAGGCCGATAAGTGTACATATTGTGATTATGATGGAATTTTGTTGTTATTGACTGGGGTATCGTTTATCATCAGTTGAACGTTCTGCTTGTCGCGTCTTAAAATTGTCAAGCAATTGCTATGCAGTAATCATTTGCTTTGTATATACATACATCTATTATATCACCAAACAATGGTCCCGTGTGATGCCATTGTTCGTATGTTTTGTCACAAAACATATCGCTAAAGGAATCTTAATGTCGTCGCCTCATAACATCGTCCCCAATTTCAGCAGCGATATTGGTTTATTTATTCCTTCTATTTCTTATAACTTATATGTGTAACATAGAAATCTGAAAATAATATAAATATTTACAAAAAAAAACGCCTAAAAGCGAACTTTTTTTATTTAACGAGACGTTCAGCTAATAGTAAGGGCCTGCACATAATAATGTGGTGAAAGTTAAAATGATATACACAGCACCGCTTTATCCTCCTGGCTTTCGGACCTAGGACGTTGAATCAGAACACAGTAACGTTTGCACATTACTACCTACTTATGTGATCTTCGGCAACAGAGACCTCCCATCGATTAATTTTAAGTTTTAGTTACTTATTTGAAATTATTACGAAAATAAAAATTTATATCCCCTATTATAAGCAAATAACATTAAACAGAAATTATCAAATTAATTCAAAATTAAGTTTACCTATTTTAATTTTTGAATTTTTTTATAAAATCTACTTCGTTTTCGTTTCGGTTCGGTTTATAAGCTTTCCAACGAAAAAAAAAACTTTAAAAATCTGATAAATTCTGAACTCTCCGAGAGTTGCACTTAAAAAATTAAGATGAAAAAAGGTCCGCGATGAGTAACCATCTCCGTGTCGTCGTCAATTAATAATCTTTTAGAAAGTTTCAATTTAGTAAACGTTTGAATAACGTTCCTATATTTTTATTTTAAAGTAGAACGCCTCTAGACCCAGCAGTGGGAACGTGATATGTTAATGTATGTCGTGTTGTTTTTGTACTTCCAAACAATTTAAGCAAAAGATACGACGGGCGCCCGCGGCAACCGTCTAAAACAACAGTTGTTATGTGGTTAAGTTTACGCCCTTAAATTTTGCCTGGGGACTGACTGGGTCAGGGTTAATCGTTAAAACGACTCCGTCAACGTTTATACATAAACGTTGCAAGAGACAGTTAAAAACAACGGTAATATGTTCGTGAAAACATTATAGATAAATGATATATTAAATGGTGAATTGTGATATGTGGCATTAAATTTCTTCCAATAAAACAACACTTAGTTATTGGTGGTAATCTTATATCCTGTAGGTTATTCAATTCTGATTATTTATATATCATCTGAGAATAATATTTATGGATATTAACGTTTAGCAATGCCTCTCCTTTCCTTATCAGATTTATCAGTATTACTCAATATTTTTTCACAAGGGCTAGAAAATCGTCTCATGGTGGCGCCACCAACTAAAACAAATTAGGTAATGATTATTTAAGTTTCCTCAATTTCTACAAATTTATTGAAATGACAATGAATTTATTCATAGCTTACATATCAATAGTTCTAATGGCCGCGACATTAAACATGATTTATAATAAAGTAACAATAGTAAATCCAACTGCAAAAGTCCGACGAGCTGCCGTTTGCATATCCCTGATCTAGAGACCTTAGTATTCATAAGAAACACTTCTCCTGTGGAGTCAAGGAACACACAGATTATAAAGAACTATGCCCAAAAAAAAGAAATCTTTTACGTTTAATATTATTTCCAGGTTTTCGACTACGATTGGGGATTGCAAGATGATTTCATGGGCTCGTGTTACATCGACCTCACGGCTTTGGAACTTGGCCGCATGCAGGATCTAGTCCTCTGTCTTCACGACCCAAATAAGCCGAACCTGGACATGGGGGAGATTGTGCTTAACGTCACTCTGTGGCCGAAGTCCCAGGAAGATAAGGAACAGGTATGATTAATGTTTTATAATTCAGTGATCTCTTTCGAACTGTTGCCAATTCCATGTTCACCTGTTCTCATCTGTCATAAGGTATAAATATAATCACATTATATTATTATCGATGCTAAACTAAAGGAGGTATTTTATTGCATATCCAAACATTTAACAGTAAAAATGTTTTCACCGCCTGGATCACTGGAGATCTTGCACTGCGTTTTAAGCGTACCTCTTTACCACGCACATGTGGAATTACTAACGTCAGAGTTATTTCCGAATCAAGAAAGGAAAAGAGTTCTGTCCAACATCTTACGGAGTTCATGTCAACCACACCCGCACGCGGTGCACCCTGCTAAATAACAGACGAGGCTCTGACCACCCACCAATCTGCAATATGCCAGCGTGGTAGGTTACGGCCCAATTCCCTTGATGAACTCCAACAAACAATGTGGTGATCTTTGGGGGAGGCCTATGTTCAGCAGTGGACGTCTGTCGGCTGATTATGATGATGATGATTGCTTTACATCTTCAGCTACATGCCAGTGAATGTTTTATCAAAATCGAATTTTATAGTGCATTACTAGGAAAAAATACTGAAACTTTCAGGATTGTTATTACGATGTAACTAATGTATAAATATAATTGAAGTAGACATTTGAAATTTATATATTTATTTACATAAGAATGAATCCACATAAAGGCGTTTTATATATGTATTTATTATCATATATGAATCCAAATTTGGTATTGCGATAATATTCGGTTCTGAGCTCTTTTCGCATGCAAAGTCCCGACTCGTATGCCCCCAAACGTTAACATGGTAATTTTCCCTCTTGAAATATTTGTGTATATAGATATTTAACACCAACAGTCCACTGGTTAAGAAAACTATTATATATTGGTCAAGGTTCAAGTCTCAACCAATCTCGTTACCAATTCAAGTCAAATTACCATTTCACAATTCAATCATATTTCGGATTACTTTATTAGAATTTAGTTCAAAATATACTCTTTATAACAAAAAAAATATTTTTTTTTAATATTGAGTGGATCATAAGATGTCCGGTTTCGGGTGCGATCCTCAGGATTAATTGTGATATCTATACCCTCAGTGGTCACTCTAAATACTTAGCAAGGACCTTCTGCATTGGTGCCAGTAAAGCAAGTCATAGTCTTCAGATAAATGTGAGACCAAATTTCTAATTTATCCATAACGTCAATTACGTCACCGTCATCCGAATGACAAATCGATTACGACTGCGGCTATCGATTTTTATACAATTCAAGCGACATGAATACTTGAAGGATTATTTACTGTTTTGTTATTAGCTTGTTTTTTCCCTCGACTCCATCTAGACAAGAAGTTGTCAATTTTTTGATTATCATAGATTTTTTACTTTAAATCTATAAGCGACTGCTGGTTACAGCACCATTCAAACCGGAACACACCAATGTTTGTATATTATTGTGAGAGCTCCGGTGGCACCAACCTAGACTATCCCTTTCGATATAGACCTATGCCGTTTCACTGATGGGTAGGTCTTTACTTCCAGAGACGATCTAGGTAGGTACCACCACAGCGCCTATTTCTACTACCAAACAGTAGTGACGGAAACATTACTGTATTCGAATGACGCCTAGGCTAATGTAATTACTGGGGTAACAATACTCAACATTTTATGTCTCAGGCGATGAGCGCAATGTGGTGCAGTGTACATGAACCTAACCAGCGCTACGTTGTTACGGACAAGCCGACCCGTTCGTCTCGTTCGCTCTTTCTCTTAAGTGGTGAAGTGGTCTGTGGTGGTAATGCACACCAACCTACTATCAGCATAGTCGCTCTTGAAAGCAGCCAAGCGATATTTGCTCTGACGCCGGCAAGTTGTTCCATTTTTTTGTTTCAATCTAAAAGACGGGGGGTAAACCTCCTTGTTCGCAAACGGGGTATGAAATAAAGCTCCTTGAACTTATTCAAATTATGACAGCCAATGAGATCTAAAGAACATAATGCCAAAACATTGAAGAGATAATTGATTTGAGATGTAACTCCTTTGTGTTTTGTAGGGAAAACAATTTAGTTATTTATTTATAATGAAATTGTTTCGTTCCGAACGTGAAATGTTGTGTAAATAGTTTGATTTACACTACAAATATTTGCTACATTTTTTTGCGGTCTTTTGTAAAAATGTAGCTTAAACTCGACGCAGTACAAAGATAGTCTATACTTATCGAAATTATTATTTGTAGTTTAATTCATTTTCTCGAACTATTGAATTTATCTATATTAGTGATAGTAGGTCTCCGTTGCCGCAGCCCTGTAGTCTCGGGCTAGTAAGAATAGGGCTAAGGTAAGCCCTGCCTGTCGTAGGAGGCGAATAAAAGGGTCTAGGAGTTTCGTGGGCCTTGAGGGAAGGGCTCCTAATCGTTCAACAAGCGAACCTGTTGGGAACAGCGTATGGCTCAACGATAGTGCCTAAGAGGGTTGAGCTCTTCCTCAGAAACGTGTTCACACAAAATGTAGAGGGGCACCGGTGCGTTCTATAAGAGATCCCGGGGCCTCTCCAAATGCGCTGATGCAGAGCACCGAGGGGGTTTTAGTGAGTAAAAATCTCACATAACCCAGACTTTCCCCAGAAGTATGGTAACTTTCGAAGATTTCTCCCCCGAAACCAAAAATAAGGTCTTTGTTGCTGAAAACCGCCTAGGTCGGTACCATCTCAGCTTTTATTTCTGCCATTAAACAGTAGCGTACTAACATTGCTGTATTTTGGTTTGAAGGGCGTTGTAGCTAATGAAATTACTGGAGTAACAAGACTCGACGTCTTATTCTCAAGGGACGAGCGCAATGTGATGCAGTGTATATCATTCTAACCAGCTCCAAATTGTTAACGGTAGGCATATCACTCACCATCTGGTGAACATCTCCCTCGTCTTATCGCTTTTGTTAATTAAAAAAGTGATTAACTACCAAAACTTTGAATACATCTTCAAATATCTACCACAGAGATAAATGTAATATTATAAATGCGAGTATTGTCTTATTATTTTTTTGTTGTATTATTAAACAATTAATTAATTTATTATTTTAATCTTAACATTATAAAATAATTTACCTTACGATCGATTTGTTTATATTATTATATCGATAAAAAAAACTGCCCTGGGCTCACACAAGAATAAAGTCAAGGCCACTTGTCCTCCACTCTGGTTAAACGTGGGTTAGAATGAAAACAGTTATAAATAAATCGATCACTGTCATTACATATGTATATATATATACATATATCTGTATATATATATATATATATATATATATATATATGTACAAGATCTCTGAAACTATTACAGGTATTTACTCAAAATTTTTAAAATATAAATTATGTTGCCTCAGCCATGTAAAGGTTAGCTTAGAATGGATTTTAGAATATTCTGTAAATTTTAGGGGTGATAATAACGGGCGGGGCCGGGGTGGCGTCGAATTGCCGCCGGGCGGAAATATTTGTGTCATTTTCAAATCTAATTCTATGGTTATTCGATCGTGCACCATCCAGATGGATTGATCAGGTTATACGTCGTCCTCTAAATTATACACAGTCGTAAGAGATGCGCTGGACAGGAACCGGGGGAAGCAGAACGACCGCTCCAGACTCAGACATGAGGGAGACATGAGGGAACGACCCTAGAGAGTTACTTTATATGTAATTTTTTTTCTACAAAAATTCTGAGTAATTAACTTAAAAGTAACATAGAATGTCGAAATTCTAACAAATGTGTGGTCGTAGTAGTAATGTACGATCGTATACAGAACTAATACATTTTATTGAACTGTTCTTAACGCATGAGGGTAATCATTCTTTTTTTTTTAAATGCACAGACTAGTGTTGTAAACACTTTTTTGATTAAACTTTACTTATCAATATTATTAATTCAAACAACACTTTGTATTAACTATCAATAGGTACTTCATTTAAAAAAAAAATTACAGTACCAATACAAAACAATATACTTTTTCACGCAATATATGAAATTTGCATACTTTAATACTTTTAAGTATATGTGTTATAAAAGTATACTTTTTGGAAAGTGTATAATAAAAAAAATTCTTTCATTTTTATTTGATGAAGCGAGACATTCATCAGATGGTAAATGATACGCTTGCTAATTACGATGATGTACTCGTACACTGCACTAAAAAAATTTAATACAAGGTAACCTGGTAATTTCACAAGTTGTAATACCCTTCAAACCGGAACACACCAGTATTTGCACATTACTGTTTGGCAGCTGAAACAGGAGCTGCGGTGGTACCCACCTAGACTATCTCTTGCAATAGATACCTATCCCGATTCACTGATGGTAGGTCTTTATTTTCGGAGATAATCTAGGTAGGTACCACCACAGCGCCTACTTCTATCGTCAAACAGTAGTGTTCCGGTTTAACGGGCGTTGTAGCTAGTCTAATTACTGGGATAACGAGACTCGACATCTTATGTCTCAGACAACGAACGCAATGCGGTGCAGTGTATATCATCCTAAATAGCGCCTCGTAATTATGGGCAGACGTATCACTTACCATCAGGTTAACTTCCGGCTCGTTTCGACGCTTAATTGAATAAAAAAACATATAAATAGACAAACACTTAACATACATATACAGAAGAAAAAAAAATTAAATTATTTAATTTATGTTTGTGTTGCCAGACAGGAAAAGCCGTTTCTCTCTACGCTCTCATTACACTGTGACACATTGCTGTAGTTATTGCTCACTGCAATCGAGCCAGTGAGCGGCTGCGAGCGGCACGGCGCGCACGCGTCCAATGTATACAGCATCCATCGCGAAAACAAAATAAACAAGAACGAGTGATACGGTGTATATAGCGTCAGTTTCACGTGAATATATCACCAATGTGTTTGCGAATGATAATAAGTTAAAAACAATCAAAAGGAAACATTATTGTTAAAATAATTATACATTCTTTGGTGCGGTTCGCTAGTTTTGCTCCTTTTGTGTGTTGATTGAAGCTTTAAAAACTTTAAACTTTATGTTTCGCTGTAATGACTATCATCGCAAAAATATCTGTCTTCATTATCCTTAACTTTAAACACTTATTCAAATAAGTAAGAGCCGGTGAAGTACATTGGTGTTTAAAAAACAACAGCTTTATATATGATACCATCAACCTGCTCTGGACTGTCGTTGGTGGAAATATCAATAAATATCTTTTTTATGAGATAATGTCTTAAGTCCCAGTAGTGGATACATTAAGATGGTCGTTAATTAATCATTGAAATAAGTCAATGAACTCTGTAGGACTGCAGGTATTTGCATGATGAAAGATGCTTGTAACCCTAACAAATGTTTACATTCGGGTTAAAATTGCTTGCTTTAACTGATAACAAATAAACAATAACTCAACGATCCGGATTCCTTCACCGAGTTTTGCTTATGCTTTGTTTGATTAAGAATGTTTGGATTTATAAATATCGCAATTAGGTCAAAACAGATTATCGAATACATGGACTAGGTCAACAGCTATTAATTATTTGTCTTCTTTATAAACTTGCGAGATAATCTGTATTATTATTAACAATTCAATTAGTGATTTTTTGATCAACAAAGCGACGAAACGATCGGAACGTTCAAATGGTATATCATCCATAAAACATAGCGGTAGTTTTTTTTTTATTAACGTGTGTAACAAAATGCTAACGGTAGGCACACTCCGGAACCAAAGGGCCGGTAACGGGGTAGTGTCGGAGTCCAACCGACAAAAAGCCTCACACGGTATTCGAATCACTTCCAAAACTATGCACGAGGGTCACGGGATAACATCGAGGAGTTCTTCCGCGACTCTTGATAGGCGCCCGGATCGAACGGGCCCGCCTCAAACATAGCAGTGGTTAGGATAACACACACCATATTGTGTTCGCCTTGCGATATTAGTTAGGTCTGTTACTACAGTAAGTTCAGTAAGTAAATACTAGTAACAACACCTTTCAATCTGGAATATAGTAATGTTTGCAGAGTATTTCCGAACAAAGCTTACCTAGACGGTTTCCGGCATTATAGATTTATCACCAGTAAACAAAATTTAGTACAAAAAATTTTAATGCTACAATGAAAAGTTAAATCTGTACATTATTGAGAATTATAGTCCAATTAATTAAGATATATATTGTCATAAATTGTTAATCCTAAATCAAGAATAAGTATTGCCGTCTCATTCATACTCCCACGCTATAAAACATGCCTGCACATCGGGAGATCCATAGCACAAAGCATCATAGTTTTGACTCCTGCTGCTCAAATTTAAATTGCGTTATAGAATCTGATAAGACAAAAATAATAGTTGTTTACATTTTATGAGAGCACAGAACATATTAAATTTTTTTATATATCTATATAAGAGATATCGAAAAATTCTTTGACTCATCCATAGGTTCTTCGAAACTATTAAACGTACACACTCAAAATATGATGGGATATTGCTTCTGTCATTTAGAAGACAGCCAAGAACGGATTTTACTAAATTCCTTCCCCGAAGAGAATAGTGGGTGTTACGTTCAGCAAATAGGCGAAGAACAACTAGTTATTTTATAAAGAGGTATCCTCAGAAAATTGTTATAATATAATAAAGTTCTGAGTTGATTGGTGGTACATGTCAGTTGTCAGTGACAGTCTTGGTAGGTTGGTAGGCTCCGATTTCTGCCGCTGATAATTAGTGTGCAAACATTACTATCTTCCGGCTTGAAAGGCGTTGTAGCTAGTGAAATCATTGGGATAACGTGACTTCACATAGAATGTCACATGAAATCAGCGCCACGTAATTATGGACTCGCATCACCTACCATCAAGTGAACATCTCGCTAGTTTGGATGTTTCGTTGAATACAAAATAAAGGTATTAATATACTTTAATTTTTTTTTTATCACCTTGAGGAGAATCTTGCTAGTTATGGTGCTGTTATTGTTGCAGCAACGATTGGTTCCAAACTATTTGATTCTTTGAAACATAAATTCAATTCAGGTTTTTCTATGCGACAATCGAATTACATGATTTTGTAATTTTTTTCATTATTTTTAAACTATACTTTGTATTCATTCTTCTTAAGATGTCGTACTGCATCGTTCGCATTATTCATCCTATCGAGAAATTGGTCCATTCTGCTTTGGCTGCCGTTTTTCTCCAGAGCCAATTTAGGGCATGATAACAGCGAGCGTTCAGTGGTTTCTTCATCAGTATTGTTGCAGACACAGAATGGGTCCAATGGCAGGTTTGAACCGATATAGGTAAGACTTGAAAGATGAGGTTAGTATGATTGATCTCTCTGAAGACTTTAAAAGCTACTTTAATTTCTTTGGAAGAACAGTTGTATTGTTGCTTCCTTATTGTGATTCTCAAATATGTCTTGCCATTTCTTTATTGTACGTTCTCTTATCATTTTTTTTTTTGCCAGAGAAAGCGAAAAATGATACCTTAATCTTGTGGAACTAATGAATAGTAAAAGACCACATCATCTTGCGTAATTGAAATCTTATTAAGAGAACGTTGGGTATGGCAGAAGAAATATGAAAGTGAGATTAATGCTGTGGAGATGAGAAGCTTAAGAAGTATAACTGAAGTGAAGCTGATGGACAAAGTGAGGAACAGTGTGATAAGGGAGCGGTGTGGCGTGGTTGAAGATGTAGTGACAAAGATAAAAAAAGGGTTGCTTAGATGGTTCAGCCATGTTGAAAGAATGAATGAAAGAAGATTAACGAAAGAGGTATACAAGGTAAGAATGATTGGTCAAATCGGTGCAGGTCGACCTAGGCGGACACATTCAGATCAAATTGAAGATGTCCTAACGAAAGGCCGGGTCAAGAGTACTCGCAACCGACGAGCATGCATGAAGACGCTCATGAAAGTGGAGGAAGCGAGAGAGGTATACCAGGATTGTAGCAAGTGGAGAGAGGTGGTCTCTGCCTGCCCCATTGGGAATGAGGCGTGATATATATGTATGTGTTATGAGAACGTATTCGCTTCGTTTCTTTTGTGCTTCCGCTTCAGTGAATGCTGTCACAACAATTCCGAACCAATTTTCGTTTTCACCAGCTCAATCTGGGTCACATTTGAAGTGTCTATTATCGTTTGTTACATTTCGAGCTCATCAATAATATCCCGGACGTATCCTGTCGTAGATCACTTCACGCTTCAATAATAAAATTCGTAATTCTATTCCAAACTATTCCATTGCTATTTTACTAGATTAACTACTGTAACGTTTTTAATGTTTTAATTAATATTATCTAATTAGATTACTACACTAACTCATTTCTAATTATTTAAATTTATGTACTAGAATCATAACTTTTCATAATGATAGTGATCAATTCATTTATCTATAATAGTCTGCTCCAACTGCAATGTTAGGTATTCTATTGGTCCAGAAGCAACGAGGTTTCATTTCAAATTGATAGGTAACCTTTCTGTTCCGGTTTGAAATGCGTTGTAGCTAGTGAAATTACTGGTTTAAATAAACCTAAAATCATATGTCTCAAGGTGACGAGCACAATGTGGTGTTGTGTATGCCATCAAACGTCACATTGTTAAGGGCGGGCGTACTTACCATCAGGTGAACATTCTTCTCGTCGCATCGCTTCGTTGAATAAAAAAAAAACTATATATATTTTTATGTTTACATATTATGTGCTATATGTTTACACAGAGACTTTTAATTTCGTTTAGGTTTCTTCTTTACAAATACATTAGGAAGTGTACAGGTTTTCATAGAGCCAAAACAAAATCAAAGTGAAACGTTTTTTTATTTTACCAAGCGACGAGATGAGCGAGACATTCACCTGATGGTAACTGATACGCTTGTCCCTAGTAATGTGACGCTAGTTAAAATTATACACACAGCACCACATTGTGCTCGTCGCATTGAGACATAAGTACTCTCGTTGCCGTAATTGGACTAGCTTCAGCGGTCTTCAAACCGGAACACGGTTAATGTTCAACAATCCTGTTTGGCGGTAGACAAGAGCGGTGGTATCCACCTAAAGAATCTCCGGCAACAGAGACCTAACACCAGTTACTGTAAACTATCTCCTCATTTGTATTTATTGTACTCGTAAATCCATTCCTAACACTTACAAGATTTATTTAATTACAAAGTACTTTTTTAATTTTTTTCCCTACGCCGAATATGTGTTCAATTTAATGTTCACCGCTCACCTAACATTGACAATGAGCAGCGTCATTTCCGGTCCCTTATTTCCAACAACCGTGAAAGAGGCGCAGTCTTCTGATAACTAAAACGCGGTTTGTGTTATTGCCCGTTTGTGAAAAGGTCACTATTCAAAGAAATATATACACGATGTTCACTTTATGTACTCAAACCATTTCTTCCACTTTCTACAAGGACCACGTTTTCCGTAAATTTTTCCTTCCAGGATCAGGATATAAACCAGGAATAGAATGACCTTTTTTGGTTAAAACATCTTTTGACTTAGATAACTCGAGGCACTACTGTTAAGATTTCCACATGGGTAAGGATTCATATAGGGGAATTTAGGCTATTTCCCACCACATTGGCATTGTTTGTTGATTAGCAGGGTGCACCACGACCAGGTCAGGTTGGCTTGGATCCCGTGAATTGTTGTGCGGGAATCTTTACACCTCCTAATTCTTACATAGTTTTATTTTAAAAATGCGTATTTATACTAACAATTTACTTGTATTATGCTCACTAGGTTTATTTTTTTTACTAAGAAATTTATCTATTTGTTATGCATTATTTATTTTAGTTTATGATCTTCGAAGTTCAGAACCCAAGAAATTTGTCTCTTAATTTTTTTGTTTGATATCAATTCACTTAAATAGTGTAGCAACAAGCTTAAATATTTGCTGAAGACTGGATTGGTTTTCTTAAAACTTCAGTTTGAAGAAAGCACCTCGTGATGATAATGATATAAGATGTTAACAAATTCTCTTCTCTCAAAGTATAGTGATTTTTTTATATAGAAGAAGCATAAATTGCAAAGTGAATTTAAAATGAAAATTTTCCTATTTACAACCTAGTCTATACTCCTTACAGAATTCTCGCGATTAGACCTAATTAGCGATCTAGCATAGACCTAGACGTTATCTTTTAATTATACCTATTAATCATTTTCTACTGAATACAACACTGCTGTATAATATATATATGTATGTATGTGCGTAGGTGTTTATATATATACTAGCTGTCCCTCGCTTTGTTGACCGTAATATAGAAGT
Organism: Ornithoptera alexandrae; assembly: GCA_029030555.1. Classification (NCBI taxonomy): domain Eukaryota; kingdom Metazoa; phylum Arthropoda; class Insecta; order Lepidoptera; family Papilionidae; genus Ornithoptera; species Ornithoptera alexandrae. The sequence continues at coordinate 2,632,764 of JARDVY010000296.1, read as the reverse complement.
AGATATAAAATTTCTTAGAAATATTTACGCCCCGCTGTAACCCACTGCCTCTCAGACCCTTTCCCATTTATTAACACCCCCGCAACTCTCTTTGGGGGAGGAATGTTGTGAAATCCATTTTTAGCTGACACCTAAATGGCAGAAGCAACTTCTCTACCAAATTTTGAGGGTTTACGTCTAAAAGTTTGGAAGATGTTGTAATGAGTCAATGAACCTCTGAATATATCCTACGTATATATAGATTTATATACAACATATTACCAGTGGTAAGATTCTGTTGCCAAAGACCATCTAGAAAACGACCACGACAATGTAACGCCAACATTTGTAATTCAAGAGGAAAAGGACAATGAGGTGCAGTGTTTATCATTCTATTAGAACTTTTGGATGGAAGCTTTCTATTAGCCTAATATTAGTCATCAATTCGTCGAGTACGGTTTTTTTTTACATGACTACATGAGCAATAGTTAACCTGATGGGAAAGGATACGCCTGTCCATAACAATGTAGTGCTCGTTAGGATGACATACACTACACCACATTGTGCTGTTCGCCTTGAGGGGTACGATGTTATATCTCATCACGCCAGTAATTTAGGTTAAAATAGGAAATTCAATCGGACATAACAGGTTTGATGATATTTTATACTCTGTCCTAATGTAATTGTATTCACACTGCAAATGATTTATTTATTAAACATAAGCATTACATTTCAGTAGTAAACAAATTAACACTATACTACATAGTAGTTGTATTAATGATCTAAAACGTATGTACGTTTGATGACCACGTAAACACTTCTGCAGTAAATATGCAATGCGTTTCTACCGCACTGCAACCTTGCGCGGGCCCCACATGATGTCACATGCATTTTATCTTCGATCTAACACCATAGCTCCAAGGTCTTCGCTAATAGCAGCAAACTAATTCCAATTATGTTTCCTCATAGCCATCGCTGGATAATTACTTTAATTACCTGTTGCTAATAATTGACAGCCCATTTCAAATTCCCACAGGTGGGTTTGGGAGGTTTACTTCACAAAGAGAACATCAAGGCTATCACTACTGACGTACGGGTTGAAGGATGTCACACATCCGAGAAAGTCGTATTCTTGCATCTTTTAGGTTTCCTCAGGGTTTGTGTGACTTTCATTTGAATCTCGTAGTCAGTGAGGATTGAACCCGTGCCTCTTTGATGCGTAAAGCGGGTTCGAAACTATTTCGTACTTATAAATTGCCATATACAGTCCCTTCTTTACATGTTTTAATGTAATTACAATTCGCACTCTTAGAATTTAAATCTGAATCATGACGTGCAAGTTATGTTTTTTTTTTTATTCAACAAAACGACCAGACAGACGAGCGGCAAGGCCACTTAATGATACGCCTGCCCATAGCAACGTGGTGATAGTTGGATAGTATACACCTCTGCACCACATTGCGCTCGTCGTCATAAGACAAGATGTTGAGTCTCGTTACCTCTGTAATTAAACAAGTTACAACTCTTTTCAATCCTGAACACAGTAAAGTTTACACACTACTGTTTGTCGGCTGAAATAGGAATTGCTGTGGTACTTACCTACACGGTCTCCGGCAACAGAAACCATTTTTTTTGGTTTCAGAGGGAAATTTTAGAAAGATACCCTGCATCTGGGAGGAAGTCAGGGTTATGTGAAATTCTTACTCACTAAAACCGCCTCGGTGATCTGCATCAGTGCATTTGGAGAGACTCCGGGATCTCTTATGGAATGCAACGGTGCCCCTCTGCACTTTGTGTCAACATGTCTCTGAGGAGATGCCTAACCCTCCTAGGTATCATCGCTGAGCCATACGTTGTCCCACGGAGATTCGCTTCGGCCCCACTCTCAAGGCCCGTGAAACGCCTAGACCGTTTTAGTCGCCTTTTACGACAGGCAGGGCTTGCCTTAATCCTATTCTCACTAGCCCGACACTACAGGGCTGGCGGCAACAGAGACCTACCAGTGCAATTCATAAGATGCAAGAGTATATAAACAATGTAGTGGACACATAAATATATTTAACTATATTTTTATTTGAAATTACTAATTATTCAGGCTTTTTAGCATTTTAAGAACAGTTCAGAAGAAATTTTACAACCCGTAATTTCCGTTTTAAGGGTTCTAATGTTTACTGTAAGTAAAATGTTTACAAAACATTGACACATCGTCCTACCTTTATCTCTGCATATTAGTAAAGATATGAAAGCTTTTTTATGTTGCTGTATGATGATAACGATAAAAACCTAATGCCTCTGTATATATCCTATCCTATTTAATATATGTATTACGGGACGTTCACCTGATGGTAAGTAATATACCTCCATATAACTTGGTAGTAGATAGGACGATATACACATTATCAGAAAGTACTCGCTGTGGGACAAGATTAAGTATTGTTACCTTAATCTGATTGGTATAAGATACAAATCTCTCTTTAAGTCGGTTCCTTGATGCTGAGGGTCATGACTCCTTATCGATAACCTGTTCTTAATGATGTACGCCAGTAACTTTCATTTAATGCTTTCTGTAAAGTATCATATACAGGTATTTCCTAAGTAGACGGTCTTTAGCGACTGGGACCTACCACCAGTTGAAACCCAGTCATTACGTATCAGTATTTATGGCCATTAATTACATGTAATTAAACTGGATACCGTCGGCTATAAATAACAGACGTTATTATATGTGGAAAACGGCTTACACAACACGCCACCATAGGCTTGACGTAGAAGATGACTAAGAGGAAACATCTTAACGAAAAGAGAAGCATAATTTTCTGCGACCTTTTACCAACATTATGCGCTCTCCATTTTATTTATACTACAAAATAACAACACGAGCAGGACATTCACTTGATGGTAAGTGATATGTCCGCCTATAACAATATGGCGCTAGTTAAGATGGTTTGTACAGCATCACGTTGCTCTCGTCGCCCGAGACTTAAGATGTTAAGTCTCGTTACCTTGGATTGCGCAAAGTAATGTTCTTTAATGCGCTTTTTAAACAGGGCCACTATCTTAGCCGTATATCCTATCGTATTTGTCATAACATATCGAGGGTCCTGGAGAGGGTCACGACCCTTTTTTGGACGTGCTTAAACGTAGTGAAGGGAGGCGACGGTGCGTTCCGTAGAAGATCGCAAGGCGCTTCGCAAAGAACTAAGGATGACCACCGAGGAGATTTTAATGGGTACAAATTCCACATCACCATATCTTCCATCCGAAGCATGGTATCTTTGGAAGATTTACCCGACGTAACGAATGTTAATTTATCTATACGTAACAGTATTAGCATATTCGCTAAACTTCATGACTTTGAACTTGTACATGTTGAAAATGATTGCGCAACGTATTATGTTACTCGATTTATTTTAAAAAAATAATAAATTTATTCCTTTATTCAAACATATTTTTATTAAAAAAAAAAATTAATACGTATTAATATATTCAACTAAATCTAAAATGAGATGTTAACAATAACCGGTAGTATATCAACTGTTAACGAAGAATCGAATTTAACATTAATATGTTTGATTGATTGCTAGACTTAAGTTGCTAGATTTCCAGAGCCACATTGCTCGAAGTACCAACGACCGATGGGGCAGTATGGTCCTCGAGTGCCGCCCACGTATCACTAGACGTAGTGTTAGGAGACCTCCGACAAGATGGACCGATGATCTGGTGAGAATCGCGGCAACCCACTGGATGCGAAGTACGCGTGACCGATCGATGTGGAAATCTTTGGAGGAGGTCTATGTACAGCAGAGGACGTCTATCGGCTGATGATGTTTTGAACCTCTTCATCCTATAAAATACAGTAGTTATGAGCCTCTTCTGTATGATTATAATACATGTAACACCCTATTGTTTAATATCTCATCTTGTTGTGCTTAAAGATTAAAGATAAGATTATCTGAATGAAAGTAGGTCTCATTTGCAAAAGGACCGTCTGAGTAGGTACCATCGCAGCTCCTATATCTACCGCCAAATAATAGTGTGCAAATATTACCGTGTACCAATTTGAATGTGGTGCCACTGCACCTGATACACTTATCATCCTGGCTAGCACCTCTTTGTTATGGGCGCGCGTATTTACCATCAAATGAACGTCCCGCTTGTCTCCTCGCTTCGATGAATAAAAAAAAATGGAATAGCAAGTTATTTTTCTATCCGCATTGTAGCTAAAATTAAAAATAGTATTTTTCTTAGTACCATCATTTCAAACAAACAATGCAGTTTCCTATATTGATGTAGAAGAGAAACACATTGCCTCTAGTCTGGCGCTATTGGCGCTCCAGAAATAATTTTGTATGTAAAAATATCGTAAGAAGGTTAAGCGTAAATACAGCACGATATGTCCATATTATTTCTGTGTTACGTTTGTGATCTTTGTCTCCTCGTATGCAGTATAATGAATTAGGTCAAGTTATGTAAATACATAAAAGCTGAATTAAGACAAAAAAAAATTAAAATATAACATCTGCTGCCCCTACTTTCCTTATAATCTCTAAATTGCAGCATTTTAAAATAGAGATAGATGATAAATCAAGAACTTTGCCCTAGTTTCAATTATCTAGTTACATTAACGACTTGGGTTAGCCTATGCTTTATATTCTTTAAGTTATAATATACTTAATATAGTCTAGGAAAATATTATAAATTCTTATATTATCCAATAGCGCTTTAAAATATATCATCCGCTGTATAATACTAGCTGTCCCGACTTTTATGGCCGTAAGAACCACGAAACTCCCTTTGCGGAAGTAACTTTGTAAATCTTTAAATAGCAGAAGCTATGTCTCTATTCAATTTTGAGTGTTTACTTCAAATAGTTTCGGAGATCTGTTGATGAGTCTGGTGATCTCTTAATGATACAGCATTACAACAAATCATACTGACTACTTAAGAGATTCGTATAATATAAAGATTTCTTGGTACGTACAAAAATGTATTTGTACGATATAAAAGAATATCCATTTACGCAAACTAATAGAGCGTACGGACGTTTCCTAGTAGAGAATATCCGTTGAAGTAATTACTACGAAACAGTAGGACTCATTCCCCCGTCGAGTGAAGACCTAGATTTTATTTACTGAATTATTTAATACTCACGATAATAATATAAATTAAATTGAATAATAGTGATACAGTATTAACAAGAAGTGCCTCATAATATTAAAGTGGACATCTTAGTTCAAGTGAAGTTTAAAATAAACGAAACAAATATGACAGAATTTGAAAACAAAATGGAAAGGCTCAAGAATCGATTGATAAAAATACACGGTAGGATCCAAGATACAGTGGAAGATTTTCAGGATCAAGTACAAATTAAGATAGAGAAGTCGAAACTTTCGAGTTTCATTTCGCATTTGTCAGAAGAGAAAAATTATATCGAAGAGAACTCTACAGATCCCAATGTATCAAAGGATGCCGATAATAATAAACTAAGTAAGAAACTTACACCGAATATCATACCGTCTGTGATTATTAACGAACCAGAAGGTGAAGATAATGATGCAAAGGAGATTTGCAGGAATTTTCTAAGGATCGAGAGCAATGGAGCAATTCATAGAAGTTTATCTGATTCAGATTTAGCTTTTGACAACGACATCTACTTTGACAGTTTCAACGACTCCTGTCTGTCCTACTTATCTTCCTCCGATGAAAGGTATTCATTGTTTAAATAGTGAAAGATATATTTTAATCCTAATTACAATCAAAACTAAATATAATATAGCTTTTTCAATAAAAATTTTATTTTAAAAACTGTAGTTCTTTTAACACTTTTATTATATACACATGTAATTTTCGAAAATAATTATAGTAATATTTTTAAACTGTTATGGTAATAGGTATTTCTATTCAATACACAAAATAATACAGCAATTTTGAAAGATTACTTTAGTATTTTTTTTTTGTAATATTCGTAACAAACTAACATTGGTATAAGACTTAATATAATTTTTGGTAAAGGCTAATTAATTACAAAAAATTTAAGAAAGTCTACGGCATTTACTTTTTATAATTTGTATGTTATCTAAACTAGCTGATTTAACGTTTCTATTAATATCACAAAAAGCTCACGAATATTGTTATATGAATTTCCATTCACACGAACAGCAATGGCGAGATAAGACCAAGAGCTGGCAGTCTCCCGCCTGGCCAGAGACTCTACGTTCCTGCTGGCATTAACAGTTACAGTGAACTCATAGAGAAGATTGGGAATCGGTTCCCAAGGCTCAAGAGTAAGGGTGAAAGGATACATAGGGTATTATGATTTGAAAGCGTTTTGCAATTTCGGTGGTGGCTTTGCATGATGTGTTTTTACGTTGAGTTGTGTTTTGTAAATACTCTCTCTGTTCTTCGGTTTCATTTAACACATTTTGTTTTGAAAATCATACAACTTCTTTAAATAACAAACATTACTACTCCATCATATAATTCATCAGCTCCAATATATCAAATAGATATACTAACGTTTTAGGCTATCTGGTATATAAAGGTATAGCGATGTGGATGTTTTTAAAGATTATTGATTGAGGAAATATATTTATATATAAATCATTACAGATACTAGTTTATTTTTACCTGAAATAATCTAAAGGACTTACATGATTCTAAACAAACAAATAATAGTAAAAATAAAAACTTTTTTCCCGTAAAATAGTCATTAACTTTGTAATAGAAATTATTTTTGTTTGAACTATAACATTTTGTGTTTGTTGTTTGTCTTCAATGATGTTACTATTTATTTTATTAATATTACGTAATCGGTAATAAATGGAGTAACAACGTCATAAGGAAAATCAAAATATTGTGACGTAAATTATGAACCTTTTGCAAAAATCTGCTGAATACCCAGGCCAGTTAACAATGACAAACGGACTACTTATTGCCTATTGGACAAACTTATGACTTGGTCATTAATATATTAGTCAACAATGATGAATCGGATCTTTCTAGGTATATACTTTATATATTGTTAATTGCACATTGAAACAATTTTTATTCATTTAATTTACAGTCAGAAAAAAATTACTAAATACTACTCATTTGATGTATTATCTCATCTTAAAACCGGTATTTTTAAATAAATTATAATTCAATGAATGGTATTACGATTAAAAATTTCACTTCTTTATATGTTTACAAAAGTTAACTTGACCTAAATGTCGCATCGTTTTAAGTGATAATGCAAGTATCAATGATGCAGCTAATGGCTGAAACACAGAGAAGATATTATAGTGACAGATTAATGTGAGGAAACTATGCTTGTTTTGTTCGAAAAACTCCACCCATAACCCTCACAACTTATGGCCTCTGATTCAAACTAAGACAAGATCTGCATATTACGAGGCGCCACTAAGTCTAATTAATATTAATCAACAGAGAATTATGAGATGCCTTAATGTGGCAAGCTTTATATCTCCCATTATGAGCGATTCCTAAAAATAAATCTTACTATAATATTTAAGATGTCATCATTGTATAATATTTACCGTTTCATATCCTAAAAAATATCTGGTCACTAAAATGTTTAATTGGGTAAAAGAAATAGTAGAAGTCTACTACAATCAATTGTATCAAAAATATATAACACCAAATTACCAAGTACACATTTCCAGTTTTGATGTATCTGATTGATCCAAAATTAAGGTGACATTGGCACGAAAAGTACAAGCATGTAGTAAATGGATGTAAGTAGTAATAAAGACTATGAAGTGGCTTCAATAGTGCAGGATCATATGCGCCTCAGAAATGCATCTAAAGGTTGTGATGAAAGTTTGTCAGGCAATTATAAAGTTGTCGTGCGATATACTCGTGGAACAAAATCCTTTGAAAGATAATAAATGAAGGATGCACGAGATAGAAATGTGATGACTTTACTACCCTTTGAAGACCAAACTTTTAATATGTTAATAATGTTATAGTAAATTTGTGTATAGTGGAAATTGTGTTTTTTAATTATTTCAATAGTTTTAACTTTATTAACAATTGTTGCTGTCTATACCAATTTAACATAGGTTTGTGTATGACTAATTCAGATTATTGTACGATAATTGTGAAAGTAGCACACCGATTAAAATATGTTTCTGTATAATAATGAAACTGTAGTGAATTTAATTTCAGTATCTATTGAAGAACACGAGGTTGAGCGACGTGAATAAGAGGCTGAAGGCGCAAATATGGAGCTCCGTGGTGACGATAGTTCTAGTTGAGGCAAAGAATCTACCGGCTATGGACGTGGACACTAGATCGAGTGATCCGTATTGCAAATTTAGGTAAAACCGTAACAATTTATAAAAAAAAACTACACAAATTATGAGTTTAGATTAGGAGGAATAAAAATCAATGTGAACTAGTTTTATAATAACTAGAATTAAGTGTCTACAGGAAACTTGTTTATCAATAAAAAGTTATTGAAGTTTACGAATATCGGAAAGATTAAAGTTCAGATTCGTTTAACTTAGGCTATATATAAAAGGTTCAGAAACATAAAGTTGATGTTAGAGTTAAGATAATTTGAAGAATATCTTTGTGATACGTTTATCAAAAATATTAGGTGTGACCATCTATAGAAGAGGATTTTGTCCAATAGTGGATATCTATTACCTGATGACATTTAAAAAGGAATTTAGGATCATACTAGATATTCATCATTACTTTGTCTTTCATTTTCAGGTTAGGTAATGAGAAATACAAGAGTAAAGTGGTATGGAAATCCCTACATCCATCATGGTTGGAGCAGTTCGATCTTCATCTATACGATGATCAAGAGCAGATACTGGAAGTAACCGTGTGGGATAAGGACAAACAAACGAAAGATGACTTTTTAGGAAGGTAGGTATGTTTCGTTTTATTGTAAAATGGTACAATTTGAAGTCCCTATAAATATTTTCCCATAATGCATTTTTTTTATTTAAATTAAATAGGTAACAGGTAACATGGTAACAAAGTAGCACTTACAAATCATGGGACCTTGAAATATAATAATTTAAATAAAACACAAAAAAAAATATTTTATTATTAATAAAAGGAATATTGAGATTTCTTTATTATTACCCCGGTTGTCTACCACAGCCACACTATATTGAACTACTTTTATCTCCTCATACAGTACACAACATATAGAGGTTCGGTTTAGAAACGTGGATGTTCAGAATATAGAAACAGAACCACGATGACGATGAAGATGAGATATTTATAAACATTACCTAATTCGCTTTATATACTATGTCGTTATATATAGTCATTAATTTTCAGGTGCACAATAGATTTATCAAAATTGGAAAGAGAGAAGACACACAACATATGGCAGGAGCTCGAAGATGGCAATGGGCAGATATTTGTATTGCTTACAATCAGCGGTACCACGCAATCGGAAACTATTACGGACTTGACTAGTTACAGAGAGAACCCGCGGGACCTGGAGATCATAGAAAGGAGATATGTAAGTAGTATTTTTCATCATCATCATCATCAGCCGATAGACGTCCACTTGTAGACAGAGGCCTCCTCTAAAGATCCCCACATCGATCCGTGTGCGTTTTCCACATCGCTGGGCACTAGAGGCCGTCGTTTGCAGGGATTTATATGGGGGCTTTTTAGCCATTTCCCACCACGCTGGCCCAACGCGGGTTGGCCGGAGCTACAGTGTCCCGTGAATTGATGTGCGGGACACCTTACACCCACAAGTAGTACTTTTGTGTTTAAATTTTAATAATCAGAAGAGTATAATAATTTTAATATTGATTTAATTGCAATACCCACCGAATCATATAAAAAACATAATTAAATCAATAAATAACTAGCTAGATAACTTCGACCATGTTTTGTGAAATAAATTGCAAAAGACACACGTCCATCGGTTGAGATGATGACGATAGTTAATACATTCCCACTACTGGGACCTAGAGCATTTTCTTACAAAATGAGTCAAGACTATTCATCACGCTTGCCAAGTGCAAATTGGAAAATGTCACACTTGAATAAAAGCTGTTTCCTTCTCCAAAAGCTCAAGTTTAGTGAGAAATGAACCTACGCCTCTTCACGACTAGGAGTACATACATAGACTCACATAAATAAGAAGACGATTGTACTAAACTTATTAAAACTTTGTTAATGCTATGGCTAAAAATGCAGAGCGTAGTTAATATTTAACTGAGAAGTAACTTTTTAACTTTTTAACTTTGTAGGCGTGGTACCGTCTCAACGAGCACTCAAGCGGTGTCGGTTGGCTCTGTGTGAAGGTATACGGCGCCAAGGGTCTCGCCGCAGCCGACCTGGGTGGAAAATCTGACCCCTTCTGTGTACTAGAGCTGGGCAATGCCAGGCTGCAGACCCACACCGAGTACAAGACTCTAACTCCAAATTGGATGAAGATATTTACATTGTAAGAACAAATATTGTCTATTTAAACAACAATTTTAAATTTATATAATATTATATCCTAAAAAATTATATATGTAGATAGTTTATGCTAACATATTGTAAATTTATGTTAATGTAATTATGATGATTATTAGTTCTCCTCCTTCCTCCTGTCCTTTTCCTAGTAATGTGGTGTCGGCACAGTATATATTTTTCTTCCACATCCCTCTATCAGCCGCCATATCTAAATTCACACTCTTCTTACAAATGTCATCTTTCACACAATCTATCCACACTTTCTTCGGTCTTCCTCTACCTTTATAACCATCCACATTCATTCTCATTACTTTCTTTGTTATATGTCCTTCATCCCTCCGCATAAAATGCCCGTACCACGCTAACCTCTTGCTGATTATTATGATGATTATTAGTTGTTGATGATTATTTAAAAAGGCAAAAATCCTGGCTACGAAACATAAAAAAGTGGACCGTGTATCACCGGTGCTGGGCAACTGTTCCAAACAGCTCAAGTCAGTCATAAATTTACAGATCTGACGGTTAACTTCCAGTAATGAAGAGGTGCTATAAGAAGAAGAATGATGATAGATATTAACAATGGTTAGACAAACCGGTCATAGTTCTTAGCGACCCGGAATCGCTGTATAGTGTTTAGGTTACATTAATTAATAAACAGCCCTCTTATTATTCCCACTTCTGATACTCAGCACTGCGGAACCGATCGATGTTTAGATCTTTGGGGGAGGCCTATGTCCAACAGTGGATGATGATGATGATGATACTCGGAGCCTTTCGTTACAGGGAGAGAGTCACATCGATTATTACAAGCTAGCTGAGTGTGTTTTGGTATTAGTGAGAATTAGTACAAATTTGGAGTCGAGTATCATATAAGACAGGGGTTTAATTCCAAGATCACATATGATACACCATCTTCAGCATTATCTCACTTAAAATTATGTGAAATTAATGCACGAGTATAATGATAGCTCATTAAAATTAAAAAATAATAATTAGATGTTTATCACTTCTAGTACCGTAAAGGATATCTCGTCGATATTAGAAATAACTGTGTACGACGAGGATCACGATCATAAAGTAGAGTTCCTGGGCAAACTGGCGGTGCCGCTGTTGAATATAAGAAATGGGGAGAAGAGGTGGTTCGCGCTAAAGGATAAGAAGATGCGGGCGCGAGCAAAGGGAAACTACCCACAGATATTACTAGAGATGATGGTCATATGGAATCCGGTTAGTGAATCCTTTGCTAAGTACTTTTTAAATCTATGGAAGAATTATTTCCAGCAGTGGACATATCGGCCGCTGAAGATGATGATAACCAAAAAAAACTGTGTTAGTGTTTAATCATTCTTATTCCTTCTTAAAGCTGAAAGCGGCCATCAGAGTGATAAATCCAAAGGAACCGAAGTACATGCATCAGGAATCGAAGTTCAAGAGGCAGCTATTTATACGCAATGTGATGAGGCTGAAAGCGATTATAATGTGGTTCATTGAAGTCGGCAAAATTTTACAGTATGTAATTTTTTTTTTATTTTGTTGTTTTATTCGGGACAGGCAAAGACCAAAGACAATGTTATTCCACGCATAAATATTTTTCTATCATAAGCTTACACATGAACTCTTTTTCACATGGTGGTAAGTGACGATAAGCCGGTGATGGCTAAGCGCGCTCGCCCAGAACTCTCTGGCTCATATATTGACAGCCGGAACCCAGCAATGCTTTTAGAGCGGTAGCTTTACATCGTGAGGATTGTAACTAGATAGGCGAGTTCAAAAAACCTGCCACCATGCGAATCGAATCAGCGACCTTTGTGGTACAAGGCAACCGCTTAACCGCCGCAAGAAGTAGGCAGTTAAGTGTGTAGGAATTGTACAAGAAAAAGACTATTCAATATTTTAGTAAATATATATATATATATCAAATACGTGAAATGAGATACGCTATATAATCATGATATTAACTGTTCCAGAGACTGCTTCGAATGGGAGTCTAGACTGCGATCGTTTATAGGTCTCCTGGCTTGGCTGGCGTTCTGCTATTACTACCAGATGTGGATGCTACCATTCTTACTACTAGTGTTCTTTTCGCGAAACTGGCTCATTTATAGGCTTACTGGTAAGTTCCAACATTACTCTTATTTGTCTTTAATGTTCAACTGCCTCCGTGAAGTGTCTTACCGGTCATCAGTAGCGCAGTGGTCCGTAGTTCGATTTAGGGCGACATGTTTGTAGTGGGGTTTTTTAACCCACTTGGTTAGCTACCATGAAAATCTACTGCCATAATGGTATTGTAGTGTTCCGGCTGTTGACATGAAAACAGGAGTATTCTCAGCGAGGACACTTCATCATTTACGAACTCATTTCCACTTAACATCAGGTGAAATTATATAGAAGTACATTAAAACTTGTATTATAGACTACTGCCTGACCACGATCCCACCTGACGATGAGCAGGGGAGTAATCTAGTTTTAAACTTTGTCATAAATAGAAAAATAATATCAACGGCTATTATATACATTTTTTCATACACAATGTTCTTAATTTTTGTTTAATATTTGTAATAAAATAGTTTTTGCTCATGAACACATTTTTCTTCGTTTATAGTGGGAATAAAGAATTTCCGAGGTAGTCCTTGGGAGCAAACAAAAAAACTCTTTAGTAGTAAGTTGCGAATGTGTTGTATGTATACATTAATGGCATGGTGTGTGTTGTTAACTATCTTTTGCACCTGACTTTATTCATAAAACGTATATCATGAGGTGTTATTTATGTTATATGTTAGGTTCAGTGTACATCATCTTAACCAGCGCCAAATTGTTAGAATCGTTTCACTAAGCAATAACTGTAGCTACTAAATTAAAAAAAAATTGTACAATAATAACTGTGTGTCAACCCTAATGCAGATAGTAAGAAGGTCCAGATATTTCCTGGTATATTGACGCTAAGTCAATTAGTTAATATACTTAATTTTACAGGAGGTAACCCACTGTTAACGCCAGTCGACGACGATGATCTTTTGGCAGAGGAGGACGATGAAGAAGAGGTAGATAAGGTAATTATGTAACCTGTTTATAAATTTAATTTTCGATTGAATGTTTTCTCTTGATTGGTGCAGCTGTTTCTGGCGCCAAACAGTAGTGTGTAAATATCAATATCTTCATGAAAGTTATTTAACGAAGCGACGAATTATCGAGACGATGAAAACCTTTACCCAGTGTCCAGAAAAAGTCCTGTACCGAAAAATGTGGCGATGGTTAATATGGATATACAGCAACACATTGTGCTTATGACCTAAACACACAATGTTAAACCTTATTACCCCAGTAATTTGCGTAGTGCTATTTTGTGGCAGATATAGATGCTGCTGTGAAATCTACTAATCTTCATCAATATAGTTCAACCACTAGTAGCATTTAATATTCTTTTAATCACAGGAAGAAAAGAAATCGTTGAAAGAGAGATTGCAGGCGATACAAGAAGTGACGCAGACTGTGCAGAATGCTATCGGCTACGTGGCATCCGTAGGGGAGGCTGTCAAAAAGTACGTTAAAATGTTATTATTTTTTTTATTCGACGAAGCGACAAAACGACCGAGATGTTAACCTGATGACGACGTGACGCAAGATAGGATGCTATACACTGCACCATATTGTGATCGTCGCTTTGAGACACAAAATGTTAAGTTTTGTTACGCCATTGATTTCACTATGTACAACGTTCAAACCAAATAAACTCTTTTCTATTACTAAAAATCCACATATATCCGGCGTGGTGGATAAATGACGCTTTTTCTCCGTTCCAAATGTGTGAATATTAAGAGGCTGCTTATGGTCATGTACTTTTTTCGGACAATCATTATACCTAATCACATTGACGACAAAGCAGCTGTCATTAGACTGGACTCCGGTTCCGCGACCCTAGTATCAGATCTGCCGTCCAAGGAGTTAAATAAGACCAGCGAGCGATATACATCAACAGAAAATAGAGAGATATTGCAGCGTCTTCAGGCTCAGGGCTCGCGGATCCGGAAACCACTTGCTACTAGTTTATGTAAAGTTCCAACTCAACAAACTCATTTTACTCTCATTGTTCTAGCCTAATGAACTTCACTGTGCCATATCTTAGTTATTTAGCTATACTAATGTTGTTCGGGGCGATGGTGGTTTTGTATGTTATACCGCTGCGATACCTCCTAATGGCATGGGGTGAGTACAATTGTTGTATGGTCTTTGTTATTTATCATTTATTTTAGACTTTCTAAATTTCATTTAAAAAGAACATTCAAGATGCTGCGTTAAAAACGTACAATATAGATAATAAATGTTGACAACGGAACTACAAATCTACTTAGAATTGCTGCAGTCTGCAGCTGCAGCGATTATTTGAGCGAAGGCCCGTTGCTCGTTTTCTCTCTTTAAAAATTGTCTCCTTTCAATAACTACGTTGATTTATTGATACTTTGCTATTATCTTTTTTTTTGTTTTGGGTGGGAAATCTTCAAAAGATACCCTGCTTCTGGGGGGAAGTCAGGAGTATAAGAGATTCTTACTAACTAAAACCTCCTCGCAAGCACCTGTGCCATTCTATACTTTGTGTTACACATCTCTGAGGAGGAGCCTAACCCTCCTAGGCACCATCGCCGAGCCATACGCTGTCCCATGCAGTTGCTATCATCTCCTATTACGATTGATTTTTAATAGTTTCTTAAAATTTGGCTAAGTAATTTAACTAACATAATGTTAGCGTAATACAGCTGATATATAGTTTTATGTGACGGAAATCGCGTAATTTAACAAAAAATCTGTTATTATTCTTTTCAACAAACGTATATATGTAAAAGACTTATTTTGTGGTCATTTATATTTTCTAAATAATATTTATTTTTATAACATCTTCAATTTCATGTTCGCAGGTGTTAATAAATTCACAAGGAAAATACTTCGACCACACACCATACCCAATAACGAGGTATTAGACTTGCTGTCCCGAGTACCGGATGATGAGATACTGGTAAACATTGCATATTATATAATATTATTTACCGTATTACATAAGTTTTTTAATATATAATACAAAATGTTAAAACCAAAGGTAGATTGTAATATCAACATTTTTCAATTAAATTTCTCCTTTTGTAGTCCACTTTTGTAGTAATTGGTTTAAAAATATATAAACAACATAAATCTATCAAAAAAAAATCCAGAACAGTTGTATTATAAACAATGTTATAAATTTACGATGTCTTATTTTAGCTTGACTGCAGAGAGATCAAACCACATCCGCCAAACGAAGCACGAAGAGAGGCAAGAAAAAAGCACAAAGCAGCGTAACAGAATATATTGAATCCACAAAATGACCAAAGACAAGATTTAACATAAAGAATTAGAAATGAAAAGAAAAAAATTAAAAGAAGTACCAAGTACTGTCAATTCTTTTACGACATTCTTACACAGCAGCAATATTGAACAGAGAAGTGTTGTCGAAATTTCTTTTCTAATATATAGTTATAATTTACATCACAAACTGAAAACTGAAATTTATGTATTATGGTGGAAAAAACACGAAAGAACAAACACACCATTACTTATGTATTAGATATAAATACAAGCACCAAAATGTTTTTTTTTTCTTTTTAGATCGTGTAAATATAAAGTCGATTTGATATATGAAGGCACAACAGCAGTTTATATTTAATCTATATTAATTGCAAATTACCATTTGTTATTTATGTAAAGTTAACCCATTTATGAAGATCATTAATAAACAGTAAATAATATTTTTTTTTAAATTCAAGTAAAAAATTTTTGAACCGAGAATATAAATATAAACTTTCATTAAAAATTATGTTTTTATTGTTACTAATTATCTATCAGACAAGCGATTTATAGTAGGTATAGAATATATTGTTTATAAATCTTTCTAAACTGTGTATTGTATATGTTAAATATTTATTAAAAATTTTCAACTATTGTATGCTGTTATAGTATTTATAAACACAAGTCTACTTGCTTCAAACACGATTTTGAAATCTTTGTAACCCTTGATTAAAATCTACACTAATATTATCAAATCATTTTTCATAGAGATTCATAATAATTTATTAATAATTTTGTACCATTCATAAGAATAGCGGCATATAATCTATTTTATAATCACCGTATTATTAGTAAGAAAGAACAATTTAGTAATTAATAATATGGAATGATAAGAAAAAAATATTTATCGAAATAAATTACACTACTTTGGAAGGATAAAGATATTATGAAAACAATATTCATTTCTCCTTATAAAGCATAAATTTAATTCATTTAATAATTAATTGATGATGTTTCAGCTGGACAAGGGTGCATTAAAAATTCATACCACATGCCATCGCGCCGTCAAAGACTAAAAAACTTTATCTCTTCTATTTTTTCTTAATTAATCCTTGACGCGCTAAAAGAAGTTACGTCAAAAGGTTTCTATTTATACTACAAAATTTTATTTTAACAGAAAGACTTAATAAATTTAAAGAAATTTTTCTTCCATTATCGTATATTGTGCGAAGTAAAATTAGCAGTTAAGATTAAAAGCATATAAATTAGCTAAAGTTTATATGAATTACCTTTGTTGAAAGCTTGCGGTACTTTATATATTGTTATTAATATAAAATATAAATATCATTGCATTTATTTCCGAAGAAAAAATTATAGATAGGATTTTTATATTTCATAAATAAGATTGTTATGCAAGCGCTTTTATTCGAATAAATTTTTTATGCATCAAATTTTAATTTTGTTTCACGATAACCACGATAGTATAAGACTGAAAAATCATTTAATCATACACAAAAAAAACAACTTACTTGTAATAATGAAAAATATTATTTATGATTAATATTAAACATTTTTTAAAGTATGTTATTGTAAAATACTTCCATTATAGAATTGTTTTCAGTTTTAAAATTTAATCTTACAAATAATGTTATGAAAAGAAATATTTCTGTGACTGTTCTTCCTATCGTAAATATAAATTTATGATTAAAACTAGATCTTTAATAATTTTTTTTTACAAAATGATGAAAAATTTAAATTATAAATAAAAACTTTTTAACATAGTTTATTTAACATTAAGTTTTTTTTATTTTAAATATAAATCGACGTTTTATAAAAAGTTATCTGGCAATTTATGTAATTTTAAATCGATAAAACTTAAAATTCGATTTTTTTCACTTTTGTATTTAAGCACTACTTTACACTGCACATTTAACTATTTAAACTAATATAAAGATTTCATATTTATTTTAAACCATAACGTTGTTTAATAAATACATTTTAATAATTTGAAAAAAAGTATTTTATTATTTATTTCATCGAAATTTTATGCTTTGTACCATTTACTATAATCGTTATGAATTTCGACGGTGTAGAAATCCAGATTATGTGATATTGTACTAAAATTTGTGTAACCGCATCACAGTACTTTAGAGTATGTGTAATAGTAGGTTATTATTGTAAGATGGTAACAACTTAATACTAATTATTGCACCGGGAAGGTAAATAGTATGTAGCTAATATATCATTTAATATTGATAATATTCCGTAGTCTGATTTGAAAGATTCTAAACAGCACCCTTAACTGTGTGATTTCATATTCTTTATATGCCCTGTATAGGCTATTTTCCGAAGCGTAATTCTCTCGTATAATAAAAAGGATATATATTATTGTAAAAGAAGGTAGTACATCATGTTGGCACAATATAAAGTTCAATAAAATGCCACGACACAGATGCGATAAAAGGACTAAAGTGCAATAAATAGCGATAGTGCGATTGTATTTGTAATGAAGCTGTAATTCAAGAATTAATCCATTATTTCATCCCTTATTGATATACCAAAAATCATCGCAAATAAGTACTACGTAGCCATCTCTTTATAAAAGTATAATTTATTTAAATTTTTATGAATATACAGGTAGTATTTCTCTCCAATTTATATTAAAACATAGTATTAACATTTCCACCTACATAAAAAATATATATTTTAATGCAGCTGATGAAATATTAAATATATTTCAATTTCGCGAAGATTTTGCACAGACAATACTAAAATTTACTAATTATTTATTGATAATCAACATATGAGGTACCTGCTTACAACATATATTTTAATATCTGTGTCAATTACTAAACGCGAACAATGAATATTTCTCATAAGTTTAATAAATATTTCTTATCAGGATTCGTAAATTTCGTTGAAGTTTTCTCAATTAATTTCTAATATAATAATTATTTTAACTTCAATATTTTTTTTAACATGTTCAACTTTGCGTTGATATATGTGAATGCTGTGCATACTGCAATGATGGCTACAAACCACACAATACATTTTTCTGCCTTTTTGACAATTGTTATTTTGTATCAACACTGACGGACAAATAAATTATCTATTTATTATTTAAAAATAGGTATTGATGTACTAATTGTTAAAGATTTAAATGTACGTAATATTATTGAAGGGGACCTAAAATTAAACCTAGTGTTCATTTAAAACGTTAAAAAACAGTTTTTTTATATAGCAACCCTAACAAAATCTATCGTCAGCGGTAAACCATTGTCACCATTTTAAATCTCTTTTCTTTAGTTCTTTAGTACCTTTGAGATTAATATCTATGGTCACTTTTACTTCGTTGCTGTCAATCGCTGTACATTAGTTGTGTGACGTTGGCGGTAGTTGTACCTATCAAAATCTATAAAATCCAACAGTAATAATTCATAAAAATGAGTAACAAAATACAAGAATATAAGGACGCAATTGAAAAAAGCCTCAAAGACAAAAGCAAACCATGGACGAAATACTTCGACAAGGCGGAACAAAGAACCGGCGTTAGCAGGGTATATTTGTTCGTAGGTGAGTACGGTTTTAAATTTTGCGTTTATTTATATCTTTAGCAGTTGATTTGACGTTTGTTTTGTGCCGACAGGAGCCGTCGCATTTACCGGTTTATATTTAGTATTTGGATTCGGAGCTGAGTTGATATGCAATTCTATTGGATTCGTCTATCCGGCGTACATGTCTATGAAAGCTCTGGAATCGTCTCAGAAAGAAGACGACACTAAATGGCTGACGTATTGGGTGGTGTACGCGTGTTTCTCGATCGTTGAATACTTTTCGGACTTTATCGTGGGATGGTTTCCACTTTACTGGTTGATAAAGGTCAGTACTACAATTGTTCCATATGTTCGCCATTTTGCTGCTTAACATGTGTTTTTTACTTAGGTGAAAGTATGAAAGGTATTATTGCATTACATTACTGACAGTTGTTGACACAATTGTAAATTATCTTTATTATTTAAAAAAAAAGTTAATGAGATGCAGGGCTCTCTAGATTTATTAAAATTTTTGGTAATTACCTTTGAAATACTTAACATACTAACACATGAAATCCAAAGCTAAACCAGTTACAATGTTTTTTTTTAGTTTAAACCATATATGTACTTAACTTATCTCTGTAACATGTTATCACCTGTATTACTAACTCTATTATTCCTTATCTGTAGAGATATCTATCTGAAGACTTGGGATATAACTTCTCAGAACTATTACACAATGTTTATACATTTTCATTGTGGTAGAGAATAAAGACATCTAAATTTGAATCTATCAAAGATTGTAAAATAATAACTTGTTTTAAAGTATTGCATTTTTCTGATTCCTAATAAAAAAAAGGAAATATGAAAACAGGTTTGAAGGTTTTCACTTTGAATCAATTTCTTTTTTTGTCGTTAATTATAATTATTATTACTTTTCCTTCAATTAAAAAAATATCATCTAATTTTTCTTGCTTGTGGTGTTATATTTGAAGCCCTTTAAAGTTTACTGGATGCATGAGTAATTGTGTATGTAAATAAGGGCCTCCTTTAACATTATTACAATGGAAACTCACACATTTGTACCTAGAAGTATTATATTACACAGTACCTTGTTCTTTGCCCATTAGTGTTAATTTATTTTTAATTACAACCTACTAATGTGTTTGTTTTTATTATCTAACATTTTGTTAAGTCCATTGTAACATTACATGTTATTGTAGAATATATAATTATGTATTTTGCCATCTAGCCCAATAAAATAATGGAACAATTTCTATTATGATGGTTTATAGCCTGTCACAGAGACAGTGTTATATATTTCATTGACCTGTAGATTATTACATAGAAGTTGTAAACACAAAGTTTTTATAAAAAAGATCTATTATTTTATGAATTATCACATGTACATAATTCACATATAAGCAGGTTCAGTATTGTTTGTAGCTATCAATAATAGTTGTTGACTGTTTAAGATTTTGTGGCATTAAACTACAAATTTAAATCAAATGGAGAAATAATGGATAAATTATACTGTGATAAAAAAAACACATTAAGATTAAATGCTTTACAAAACAAGTATGTAAATTACATTACAAGCAAATCAAATCAATATTTAGTAAACAAATGACAAGCAAAGAATTTCTGATTAAATGTAGGTAGTATAAATAAAAGTGCAAAGGAGGATATATTTTTTTTACCCTCTTAATGTTGTAATAAACAATATTGTGATTTTTATTCTACAATACAATGAAACAAGTGAAATTACCTGATGCTAAGAGATACCCAGGCCATAACAATGTAGCACTAGTTAACATAATAAACACTACTTAACATTGTACATGTTGCCTTGACTCATTTTCATTGTCTTGTTATTCCAATAATTTTACTAATTTAAATTCCTTTTAAACTGGGACACACTACTGTTTAGAGGTGGGAAATAAAGCTTGTGCAGTACCTATGTAGACTCTCTGGCAATAGAGATATACAACAATACTTTAGCTTTATTTATGAGTATTATATTGGTTACAGTGTATCTTCATCATTTGGTGCTACTTGCCTACTGAATACAATGGCTCATTGATTATTTACCACCGTATCATCCGCCCGTATTACATGAAGCACCATAATCAAATTGACAATCTGGCCACCTCTGGTATGTAAATTTTTTTTTAGTGTATTGTTTATTGGACATAGATTTTCTAATTGGCATATCTTATATTACTATAAGTGTGGTGTATTTTTAAATGTACACTTTATCTTACCAGGGCTATACTAATTATTTTTATTATATCTACCTTGGGCTAGAATACTTCACCTCAACACCAGGGCTTTAAATACTACACCCAAAATACTCTGGTTGTCACATGTAGTTGTTAAGAGGGCTGGTTCCAAAAATCCTGTCATCAACAAAACTCCATAATTTGTGGCTCTGGAATTGAAACCAGAACCCTCCGTATTACAAACTAAGCAACCACTGCAATGTAGAAGCAGTTAAAGTTTTTGTTTATTTCTACTCAATCCAGATTTTGATGAAATATTAGTATTAGACATTGTTAATCATGTCATATGTCAAATAAAAGAGATATATTAAAATAAATACCTTGCTGTACATTTTGCATAGGTTCCCAATCATTTATGAATTACCACCACCTTTGCAAGATTAAAAAAATTCCAATGTCTCTTTTTATATAATAGATAACTGTGTCTATTTTCTATTAATAATTACAAATCAAACATTAATTCTTTCTCTAATTGTGCTATAATTATCTAGCTTCTTCTTCTTCCTCCTGCCCTTTTCCCAGTCTAAGTGGGGTCGGCACAGTATGTACTTCTCTTCCACATCTCTCTATCAGCTGCCATATCTAATTTCACACTCTTCTTACACATGTCATCTTTCACACAATCCATCCACACTTTCTTCGGTTTTCCTCTTCCCTTATAACCATCCACATTCATTCTCATTACTTTCTTTGTTATATGTCCTTCATCCCTCCGCATAACATGCCCGTACCACTCTAACCTCTTGCTCCTCAACTTCTCTGTCACTGGCGCAACTTTCGGGCTTCCTCTAATATACTCATTCTTAATTTTATCCATCCTCATCACACCACACATCCATCTTAATATTCGCATCTCGGCCACATGTAATCTCCTTCCATCCGAACCCTTGGTGGCCCAACACTCAGATCCATACAATACGACAGGTCTAACGACCTACTTGTAGATCTGTTCCTTAAGTTTAAGGGGCATTCGTGGATCACAAGTCGTTCCAGTGACCTGTCGCCATTACATCCAACCTGCATTTATTCGGCTTCTCACAACTCGATCAATATAATTATCTAGCTATAATATTTAAATCTATCTACAATATATATATATATATATATATATATATATATATATATATATATAAATCTAGCATCCACTATGGAGTAATACCCCCTACCTTGTTGAGGTTTAATGTTCTATAGACAAAAATTTAAAAATACACCAATATGCATGACAACTTTTTAAATAAAATTTTTGATGGTGAACTGTTTTTTTTATAAATTACTAGATAAGGGTATTATTATAAATTTGGTATTGGATATAGTGTGATAAATAATAGAACTTCATTATCAAAAAAATCTATTTAAAACATGGACATGCCAGTCATTGTCCAAATAAATTGTTTGATAAATGTAGATATGACAATCTGTATTTATAATACACATAAAGTTTGTACTATGGTCTAAGGTTCTTTGGTAACTCATCACAAGATTGCATTTGCCTATTTCTAGACCCTCTAAAAGGGATAATCAAGGATTTAAACAAACATATGGATAAAAGTCTCAAAGCCTTCAGCAAAAAGCTTGATGAGTTGCATAATGATTAGATTTTTGCAGCAAATTAAATCAAAGGTATTGAGTTAGACTATATTGAAGCTTTGGTTGCTAAAGGTTCCTTGATTCGGCATGAATTAACTGTAGAAAAAGAATATAAACATTATCATAATTTGTTGCTATTAAATTTAACTATTTAGATGATCAGTGTTTATTTAATTTAAATTTGTCTTTTTCTACCGTTATCAACTTGTCTGGGATTGCTTATTATTATAGGCTTTGCTGTGTTATCACTAAGCACCATCACCTAAATCATTCCTATTATATTATTTCTGAATGAAATTATATATCTTTTTAAGTAGTTCTCTTATTCGGCTCCTTTAATTTTAATAAAAAGTTTGTACTGAATTTTTTTGTATGTTAAAATTTATAATTTAGAATTATCAACTTATACTGTCTGCATGCCAATGGGTTTATTATTAGCTGAGTAAAATGTATGATCCCGATTCAGTGCCACATGCGGAGTTTAGTTGCTTGTTGGGGTTTTTTAACCTTCCGGCACATAGTAAATCTGCCACAACATTGTTATTGTGTCCGACTAAGATAAAACTGAAGGTGTTTTGTCTTTTTCTGATGATTGTGCACACAATTTTGTTATAACATAGAGTCCAATTAAAAATACACAATTCATCACAAAATATTATTATTTCTATTAATATCGTTCAACTATTGTGTTTCCCTTTATGTATAAAATGAGTTTCATAAATTATTAATATTTATTCACTTAAATCATGACATTATTGAATTTAAAAAGACAGTACATCCTTGCTGCCCAGTCATGTATTGAGTTATTAATCTTAGTAATGAATTTTCGACAATGTATAAAATTAAGAAAATTATGTGAATGTCATATCTATACTTATCGTAACATTAATATTTTTTTAATTATTATTCTTTTTGAATACGATGGCTAAGAAGCATACAATTCACTTGATGATAATTGATCAATTCTCTCAAACATCTTATTATTAAATTTTAAAAATGTTCCCTTGTATGTTTTTCACATATTAAATAAATAACAAAAGTTGCATTCATTCAATTGCAATAAGTTTTCTACTTTCTTGGTTTTTTTTTTTCCCACCTGGACAGGAAAATCGCAATTTCAGGTAGCAAATGTCCAAATGTTTGTGCATGATGTTAATAAAAGATTAAATTCTTCCATGAGGAAGTTGAGCTCATAATCTTGTACGTTTTCTTTTAATTTTTTCTAGAGACTTCATATTATTTTTAGCTTGGTTAGTTTTTATAATTAAATATTTACTTAAAATAAAACCATTGACCATTTGAAAGTAAAGTACGAGTATATCTCATTTCATTATTTACAATTTAGTATGTCTTGTCCTTTATAAAATATCCATTTTTAATTGTAAAGTAACATAAGTAGTTTATGTTTTTGTCCTTTTTATTATTTCTAACACTGGGTCACCTTTTTTAGGTAAACAAGATTAAAAGCACATGTACACATAAAATAGCTTCCACTGATAAGTAAGTAAAAGCCAATGGAGGGACAAATTTTGTATTATTAACAATGCAAACATAATGATGTGTCTAATAAAGAATCATTAACCATTAATATGCACGAGTTTTAACCATAACTTAGAAATAATCACCGATTGTATAATAATGGTAATAATTAAAATTCAAAAATTAGAACTGGTACCATGGAAAACTCCTATTTCCGCCGTCCAAACAGTAGTGTGTAAACGTTACAATGTTCCAGTTGGAAGGGAGTTATAACTAGAGAAATTACTTGGGAACTAGTCATTTTTTATCGTAACTCGGCAAGTGCAAAATGATGCAGTAAATGTCGGAACTAGGGCCACATTCTTTTGAGCAAGTAGGTGAACGTCAAGGTGGTCCCGGTGCCACTTCAATAAAAATATTTTAAAATTTTATTAAAAATAATGTCATTTAAACTTATTAAAATATACATATTGATAATCAAGTTCTTAAGTTAACTTTTTTTTTAATTTAATAATTTTTATAAAAAATTATTTAAATAGACAAACCTAATGGCGGCCGCTAGCGTTCTTCGACACAAAAGTTTAATGATGTCGCCGCCATCTTGTTTTTCTTAGAATTATTTTTGACGTTTAAGGCATTTATTCATTATAACTGAACAAATATTATTTTAATAACGTTTACAATTATTACTATGATCATTAGAGACATTTGATAAGATATAAAATAACATTCATAATAATACTTAGAATCATAAATTTTAAATTGATATAAAATTAAGGAAAAAGATGTATTTCTATTTTTTTTTTTAAATATTAAGTCATATAATGCATAAATAGTCCACTTAACGTTTCCACTGTTGGGACGGCGTTCCGTCACAAGGAGAGAATCGAGGCCAGTTATCTACCAAGCGCCGGTTGGCAGTTGTAATATGATAGCTCTGTTTCTAGAAACATCATGTTATCCTTGACCGTCATTTACATTAACTTCACCGTAGATTCATATTTTCAACATTTATAGATATACCACAAATGTTATTGATATAATAATGCAATTCATCGTATAACTAAAATTAGACCATTTTGATTATTAACCTCGGGCTTTATTTCATCTAATTGCACTAACAATATGGAGTTACTTTTAATTGCATTTTTAAATGTTTCCTGCCATAAGTTCAACACAAATTTATAATTCTTCTTTTTTTATAAATTGCATTGTTAATGTTACAAAAATTGAGCCGTGTTTTGAATTTTTGTAACTAGTTAATGCTTCAACAATAATAATTAAAAAAAAAACCGGTAATTTGATTGTGTGCTTCTGCCTTCGCAACAGTACAGCATGAAGTAACATTATCCAGTTTCTTAATTTTAATTTTGAAAAAAAAAAAATATGAAGTAATATAATAATTCTAACCTAAAAATTTGTGGCTAAAAGGTCTGATGCAAAGTCATATTTTCTGAAAACAAAATTACTCGTTTCTTTTAAATGGATATTGAACTTCTTGCTGTATTAATATTAAAGCTTGTAAAATTTTGATTAAGAACAGATAGTGACCACCTGTGTTTAGTATTTTTGTTTAGTTAACACCGGAGCTTCTGTTTCTGCCACCAGACATTACGTGTCCAAACATGACTGCTCCGATTTGAAAGGCGTTTTATCTAGTGAAATTGTTAGGGTAAACGAGATTTAACATATGTCTCAGGCAACGAGCGCAATATGGTGCAGTGTACACCATCATAATCAGCGCCACATCATTGGCAGGCGTATCAATTATCATCAGATGAACGTCCTGCTCGTCTCCATACTTTTTTTATTCGTCGAGCTATTTCGTAGAATGAGAAATGTTACTGATGATAAAAAGTAGTAATATTTAATTTGTGATAATTTATTGTAATCATTTTAATGATACAGTATTCTTTGTACTTGTATAGTTTAACACCCCTACCCCACCTGTTTTTTGGTCAATGCGCTACTTAAGTTTAATAATGATAAACTAACGAAATACGATACGCATGATTTGATACCTATCGGGGTCATTACGTATCGTGCAAGCGGTAAGCAAAAATCGTAAAATATTCTCCCTTAAATGAGTAATTCACATTGTAAAGGAATGATGACTAACAAAAATACTGCTAAGTAATTCTTTTTCAAATGTTGTTATATAAAATGAAATTTTCCATGCAAACGATTAATAATAAATAATTTAGTAAAATCGATTTTTTTTTCGATCAAACCGATTAATGGAGTATCAAGTACGCGATTATTGTTCATTGTATATACGTAATAACCTCGAAAGTTTAACATTCAGCTATAAAAATGCTTGCTAGTTTATTGCTTAGCTTTTCCTATGACTGTATAAACTGGCGCTTGACTACGGTCCCACCTGATTCTAAGTGATATAGTGTGATAGTAAAGCGCATAGGTTTTTATCTATTAATAGGAAAACAAAAAAATATTTTGTCTAATGTTATATTTTTAAATTTTCAGCAAGCCACCTGTTAGCTCAAGCTGTTATCGGAAAAAATAAATAAAAACATTTTAGAATAACCGGAAGGAAAAGTACAAAAAATCGTTTAACCTGCAATCATTTGTATGTGCGCTTTAGCACCGTTATATATAAATCACGGAACGGCTTTATATATTTTTATATAACTTAAAAAAATATGTGACTAATCAGTAAATTAAAAAAAAAAATCGAATTATCGTTTTTTATGATTCTACATTGATGTTTAAAATTTACTGTGTATCTTTTCACAAATTATTGTCTAAGTTTACGGTCTACACTGAAAAGGTTGACTTTGGAAATTTTTCCTATACGACAAATGAACTAATTGGTTCTAAACACTCACTTTAGGAAACTTTGCAACGACTTTTCAGCTCCACAAAATTATTCGTATTTTAATTAGTTGTATTCACTGAAGTTATAATTATTAGAAATTTACTTTTACGTCTAGGTAATTGTTTCTAAGCTGTAGTTTGCTTTATTTACGTGTATTTGTATGAATGACGCTTGATAAAAAATTCTAAGTATTTCTTTTTTTTTTTTTTTCAATAATTTCTTAGTTTAGTTTAAATGAAATTGTGTTTAGATTGTTAAGAGGATTGTGGTTAGGCTCGTTGTCTATATTTGCCTTGTGGAACAATGAATTTCGTGTTTCTTACTTCCGTTGTACTGTTCAGGGTCCGTTTGTATATTTCCGTTAGTTTGTTTTTTCTTCGAAAAGAGGTGTATTTCTTTATTTTGAGCCGTGTTTGTCTATTAAAGCCGCGCTTTGGACGTTGCTAATTATTATAATGAAAAATGCATTTCTCTAATATTTGGAATCATCGCTTTGTGTTGGTATAAAATGTTGAAGGTGTAATAAAAACTAAGAGGTGTTTGCGTAGCGCTTGCGTTTTAGTATGCCTTTGATATATTAGTACACTTTTTATATTCACTCAACAAATTGTTGTTGCCATTTTTTCATGAAATAAAGACGAATTCATTGTATCCTTAGTGTTTTCATTTATAACTTTCACAAACTGTGTTTTCTTGATTGTTTATCATTTTCCAAATAATTAATCCAAATCTTCAACTTCATCAGAAAATCAAGCTTGTGAAGACGCAAGCTGTAATTCTTCGAGACGACTAGTTATTAAATAAAACATTTTAAAATCTTTAACTATACTTTACTATAATATGATTATGATGATGTAAAATTATGGTGTTTCAGCAATTTTTGCAGTAGCTTCTGCTTCTTTCTGTTTACCTAATATTTCCCTTTCTTTTCGTCTGTTTCTCCATGCGGTCATATAAGAGCGGGGATGAATGGGAAAGAAGCCAGATAAACCTGTAAATTAAATTTTGTACAAATAGCAATCTTTAAAGAAATAATGTCAAAAATAATTTTCCAAGCAAATGAAAACTATTTAGAATTAAAGAAATAATTTTGTTTTATTAATTTCATTATCAGTTCCTAGGTATCCACAGCAAGACAGGTCTGTGTAAAAATATTAAGACCTGAGATTTTATTGTAACAACTAACTTGGAATATATTTCTCTGTACCATGCAGCTTGTATTATGGTCGCAAAGCTATTTGAAAATTAACATTTCTCTCACCAAGCAATTCAGCTACAGGGGTAGTAACATGGGCACCATGACCAAGCCAGAACTTAATTCTTTCTAAATTAAGTGCTACTAGTTTCTCATTGTTGAAGTTCGGCATAGGGTCATATGAGCCAAGTTGTTCTATTACAGGCTGACTGTTTAATCTTCTGCGCTGGAAATTATAAGCATTATTACTTAAGATCATACAGACATTTTATCTATAAACATCTTGATAGGTATATACTATATTTAGATTGATTATTGAAAACTCATTCAACTCTCATTAGGATGATAAAAATACACAGTATTCCAGTAGTAGTAAGAAAATCATTCCACATATCAAACATAAAAGACCTTTATGATAATTATTTTTCAGATATTCACTGTCTAGTGGAATATTAAAAATGTAAAATAATTATTACGTGATTTCATGTGAGTCGAGATATTAATATGTTTACTCTGTATCGATAGCTTTTATTGGCTTCAGAATAGATCTACAGATTGTATGAAAAGCTAGTAGCGATAAATCAACTTGAAAGGCTCGCTTTTTTTTTAGAAACATTTATTAAAATTTCAAGAATAACAAACGACACTAAACAATAGAGAAATTGTATTAGAAACAAACGAATCAACATTATCGTATCCGCACATGAGCAAACTTCACCCGTGTCTCCATTTATCCCCAGTAAAAAGACAAGTCGGCTTGTTAACAGAGATATTTAGGATTATTACTGAAACAAAAACTTACGTGTGTAATAGATATATGATAAAATGGTCTATTAGTACATCCTTGACGAATAAGCCGAATTGATTTTGCTGCTTTTATAAAATATTTGCCTGTCCCACTAGCCGGAGGTAGAGGCATTGTTATATTAATCTAATAAGAGAATAACACAATTTAGCGTTTATAAGTTATTATTACGAATATAACACAGCTTTGACAACCTAACCTAAAAAAACTTGCGTTCAGAAATTTATCTAGATCTCGTAGTTTATGAAAATGCCGAATTGTGTAATAAATATTGTTTTTTTTTTTGTACTAAAAAAAAAGATGACTGATACTAATCAATCAATCTCATGAATGATTGATCAATTGTTTACACTATATCGGTTTATGATAACAAATTAAAATGCTAACTTGTATTAGAATATTTATTACTAGCTTAGATACTCGTATATCTTTTATACCAAGTTTCTACTACAGTTGTCATTTGGTGTTAAGTTATAACAAAGTTATCAATTTTGTAAAAAATGAATGCCGACCGTTTGAATAGTGTTAGTGTTTACGATCTCGACATTGTACTCTCTGCTGTATATTTATTTACCCTAGTTTATTTTTATTTATCTTAGCCAGAAAAATATTTTTAAGTACTAAATATATCATTAAACAATAAACTTTTCATAAAAATAAAATTATAATAGTTCTATTGGGACATTTGAAAAAAAAATTCAAAACATTACTATAACATATAACCTTAAAAAAATCCTTTTGAAAAAACCTTTTGAGATTTCTATACACTTCCTGCAGACATGAATGCTAGTGTACAATAATTATAACTATTAATTAATCTTGATGTAATAAATTTGTCTGAAATTGCTTTATCAATCTAATTTATATTTCAGGACAGATTACGAGAATCTCAGAAACGTTGAATGACAGGGACAAATTACCGAAATCAACATGAAACGGACTAAGTAAAGGTTTCCAAGAAAATTAGGTCCTTATTGTAGTAGCAGAGTTACAATATTATAACAATAGTGAAGTGACGTAGAAAGAGATAAAAAAAAAAATTCATGAATTGTACTTTTTTTTTATCTGACGAATTAAAGACGAGTAGAACTTTAACATGGTGGTAAATAATAGGTCTGCTTCTAAAACAACGTCGTAGTTAGGCTACTTCAGCTCCTATTTTTGTCGTCAAACAAGTATGAACGCGTTTCTGTTTTATGTTTTGAAAACAGTTGTTACTAGTGAAATTACTGGAGTGGCGAGACTTAACATATAGTGCCGCAAAGGTCGTGCACTATGTGGTTCTGAGGAACTTATACTTACCACCAGGAGAACTTCTTTTCGCCTTAGACTAGCAATTTTTTTATCTAACTAAAGGTGACTATAAAGTTATGATAAAATTAAACGGTATGGTTGTTGAACTTTGTAATAATTTTAAAATGTGAGGTTTTAAACCATTTTTATTAAGGCTTTATTTTTATGACATGACTATAATAATAATAAACATTTATTTCAGGTCAAAACACCCATACTGTATATATTATTTATGTATGTATACATTCATCACAATAATTTAAAATAAACAACCCTCTGAATGGTCTTGCTGAATCCACCATGATGACCAAGTGAAGATTATCACGGTTCCAATAAAACTGTTGTTCTTGGTCCTACCACTCGCCACGAAGTTTTCCGGAAGCACAAGCATTAAGGATCGAAAATGTGCAACTTTAACTGAGTTATCACGGCTTCGATTAAATCGAATTAATGATATATTACCAATATCTAAATTACAAATTCTAGAAATAAACATAGACGAGGATTACTGGTAATGAAATAATATTTTATATCTGTCCGTGTTGAGTAACTGTGTTGCAAATAATTTGTCGTCTGTTTAAATAAAACATAAAAATATTATTTTCTTGACAAATTGTATGACTCGTACGAATACAATTTATATCAATTTAAATATAAATACATACATATTTTTGTTTGAACTGTTTTTCTTTTTAAATATTACCTTATGATCATCTGATACGGACTCTTCAATAAAATTCGACGATCGTAACTTCAACATGTTGAACAAAAATCGTTATATCAATTTTAAATATAGTTTTTTTAAAAAAGGTTATCAACAGGACAAACATTATTAATTTAAATTGATGATGATAAAGAGGTTCTCATTTATCGTGTGTATGTGTGTATTTTATTCGTTGTTGTTAATGGCTTAAAAATACTTGTTTATTTAGTACTCGTTAATTTTTGCTTGTGTACAGGTTCTAGTTATCTTCAGGCAATTTTTGTTAATTATAAAATATTTTATATAAATTTAAGACAGTGTATTTATATTATACTATCCTCTAATTATTATATCTTTAATGTAATAAACCTGTTGTTAAATAGCCTTGTAATAGTAATGACATCGTGTAAGCCTTTAGATTAATTGACGATACTATAAAATCATAATCCATTAGGATGATATTTATTTTTATTCAATCAGCTACGAAACGAGTAGACGTTTACCTGATGATAAACTATTTGCTCGCTTGTAACATTATAGCGCTAGTACGAACACAACAGCAAATCGCGATTGTCGATTACAACTACCCTTCAAACGAGAACGCAGTAATGTATGCTCACTACTGTTTGTCTGTTGTAACAGGAGCTGCGGTGGTACCTACCTAGACGGTATCCGGCAGCAGAGACCTACCCCTAGTAATATCGATAAAAGCGTCAACTCACAACACTCGGCTCTTCCCGATTGCAACCCGCCTATGACCGACATAACTCCGACCTTACTATAGAGAGGGAGGTAAATATATCTAACTACGCGTGCGAAGAGAGCAGACAACGTAAGTAGGTCACGGGATAAACAGCGTCTTGAAGTGACATTCTTAGATTTAAGCGCTACATCGCTGGAAATTTTCTGAAATGGGAAGCTGAATCTGTGATCTATAAATAGACACTTGCCGTAAGGGGTAGAAGCCTCTTACAATTATTACAAATTGTGTTTTACTTAATATAAATAAGCAACATATATTACAGAAATCTTGGAGTTTACTATTATAAAATATATATTTGTTTTCTTTATAAAATTTTTATTTTCTTTTATTATAGTAAATGTAAGTGTCATTTAAGGTTCTATTTAAAGGCTGCTTTTTCATTCTATCCATCGGAACAGCTATTTGTAATTTTTATATAATTTAAACGGATTTAGTGAATGATGTACAATAATATCGTTCTAACGTTATTTTGACTATATGTTTAATTATTTTTTACGGTCGTTTGTATACTAACGCATTGATTAATGTAAAAAGTGTCAGTACCCCGGGGTGTACCTATTTAGGATTTATTCAATTAACCGCAACCGTATCCTTCAGCTACAGGCATCGCTTCAGCGGCTGGATGGTCTCGCGGCGCATGCGCGAATGTATCCCGATCGATTCGCGAGGCGTCCCGCTCAGTGTTCGCGCAGCCCTCACACAGTGCACAATGCGCTCCCACTGACGCGGGGGGAAACACGTCAAGCTGTATCTCCGCGAGTACGCCGGGGAGGACGAGCGGCCGCCGTGCCGTGAGGACTGGCGCCGGCAGGAGTGGTCCGGGACGCGGAGCCGCCTGCCGCAGGTGGACCGCAGCCCCTCCCGCCGGAGCCCGTACCTCGCGCGCGATGACGAGCCCTCGCCGGCGCCCGACGAGCGCGGGCGCTCCGCTTCCGCCGGCGCCCACCACCGCGCCCGCCCGCGGCCTCTCCGCTACCAGTCCTTGGAGCGCGAGTATGACCGCTCCTATGCTCCACCACCGCCCCCCGAGGACGATTACTACCGCCGGGAACCGCCGCCGCTTTTCCTCGGCGAGCTCCAATCACAGAATTCGGACCTGCAGCGGGAACTCGGTAATCTTAAGAAAGAGCTGGAACTGACCAACCAGAAACTGGGCTCCAGTATGCACAGCATAAAGACCTTCTGGAGCCCGGAGCTCAAAAAGGAGCGGGCGTTGAGGAAAGAGGAGAGCGCGAAGTACAGCTTGATAAATGACCAACTTAAGCTGCTCAATCAGGAAAATCAAGTAGGTATCTTTTTATAGCCTCCATCTTTAAACTTTTATTACTCGTTTTATGAAATAAGTATTCTATTCTTTAATCTGTTGTTGTATGTTTTTACTTTTGCCATCAATATTTTCAGACTCACATATCTCTAACCAGTAGTATTCACGTATTTCTTTTTCAGATAAAGGAACCTCGCAAATAAATTTTTTTTTTTTTTTAAATAATGAAATCTGTTCTTGTAACTAATTCGATAGATAAACAAAAATTAAACTAAAAAAAAACTTTTTAAGTCATTATCGTTTAATGAACCCGTTGTAGTAGGTCTGCCGCCTACGCATGCTTGACATCTACTCTAGTAACGTTCTCAGATCAATGAAACGACATTCAACAACTCATTCCCCTAACTGTTCAACATATTGAAAATAAAAAAAAACTTTTAATGGCAACATGGAAATCGATGCTTAATATTAGAATTCAGAGAAATTGAGTTATATTGTTAGAGAATTTCTCTGAAAGAGGCTTTATGCGAACAATTAATAGACTACTTTTAGAATATTGTGCTTTTGTATTAAGGGTTACAACCATTTTCCCTGAGGGTAAACGGCAGTCAGCGCACTATCAGATAAAATAGTAGTTAAAGTTGGAATCTATAAAAATGATAAAGGATTCCAGTTTCACATTACGTTTTCCGCAACGAGATGAAATGACATCATCTGGGAGTATGAAATAAAGCGTTTAAATTACGTAACCCGGTTGATAGTTACAATGGAATTAAACAATTATGCTTTTCTAATTCACATCAGATAATTCATTATCGTCATAATTTCGGCCTATTGCCGTCTAAAGCTGAAAATAGGCCTTCACAATCGATTTCCAGCGCGACTGGTCCGATGTTATCAGCATCGAACTATTCCCTACGATCTTCACTAAGTCATCGGTCTAGCGGATAGGCAGTAATGTCAATGGTACCTTGACAATACGACGTCTCCATTCGAAGATCTTCCTACCCCATCGGCTCTCTGCAACTCCTCATATCTGAAGCGATCTTATAAAAAGTTTGATGATATTTTTAAATACGTGTTATTTTTCTGTCCATTAGAGTCTACTGCTGAAAATGAAGTTATTCAAAAGATTGCCAGTCGTCACATTCAAGAGGTCAGACTATTAGATGATCTAACAGTGTTTGCAAAGGAAACAATTACTATTGTTAACAAGACAGTCGAATTTTTTTTTTAGGAACCAAAAAAAATTATAAATAATTCCACCTGCCTCCTATTCATACACAGAAGTCGGTACTTTGGTTCTAAAGTCACTAGTTTAGACAGTAGTAGGGTTTTTACGAACCCGCTCGACTAGAAAACTATCTCATATCATAAATCTACAACCTTAACATTATCGCAGTATTTTGGTTAGCAACATAGAAGAAACAGAGTAACATTGGTGAGCTTTATTCACCATGTATGCCTCGCGATCAGTTAACATCACATGATTAGGGTCAAGTGTTAGGCAACTGTCGTTTAAAAAATTAAAGTACTTTCAAACAATACCTAGGTGAAAAAAATTTCATTAATACTGGACTCCTTTCTATTAAATGTTATAAAAATATTATATGAATAACATTGATTCTTCTTAATAGACTCGTTAACATTATTGATTACTCATATTCCCTGTTGAACATATTCAGCAAATATACATCCATCGCGACTGGTCTGATACTATCTAGATCCAACGATTCCTTGCACTCTTCAATAAATCGTCGATTGGCTTGGAGAGCGAAACGACTACAATATACTAATCATGTATCAATATGTAAAAAGGCTATTTATCCTCCAGTATATCTAAGGTACAGTCGGAACTATATCAAACATGATCACTGTAGGAGCAATGACACGGAATATTAGATTATTGATGCAGCGATTATAATGATTTGGATGAATAAACCTGGATTCTTTGTTCGCCATCAATAGTTGCGTAACGGGCAAATAGGCGCAAAAGGAAATGGGGACATACGTATGCTGAGTAGACGCTTTGCAATTGATAAAATCAAAGCGTAAGCATTAAAATATAATCATTTAGGCCAAAGAATATTCGTATATTATATAAATATTTTATTTTATATTAAGCAAACTGTAAACGTCTATCTGCTGATGATGATGATTATGAAATTTAAAAATGTTCTGATAGTATATTTATATCCCTAAGTATATTAAGGTATCTAAAAGATGGATAGTCCTCATATTCAAGAGAAGGCTAGACAATAAGGTGATCTATTAGAATGTACGTCAAAGAAACAATTATGAAGGCTTTTTGTCTGTAACAAAAATTTTAAGAGAGTAAAAATAGAAGACATAAATCTCGAACAGCCGTACTGACTTTAAATTAAAGAGATATTACCATTTTATTTAAACAGATAAAACTGATTTGAAAACGGTTTAGCTGAGGCTGTGATACATAGATTTATAAAATATAATCCCGGTCATTGAATATACCAGTAATTCTTATGCCTGTCGCTCATCTCTTCACTGCCGACTTGTGATCATTGATCATACATCGCCAGGACGACCCACATATCTTTGCCAACCTCATTTGGCATCGTGTCAGTGTAAGCCTTAAAACATCCTCAGTAACGTGCGGCCCCGTTCCTTATTTGGCAGGGATCCTTAATAAATAGTTAAGGGAGATGAAGTAGACGGGGCAGACTCTACGGCGACGTCCCCCGGGCTCCCCGTCTGACTTGATTGCGGCCATGAGCCCCAATTCCGCAGAATTGGGTTATGCTTTAATCGATAATGAGTTGAGAATTTATTATAGGTCTGCAATATATTTTTTTCTAAGATTTACCTGACAAATAAAATGAATTCTGGTGCGTCTGTCTTGACAGAGTTTGACTGGTTTTTATTGTGTACTGCCATTTATCTATGAGGCTTTTATTGGCGCTGAACTCGTTGGCTGCTAGAAATAACTGAAATTATATGACGGCCTTAATTTAGAAGATATTTCGATGTTTTATAGTAAACCTGCGATTGATAAATCACAAATGTCTCTTGACTTTGCTTTAAGTAAGAGATATTTTTTTCCTTTGTAAGTAAATGATTACACACTCATTCTAGGCATTGTAAAATCACATTCTAAATAATCACTTTATGCGGTTGCTGAAACCAGACGACTAACTGCTATAGCCTTATGGTATAGTCTTTAAATAATTTCTCGAATGATGTAGGTCGAAACTTTATACTGACAATCTGGCTAAGACGTTCTTATGCCAGCATTTTGTCTTTACGCCACCGTGTACACATTTATTTTATAAATCTGCCGACATTTATAAGAATTAGGATATTCTAGACAAGCTTCACTATCCATGGACCATGTAAAATCCCATTGTAAATTAAAATAAAAGTACAAAAAGTGTTTATAAGTATTTCATTAAAAATCTACAGTGAAGTGTCTATATAGAATTTATTGAAGCTCAAGTTCAACTTCGTTAATTTTGTGGGACGCAAACCAACGAGCAGGAAACGCCTCATTAAAGATGGAGAGGCGGAGGAGAGGTCTGTGGTACATTGTTAGCCTCTGAACTACTTTTATGTGCATTTAAATCTTTATTTTTCGTATACAGTCTCTAGCTTTTACAAAAGATAATATGTGTTTAATTTCCTAAAAAACTGCGGTGAATAAAAAAAATTTTTTTGGAAAAAAATCATGTAATTGCTGATGCAATAAAATGAAAAGACAATTTTATTACTAATATATAAAATAATTAACTAACTTCATAGCTAATTTCTTCGACTCTTGTTAGACTTTATGAGGATGGTAAGAACTTTAATGTGACATTTGTTTTTATTCTAGATATTTCCAATGAATTCGTAAAAAACTAAACAAAAACTACAAAAATAATAGTATTATTATAAATTATTAGTTTGTTATCGAGGTACTTTTTAAGTGTTTTATTCGACTTTATTTTTATTTTTTTTAAAAAAAAGAACTTATCTTTGCTTGCTAACTTATAGGCAAAATAAAGAATTACATTAATGTAAAAGATTTAGATCTAAGGTGTACTGATACCGCACAACAACTCAAGGGATCCAAGTCAATCTCACCTGCTCGTGGTGCACTCAGCTAATCAATAAACAAGGCTCTGGGTCCCAACGCGTTGGGCTAACGTGGTGGGAAATACCTTAAATCTGATGAATGAATCCCTATCCAATCGAGTGGGAATCTTTGGGGCAGGCCTATGTCCAGCAGCGGACGTCAACCTGCTGATGATGACGAAAGATAGGACTTCGATGTTATATTTATATAAAGCAATTAGACGAGAAGACATTAACCAAAGCTACATCTGCCGATAACAATGAGGCACTAGTTAGGATGATAAACCTTATACCATGGCCTGTTTATTTAAGATACAAAATGTTCAGTCTCGTTACTAAAGTAATTGCACTACCAACAATACCTTTTAAACCGGAACACAGTAATGTTTTATGGAGCAATCGTCACATTATTCTTTCCTTTACAACTTTCTTTATTCTACAACCTTAACATTACGTTACCTACGATTTCTTTTTTTGGTTAACATAACTTTTATATGGTCTTCCTCTGCTTCTCTTCTCCATTCCATAACGTTTTTTTTAAAACGTAACGTAAGGCTTTAAAAAAAATGGATTATTATATCCTTACTTTTCCAAAGCCTTCAGGAGTTCTTTGTTTTATTTTTCTATTACTTTTTAATTAAAGTGAAAGTTATTAAAAAAAAAAGGAAAGCATGAATATATTTATACTCGATTGTTATCGATTAACAATTGTGCAATCATCGACAAAAAAAGTATGAACGAGAACAATAACGCAATTAATAAAGTCGAATGAATCTCATATTGTACGCAATTAACGAATTCACCGAGTGAAGTAATTGAATATATTCTTACCTCTCTTCACCACATTTCGAGTGAAATTATTTTAAATTTTAAATACATCTTCGTGACGAATTACTTTGTATATATATTTCCCTGGTGATACAGATTATTATATGTACAAAAAAAATTATTTGAATCTACTATTTTCTATTTTTAAATCCTTAAAAGGTATTTTCAATTAAAATCGTTCAAATAGCAGTCAACAGTTTCAATGTAAATGAAGAAAGTTATACAAATTTTTATTTAAATGAAAAGTTATAAATATAGTATTACGTTATTAAATATTGTTGTTTATTTACTTTAAAGGAAACTTAATTTTATTTTTAAAGTTAAGTTTCCTTTTAAGAAGTTTATTTGCAAGTTGATGTTTTATTACAAATACAATATTTATAAATATAAAGCAGAATATATAAAACACTAAAAACATAACAAAAATTTTGGAAAATATAAATTATAATATAATTAATAACAGAAAAGAAACGGTTCATCCGTTTAATTTTTTTTTTTATTCAATTAAGCGGTGAGACGAGCGGGACGTTCACCTGATAGTAAGTGATACGCTTGCACATAACGCGGCGCCAATAAGGATAGCATATACTGCACTACATTGCACTCGTTGCTTGAGACGTCTCAAGATGAGCCTCGTTGATCTAGTAATTACTACCTAGAGTCCTACCACCAATGAAGAGACCTATCGCCAATTAAACTATGTTATACTTTCAACTCGCTTTAAAGTTAGTTCAACTATTATTTTATGAAAGACGAGACAGGAAGCGATGATGGTTTACTTCGTAAATGAGGGATTCAATATGTTCTAAAAACTACAGCTTTTTTGGACATCTGATATCATCCACGCTTGACCAGCGATTTGGCTTTGACTCTCGCCTTATGAAAAAAGATTTCGATTATTAATAGAAAAAAAGTGAGTTGT
This sequence comes from Ornithoptera alexandrae, assembly GCA_029030555.1. Lineage (NCBI taxonomy): Eukaryota > Metazoa > Arthropoda > Insecta > Lepidoptera > Papilionidae > Ornithoptera > Ornithoptera alexandrae. Next base: position 2,593,447 of record JARDVY010000296.1, on the reverse strand, counting down.
TTATAATTGAAATATGTAAGTAATAACTGAAAGCCCGGTTAAGCCTTGAGTTGGCGCCATGACGGCTGTCAATTTTGGCGCGAAGCCAGCTTCGCGGCGTTCCGTTACACGTTCCGTAGTGCGATTGTAGTATCACCTGTTGACTACTCCATCGCTTAATGTCTTGAATCTCTAATGAGTAGTCTTTGAAGCTAATGCTTAGATAAAAAGACTACCTTAATTAATCGTATATAGATCACAAGAGCTTTTCGAACGAATTAATAATTATTCATTATAATGTATGCGGTTGTACCTGCTAGATGAGCGGGTCCCGGAAATAAAGGTGTTTAGAAATATACAATGAACGCTATTTGCAGCATATATATATATATATATATATACTTTGATATTATATAGATATAAATGAATAAAGACTCGTCATCCTTTAAATATTCATGGTCAAAAGACTGCGCTGGCCAGGAACCGGTGGAAGTAGATCGTCCGCTTCAAACAACAATCTTAGCACTGATCATGATCCTCCGTTATGAGGGAACGACTCTAGAGAAAGGTATATACATACACAGTGTTTATGCAGATACTAAACACTTCAGCTTATTGTAATCGTAATGGAAATTTATTTCACATGTCCATAACAGCTAATTAACCCCCCCAACTGCTGCGGCACAGGCCTACCGTCAATATGAGGACGATGGGGCCATAGTCACCACGCGGGCCCAATGCGGCTTGGTGACTTCACACACATCTTAGAATAAATTCTAATTCATGTGCAGGTTTGCTCGCGATGTTTTCCTTCACCGTTTGTATTTCGCTGTTGTTACTAAAGTTCACAAATATACATAACTTAAATATTAAAGTCATCGATACATGCCGAGATTCGAACCCGCGACCTTCGGAATGAAGGCCGCACGCTCTAACCATTAGGCCAGCGAGCTACATGACAGAAAAATGTCATTATTATATTCCTCATACGACGATCCATTTTGTCTATAACGAATATTTACGTCGTAAACAGCTTATCGCTTATCCACCTTGAATATTCATGAAAATGTTTAAATTATGACATGATGCTAATAATCTATCGGACCTTATGAACCTTTGGATATCAGACCAATCGATCCGACCCATTGGATGGGAAAGATTTTTCGGAGATCATAACCTTTCATGCGGCGATTTTTAATATAACGTTACCGTTAGGATGGACTGGGATTTGGATGTTGGTCGGCTTCGGCCTGTAAATTGTTCGCAGTCTGGCTTTTCCTACTTTGATTAATTTCTTTTTAGTATTGGGAATTTTATTATAAATTATTGGATTGTTCGTAAATGTTACATTATAATCATGAGGAATGTGGTGTGAACATATAGTAAAACATTGCCTAGGTTATGTATTTTATTAAACTTTGGGTGAACATTATTTTTAGGAGTAGAGTGATATCTATCTTTCTAAAAAATTATCTAGGTTAGTTAGTATATCTATTTACGTGTCACTTCATATTTAGAACCATCATCAACATCTTTCGACGGAGCTCAAGATCTTTAAAATCCTTAAGCTTTGTATTTGAGTATGTCATACAGAATACCGGTCTTTGTGATCACTGCTGTAGCAAACTTGATTATTAGGCTATAAAGCTTTCTTCTACGCAAGTATCAAGAGCTTTTAGTAGACTTCTGTGACCGGAATTAATTATATTCTAAATAAAGTAAACAATCAGTTCATCTCTTAAATGTTTATAACGATATAAACAAAGGTGAAAAATAAATTATAACTAATTTTACAAGTGAGGGGTCCATTAACATGAGTAATGGCTGAGTATTCAACTCGGGACCATCCCTGAAGGATATTGTTGAATAATTTCATCGCTCATTAGGCACAAATATAAATATTATTAACACGTAATAAATAACATTGTCCCATGACACCACTATGACCTTGGGTTACTCCGACCTTCGTGGAATACAAAATAGATAATGTACTAATTATGTGGATACAGATAATATGAGAATTTACGGCCATAATCAATTTAAACCCACTTTCTATTTAAAACATATCTTTATTACCTTTAACAATATGACTACATAATATGTTAACACAACATTAAATACTTAAGGGTGGTATTATTTGTGTACTTGAAATATCAATAAAAAAATCGCACAGTAATTGCTGTTAAGTGACAAATTCGTACAAGGTATCTGTATCAGGTGTATTTGTTAACCAATGTGCAAAAAATGCTATAACTTAACAGCAATAACTGTTCAGTGTTAAATAGAAACTTCCGTTGAAATTCAACAGAATAGAAAGTGTATACACTACTTCTTGACTGTGTTTAAAATTACTACTTTTTTATTCAATTTAGCTACAATACGAGCGGGATGTACATCTGATAAGTGATACGCCTACCCATAATAAGTAGGATGATATATACTGCACCATATTGCGTTCGTATTGACATAAAGCTTTGAGTCTCATTACTTGAGTTATTACTCTTGCTACAGCGCCCTTCAAACCCGAATAATAATGTTTGCACACTACTGTTTGTCGGCTGCAATAGGCGCTGCGCTGGTGCCTACTTAGACGGCCTCCGGTAACAGAGTCCTATAACCAGTAAAAGTAGTGCATCCACTTAAATGAATTCCATCAAGATGAAATAGGTGTTCTAAATTATCATAGAAGTACTGGTTCATCATTAAGTAACTCTATACACGGGGTGATGGCGTAAACTGTCCCCGTGAAGCAAAGCACTGCCGCGCTTGCCTTGTTACATTGAGGTCCATGGTTTGATTCCAGCGCCACATATCGTATGGACTCCGTAAAATCAAGATTGTGATCACCAACCTCTCCTGCTTAATCCCACCTCCATTCTTAAACAAGAGATTTTCTTTATAATTTTTTTTTTAAATCTATATATACAAAGGAGATATTCAGAGATTCATTGAGTCATCACCAGATTTTTTAAACTATTAGAAGTAAACATTCACAATTTGGTAGAGATATTGTTTTTGCCATTTAGAGATCATCTAAGAACAGATTTTACAAAGTTCTTCCCCCAAATAGAGTTGCGAGGGTGTCACAGCCAGCAAAGCGAACGACATAAAGTTAAGACTGTGTATATATGTGTACACCGTAGATAAGGATAAAGTAAGACATTAGGGCTATTACGTACGTATACTGGCGTACGTCGCAATTTTTTTGATGGATGTGATAGAGTCCGTTACGTTAGTGTCCCCGACAAAGATCCCGGATGAATTTCCTGAGCGTTGTCAGTCGCTAAATGGGAAGTAAGCTGGTAAAGATGTAATAATATCACACCCTCGGAATAAATATGACCTCAATTTGCAGTAAAGAAAGAAAATATTACTACTAATGTCTAAAAGTAACTATTGCTTAGTAAATTTAATGTTGGAAGTTATTTGAAATACCTGATCAATCAGACAATTCATCACATGGTTTTAAGTAAATCTTGGAGAAGGTTTATAGCTTAAATAAAATATTAGGAACATTTTAGTGAATGTGGAATGAGCCATGATTCATTCTTCTTCCAGCCTGCTGAAATTCTGAAAATGTTTAGCCTCCCAACTGGGGTTATAAGCATATTATGCAGGTAAAGATCATAGGATACTCTGGTGCCATTTTTCTGGAGTTTCCTCCCCTTAGCTGCTGTTTGTGACATGCGAAGGTCACGGTGGGATATTCTAATGAGTTTTACTCAGTAAAGATTTCGATAAAAAGTTATGAAACAATAAAAATATCATATCCTTTCAGACAAAACTTAATATAGATATTATAAGTCTACTATATCTATAGATAACACTAAAACATTAGTGTTGCTACATGTACTGTATTGCCATTTATAATATAATAGGAAAAATACTTATATACAAATATGTTATATACAAATCCATTTAGGACCAATACAAAAATATTTGAGTACGTGGAAGATAGTATCGAGTTCGTTAATATAGTCGAAAGCATAAATGTATAAAAAAAAACCTTTAATTAATTTTATTGAGTACGAAGTGGTTTTGTTTTCCAATCGTTAAATCTTTAATGACTTAACTGAAACAAAAGTATCTTTAACAGGCGTAGTTATTGGACAATTAGTTTTGAAGAGCTTTTGTAGTCACATATAATTCAAATTTCTATATTTATATTCTACTAAATGCTAGTATTATTCTACTATTATCTAGAGATTTATAGAATAAACAGTGAGTAGTAGCTCGCAGGCCTAATGGTTAGAGCGTGCGGCCTTCATTCCGAAGATCGCGGGTTCGAATCTCGGCATGTACCGATGACTTTAATATCTAAGTTATGTATATTTGTGAACTTTAGTAACAACAGCGAAATACAAACGGTGAAGGAAAACATCGCGAGGAAACCTGCACATGAATTAGAATTCATTCTAAGGTGTGTGTGAAGTCACCAATCCGGATTGGGCCCGCGTGGTGACTATGGCCTATCGCTCTCATTTTGAGGGTAGGCCAGTGCCATAACAGTGGAATCATATATTGACTGTTGAAAAAAAAAACCAATTCATTGACTCATCACAAGATTCACGAGACTATTAGGCGTAAAGACTCAAAATTTGGCGGAGATGTTTCTGCCATTTAAAGGTCAGCTAAGAATGGATTTTACAAGATTACTTCACCAAAGGGAGTTGGTAGCCGACATATTTCTGGTCAATTTCACATCTAAGTTTCAAATCTAATTCTGTACTACGGCCAACAAAGCAGATGGGGACCAGCTAGTACAAATGTCATTTATAAATATAAAATGGTTGGTTAGCATTTACAAATTATCGCCATACAAGATTATCGAACGGGGGTGGTGAGTTCTTGACATCAACTATGGGCTTTCTCACCTAAAATACTCTGGCTCATATGTTGATGCAGGAATGCTGCTATGGCGGAAGGATAACAGTATTAAGGTGGTCGGGATCCAGGCGGGTTCAACAATACGCTCATAGTGATAGGTCTCTGTTTCCGAAGACAATCTAGGTAGGTGTTACCACAGCTCCTTTTTCTGGTCTAAATATTATTGTGCACACATTGCTGTGTTCCAGTTTAAAGGGCGCTGTAGCTAGTGTAATTACTGGGGTAACGAGATAACATCTTACGTCTCAGGCGACGAGCGCAATGTGGTATATAACGTTTTAACTATCGCCACGTTGTTTTGGACAGGCGTAGCACTTATCACAAAAATTATTAGTTAATGTGTTAATATTAATATAGAATAAAAAAAAAACTCATGGGACCTAAGCCAACCTCACCTGCTCCTCCCTTCAACGGGTTCCCGCCTTGTCGTGGCGGAGGGGCTTAGTAGCCGCGGCGGGGTCGCCCACAGTGAAGCGAAGAGGAACCCGCCCGGCCGGCCCTCGGTAAAGGGCTGGCCCGAGGCGGCTGCTCCTGGTTAGAGCACCGGTTGGATAACTGGAGTTCACCGGAGCGGCCGGGGGCTGCAAGGGCGACTTTATGCTGCCCTATGCGGCCAGGCTGCAGGAGCGGTTTGATATTGCTCCTTGCAGCCGTGGTGGAGTCGCGGAGAGAGTACCCTCTGCGACTAAAAACGGGTGGCGGCGGAACCCAGGATTATATCCGCCACAGGGAGCCGGGAGTTTTCTCTCTTGGCTCCCATGGCCTCTGGGTGATGGATTCGGGGGCATCCGTTGTCCTAGTGACTAACAGGACGAGGAGAGGGTGCGTTGTGTGTTCCGGCGTGCCCCCACAGAAGTGGAAAGCAGGGGTTCTCCTCTCCCTCTCGAAGCGGGGCTGCATGGTGCAGCCGGTGCTGGCGGGGTCGCGGAGATGAGCGAAATCGTTCTCGTGACCCCGCAAGGACGGGTATGCGCAGGCATTTCCCACACGTTAAACAAAAAAAACGAAAAAAAAAACCTCACCTGCTCGTAGTGCAACCTTCTAATCAACAAAAGAGGCTCTGCCCCCTCTATATGAACCCCTACAAACGTGGAGATCTTTGGGAGAGGTTTGAGTCCTGCAGTGGACGTCTACCGGCTAATGATGATGATATATAAAAAATACAAATATTTACAATAGATATTGAAAAGTTCAGCTCAGCTCCAAACGTATGCAATTTATCTTCTCTCAGGTTTCCTGCTTTTTTTTTTCACTTCTTTCCATTCTTTAGTTTCATTTACTTATTTGCCGCATACTGTGAATTTCTTTGTAGTACATTATAATCTTGAGAATTTTACCACTTCAATAATTACTTCAAGCTATTTAAGTGATTTCTGAAAATTTCAAGCGGTTAACTTAGTATTTAATTAGAGGATGAATTGCAGACTATAATTGCTGTTGAGGTTATATTGTTAAGTTCTTATTGTTCTTTATTTTATTGGAGCTAGTACTTTTAACGGAGACCATTATTAGACCATTTAGAGACACATGAAGAGCTTGGTACCTAGTTAAATTACTGAGATCAAGAGACAACACTTTTCGTCTTAAAAGGTCATGTATAATGGAGATTCTGTGCCATCATCATCATCAGCCGATAGACGTCCACTGCTGGACATAGCTTCGTTTGTTGATGCGCAGTGTGCATCACGAGCAGGTAAGGCTGGCTTGGATCCTGTGAGTTCTTGTACGGGAACCCTTACACTCCGAGATTCTTTGTACATCATCCGAACCAGTCTCAAATTGTTATGAGCAAGCCTATTTATTACTTATCATCAGGTGGCGGGTCTCTGTTGCCGGATACCGTCTGAGTATGTACCACCGCAGCCTTTATTTCTCCCGCCTAACAATAAGATGCAAAAAATATTGTATTCCGGTTTGAAGGGTCATAGTTACTGAAATTACTGGAGTAACGAGACAATATGTTATATCTCAAGACGACAAGCTTTTAATGTAGTGCTGTCCATTCCATTTTAACTAGCGCCGTGTTGTTATGGGCAGGGGTATCAGTTCCCACCAGGTGAACGTGCTGCTCCTCTCGTCGCTTCCTAAATGAAAAAAATAAATAAATATATAGAACATTTATATGTAATAAAATTTATTTCAGTTATCTTCGTTTATGTTAAATGAAAGTTCCTGTAAATATCTTACGCGATAAAAAGTTTCCACTGTAAGCAATTGTAAAAGGTTAGTTTATAAAGAGTTGTAGTTGTGTGAAAAAAGGTTTTATTGTACTAGCCATTTGTTGTCGGTCGTAAATAAGTACGTAGTGTTTGAAATGCCAGGGTTCGTGCCAAGCATCACCACTTCAGGATAACGGCGCAATGCTGTAAAGACTCTTCGCTCCAATAGTTTTATATGCGAATGAATAAGAGCTTTCCTCGTTCATGGAGTAGGCGTAAAGCGTAAAGCGTTAATTTTTTTTTATTTGCCACAATAAAAAAACGTTATTACTCCAGTACTTCACTAACTACATATATATATATATATATATGACAACCATAACAATGTGGCGCTTTTAAGGATTTTATACTCAACACCACATTGCGTCCGTCGCCTTGAGACACGAGATATTAAGTCCCCAGTAATTTTACTAGCTTTCAAACCGGAACACAGTAAATTTTGCTCACTACTGTACTGCGGTTGAAATAAGAGTTGCAGTGGTACCTACCTAGACGGTCTCCGGCAACAGATACCTACCACTAGTGCTTTTGATGTTACCTTCTAATGAGTTCCTGCAAATTTTGCTAGGTTTCATTCATCTTGTTAGACCGCCACCCCAAGCTATGCTACAATGCCTCAGTTGTTAAATACAACAAAAAAATTATATCACTATTGGCTAATATCTCTCAGTATTTAAATTTGTAGCATATTTAAAACGCTTACGCTTCTCGCTTGGGACACAAGTCCGTATTTACACATTACCCGGTCGGCGCTTAACGGCTCTTGTGTTAATTGAATAGTTTCGTTCTCCCAATAGATTCCCGCCTTGTCGTGGCGGAGGTGCTTAGTAACCGTGGCTGGGTCGCCCACGGTGAAGCGAAGAGGAACCTACCCGGCTGGCCCGAGGTGACTGCTCCAGGTTAGAGCATCGGTTTTAAACCGCGAGCTCATCACGGGTGAGGCCGGTGGGCTGCAGTGGTAGCTTTATGTTGCCCTATGCGGCCAGGCTGCAGGGGCGGGTTTATGCTGCGTCTTGCAGCCGAGGTGGAGTCGCAGACGGGTTCGGGGGAATCCGTTGCCCGCGCGACTGCAAGAGGCCGAGGAGAGGGCGCGCTGCATGCTCCGGCCTGCCCCTACGGAGGTGGAAAGGGAAAGTCCTTCCCTCCCTCCTGAGATGGGGCTGCTTAAGCGGTCAGCGTCGGCTGGGTAGTGGATGGTGCGAAAGTGTTCTCGTAACCCCGCCATGAGGCGATGAGGTTTCGTGTCATCGTGGGGGTTTTAGTAGGTGCAAGTCCGATATAACCTGTCCTTGTCCCCGCGAGGACGGTTATGCGCAGGCATTTCCTTCAAGTTAATAAAAAAAAAATTTTATAGTTTCGTGCAACGCTATCGCTATTGACTGTGCCTTAGCCACCCAATCTTCAACGTATACCTTCGTATTGCTACCACATAACGAACTGGACACGAGAATCTGGTGTCTCTGTTGCCGGCGACTATCTAGGTGGACACCACTGCAACGACTATTTCTACCTCCAAACAATAGTTTGCCAACATTACTGTGTTCCGGGTTGAAAGGCGCTGTAACCATTAAAATAACCGGGGTAACGGGACATAATATGTCACAAGGCAACGAGCGCAATGTGGTGCAGTGTATACCATCCTAACTAGCGCCACGTTGTTATGGGCAGGCGTATTACTTTTCAACAGAAAAACGCTCGTTCCGTGACCTCGTAGAATAAAAAAAAGATTAGCACGAGACCATTCGATCTGAAGGTTTTTGGGTAAGGTCAATGTCCAGCAGTAGAGAACTATCTGGTAATGCTGATCGAGGAAAGCCTAACTACATTGTTTATCCTTATTATAAATATTTGTTAGAACGCAGTAATATCAGAAGAGAGCGGCTGGATTTGAAAGATTGTTTTTGTATTGAAAAGTCAATTCTTGGAAAAGGATATACTATTTTTTTAAAGGAGTAAAAATATGTTATACAATTAAGCAACGAGACGAACGGTACGTCCATTTGATGGTAAGTGATACGCCTGCCCATAACAGCGAGGCGATAATTAGGATTGTATACACAGCACCACATTGAATTCGCCGCCTGAGACATAAGATGTTGAATCTCGTTACCCCAGTAATTAAACTAACTACAGCGCCTCACAAATCGAAACACAGTAATGTTTTGTATAGTCGTCGGCTGCAATAGGCGCTGTGGTGGTAAATACTTAGACGGTTTCCGGCAACAGAGACTTACCACCAGTATAATTTTATTTGACCACGACCCTACTAGTCCTTATTAAAACGAAGAGTTACTTACTATACTACATTATGTTCATGTTCACAGATTTTTTGATGATCAATGGTTTATGTTACATTTAACTTTGCTTTACTGTAAAAACATATAAGTATACCTAAGATGAAACAAAAAGATCACTTTCTAGTCGTCCGTTACATCTAATTTAATCTACATCAATCCTTTGTCTTTAATAATAAAAGATCTAGAATTTTCATTCTGTTTCCTGTCTTAATAAACGGAAACGAGGTCACCGAGGACGTCTCAGTGTGCAGTGAGTCGCAGTGAGCTGAAAGTTTTTCACTTCCTTGCATATAGGTTAAGAATGAAAGGTAGGTGACAGAATCCGGGCGAATTTGATGCAGCTCGAAATTTTTTAGAGCTCGTACGACAAGGACTATATTTTCGACCTCATGAAATTTGAACTTTTTAGCTTAGAGAGCATAAAATTTGTTACAGTTACTTATAACTTAGAAACGAAAATAAGAAAATCGATGCTTATTATCCTTTGACAGGAGCGAATAATTTTCGATGGGATATTTGTCGTAACGGTTTAAGTGGTACAGTTATTTCCTCTTCTGTGAAGACGCAACCCGAATCTGGCTGTACTGTTGTGATAAATGTTATTATCACAACACACTACATTATAGTATACTAAAGAGTAAAGGTTTTTTTACCAGGCTATTAACTCCAAAAAATATAGGTTATGTAAGGTTATATATTGTCACCACGAAGCGATGACATAAGGAATTCCAGCTGAACTCGTACGTAGCAATAACGCGTTAGTTCGGATGTTAGCAGGAAAAGTTTTGGTATTCCAGTAACTACACTAACTACAGCTTGCTTCGTACTAATATTCACTAGCAGTAGATCATCTAGGTAGATCTTTATGCACCTATTTCTACTAGTAAATAGTACGCAAATAATACAAAGTTCTGGTTTAATTGATGCTGTACATGGTGTAATGGTTTATCCAAAAATACGTTTGTGTTAAGGCGATGAGTTGGATATGGTGATGTGCAATCCAAAGCAATCACTATCTTCAATCCTTGGATACACGTTTAAATTATATCAAATGATTTCTCCCATTCGAATACAGTTACAAATAAAATCTAAGCATCGAGAGCACTTCGCGTATCTATTTGCATAAATCCGTATGAGAGCTTCCGCGTGTGGAGATGAAACGGCGTGCTTTGAAGCGCCCTCAGCGGATGTACGCGCACGCGGATATAACGAAGATACACGAGGCGGGATCCTCGACCGTCAGCTGAATACAAATCCGCAATAACCGTGCTGACATTGGCTACATTTGCATTCAGCCGGGAAATACGAAAGGGGCGAAACACAATTGTGTTTTATCCTCGGTAATTCTGGCGAAATTCACAACTAAAGTTTTACCGCTTCCATTATATTAAATTTTTTTTAACAGCATATTCTTAAGCACTTCATCATAATCACAACCGATGGACATCCAAAGCTGTATATAGGTCTCTAGTAATGTATCCAATGTAACATGGTCTTGCGTTATATTAGTCCAGTGGTTCAGTCTTTTTTTTTTGTTCCCGAGGGAAGTCGTCGAAAAGATACTTTGTCTTCTGGAGGAAGTCAGGAGTTATGTGGAAATTTTTACCCACTAAATCCCTTCGGTGGTCTCGAGATCCCCATTTGGACTCAACCGCTGCCTATCTAACACTATGCTAGGATAGCTATATAGAATACTACCTCTAGCGGAAGACCACGTCCAGCCATTGTCCTCCTCAGGGTCCAGTGGTTCAGTCAATGTTAACTAAGCTATAAATATAGATATAGATATAAATGGCGTTGAAATTTTATAACCGAAAAATATCGAAATCTGACATTAACTAAATTGCAGTGTGAACTGTTTTGTAAAAAATATTACATGATTTAACAGAGAATAATATTTTGGTAAATATATTGTAGAAACTTTTAATAATTTTTTTTTTTATTTATGAAAATACTCGTCTGTTTATTCCACCCAACACTGTGGTTTGGTTGATACACTGCATCACATCGCACACTTGTGAAAATTTGGCTATTTACATAAACAGTCTTTGGAAATAAAAACCTAGCACAAATGTTTAATACTTGGAATGCGCTAATTGCATTATGTTTAACCTATCAACGAGTTGCCTAAACCGAAAACCTTTAAAACACATGGCTACTTGTTATTACTTCTTCGTCCAAGTTTAAGAATCATTCATTAAATTATATACAGTATTATTATTTAGATTCTAATAACTGAAATTAATGCAATCTATAATTTTATCATTGGTCACTGCAAAATGATTGCCAGACTTAAATAATAATGAGCAGGTCGTATTGCTCGAAGTACTGACAGCCGATGGGGCAGTTATGTCCTCGAGTGGCGACCGCGTATCCCTAGATGCAGTACTAAAAAAGGAGGACCGATGATCTGATTAAGGAAGGAATGAATTTACACGAGTGCAACCTTTGAATGAGACGCATGAGAGCTTTGAGGGCAAGCCTATATCAAACAATGGGGGTCTACGGGATGAATATAATGATGATCGTTCTTATAATTCAACCATAACGTTTAAATCCCATAAAAGATGATTGTTATATAAATGTTTTCATAATTCATGTTCACTACGTAAGCGTAATAAAAAAAAATGTACACCGTCTGAATGGCGTGATTGCGTAACGGCGTTGTACTATTTTCAGCGAGCGAAATGTGAACGGATCAATGACGTCGCGGTACAGCGCCATCTAGCGGCGGAAGCAGGAAACTCAACTGTATGGAATGGGGCGCTCGTGACCCCACTCACTAGGCTACAGCCTAAGGCCGCCATACGCTGTCAAAGAACTTTGACAGTGGTACAGGCAGTAGGCTTTAGAGCGCATTCTACTAAAATAGACTCCCGTAAGCCAAGTGTCAGTAGGCTAAGAGGAAAAAAAAACCATAGGAAAGCATAATATAGCTACCCCATTCTTTAAATGGGCTTCTTTAAAAACTGTAGAGCTACATTTACTTTGTCTTAGTGTAAGCATATTTTTCTTTCCGTGTGCGACGGAAGTAAAATATTGTATTTTATAATTATATTAAATAATACCACAGAACACTACTGCTAAACGTTGGAAATTTATCTAAAGATAAATTCAAGTAGCTATTTCGCCATGTTAAAAATAATTCGAGACAACTACCGGGAAATACAATGGAATTTATATCTCAAAGTAATATATTGAGATGTCTTATATAATATAAAAGATATAAAGCTTCGAGACGGATAAAAGCAAAGAACTTCCACAAAAGGATACGAATTGAATAGACTGAAAAATTATGAAACTCTATTCAATGCAATTTTCTATCCAATTCTTCTTTAATTTTATTTCCAGTGAAATCTAAACTAAGTATTTACGACGCACACCATAGTGATAATAGATTAAATAGTAATTGAGTATACTATAAACAAACCATAAATTTATAACAATTTGTAATGATTCGTACACTGGTTAATTAAATTGTTAGGACCCTATCCAGTTAATTAATGCAATAATTTATACGACTGGTTCGTATTGTTTTAATTGTTTTATGGCCAAATATTTTTTGTTTTAATTATCTTCATTTTGGTCACATACGAATTCAGCAGCTTGTTTTTAGATTTGTAATTTTTTACTGGTTATAGGTTTCTTGCCAGAGATCGTCTAGGTAAATACCATCACAGCGCCTATTTCTGCTATTTATAAAAAAATACTGGTTTCAAGTGCGTGATAAGTGCCGCAAATAACGTTTTTATGTTAATTCGTGTTACGAAGAATTCTTTCATGAAGGCTTATTAGTCATTTAAAATAAGTACAACCAAAGTACTTTAGAAATTTTATTTCAAATCCTACCATACTAATTAATTTTTTTTTTGTTCTACGAAGCGACGAGACAAGCGGGGCGTTCATAATGAGGCAGTGGTTAGGATGATATACACAGCATTACACTGCGCTCGCCGCTCTTGATGTTAGGTCTAGTCAGTAATTTCACTAAATGCACATTACTGTTTAGCGGTAGAAATAGACGCTGCGGTGGTACCTAATAAGATAGTCTCCAGCAACAGAGACCTACTGCCAGTGCAATAATTAATAACATTCAGAAAATTTTCTAGTAATAAAACATTAAAGGAAATTTATCCATATAATTTTATTCATTTAAATTTTCTCTAAAAGAGGAAATATATTTTCGCTCTAAAATGTTCCTTCCAGTCTCTCGACGCCATCTTGCGTCCTGGCGGAGATCCTCAAGCACGCAATCCACGTTCCTCAGACAACATGGCCGCAGTGTATTAAAAGCTGCCGAGTTGCCAATTGCATAGTTGAATATTAAGTAGTTTCAAGTGACAATTAGAATTTAATTAGATTGTAAAAGATATTAGAAAGCTTTTTAAATTTTTTTAAATTCAATTAAGCGACGACTCGAGTCGGACGTTCACGTGATGATAAGTGATACGCCTGCCCATAATGACGTTGCTTTGAGACATAATATGTTGTTACCCTAGTAATTACTCTAGCTGCAGCGCCCTTCAAATGGGAACACTACTGTCTGTCGGCTGCAATAGGCGCTGCGGTGGTACCTACCTGGACGGTCTGCAGCAACACAGACCTACCACCAGTATTTTATTATCTAAATAGATGATTTTTATCAAAACAATCAATTTATTACATTGTGGGTTATTTTCATGGTATTGATGATATTAACCAATCAACAAACGAGGCTCTGGCTTGTACCGACTCGCATTGGGGTAGCATGATGAGAAATGGCTTAAAAACTCCCCATATGAATCCCTACCCAATCGCGCGGGAATTTTTGGAGGAGGCCTGTGTCCAGAAGTGGACGTCTGTCGGTTAATCGCGATTAATGGTAGCAATTCAATTTATTCAAGTTTACCCAGTGAGAACCTAAGTTTTCTGTCTAGAATTTTAATGAATCTCTTTCCATATACCTTCTGTTTATATGTAAATACTTTTAGGTTATAATAAACTACGTTATTTCCGCATGGGTAAAGATCATTAATAAACAGATAATTTATTGGCACTAACATGATTAGAGATAAAAAGGATACTTTATTGAAGATTCAATAGCTCCATAGCTATCATCAAGTATCTAAATTAAAAGGACAATCATCAATAATTAACTCATTTCTGTCACCTATGGGGCAGTAAGGTCTTCGAGTGGCGCTCGTGTACTGGTAGACGTAGTGTTGGGACCTTCCCACGAAGTGGACCGACGATCTGATGAGAATCGCTGGAACCCACTGGATGCGAGCAACGCGGGACCGATCTATGTGGAGAACTATGGGGGAGGCCTATATGCAGCAGCGGACTTCTGTCGGCTGATAATAATGATGATGTCACCTGTGTGTGAACCACAGGAATATAACATCTATATTTTAAGTTTGACATAAAACTTATATATATATCCTGACCCAAAGCAGCGATCTATCTTCTGCAGCTTCCATGTACGAAAGGAAAATTAGAAATAGACATCGTTGCCTAAGACGAGAAATGCGAAAACGAAAATCTAGAATACGATCTAGAAATAGTCCAGCGCCGGTGACGTCTAGATAATGTGTACAACTTCAGATATACTATATAGATACGTTACTATACGCCTCGTAGAATCGATAACCATCTGAGTGGGACGGCACGAGCGAGGGTAGAGGAGGTAGACTGTCCCACCCCGCAGCCTCCAGGTCCACTCCCTTGACTGCACAGTAATCTTTTATCATTTTAAGTAATTTGAATCTCGTCAGATTATTATCTGTTCAATTAAGATTTAAAGAAATATTAATGTCAGATTTTTTGTTTAGTCATCCTTTATAAGGAAATATATACACAAGCGTTAGGTCTTTATTGCCAAAGTATTTCTTCCTCCAAAGAGTAGTGTACAAATACTGTGTTCGGGTTTTAAGGGCGCTGTAGCTAGTGTAATTACTGGGATAATGAGACTGAACATTCTGTTTCAGGCGACAAGCACAATGTTATGCAGTGTATTTCTTCCTAACTAGCGCTTCGTAGTTATTGTATTCGGCGTATCACTTACCTCCAGGTGAACGTCCCTTTCGTTTCGCCTCTTAATTAAAAAAAAAAAAAAAATGTATTTTATAAGTTTTTTTGCTACTGAGGGTCAAACTGCATCTTAATTAGATATAAAGCATATATTCGTTAATTTTTAATAAATATTATTAATGAATTTATTGTTACTGTAAAGTAGAATATTATAATATTTATTATATTATAATATTATAATATTTCTCTTTTTGAGATTTTCCATTTATATACATTAGCAGTGATTTACTACTAAATGATGTTTTAGCGTCTATAATGGCTTTAGTTAAAATTAATATACGTATCCCTCTTTATGGTCGGACCACTGGGATACTGGACCTTCTATCATGAGGAAAGAGTCAAAGCAATTTGTTCGCCAAGCAGACCAAGTGCAGGTCGACGGATTACCCATTGTTGCGAAAGCTGTTGTTCTTGAAACACATCAAGGGTGCAGAATCCGCACCTTATCGAATCGTATACCATCGCGCTTATGAACCGATCATATCAACGCTTCCTTATTAAAATTTTCTATAAAAATCGTCCTGATTTTACTCAGGATTTCTGTTCGAAAGTTTCTTTCAAAAAGATGAGCCTTAACAATAGACATTTGGGAATTCATCCCACGAGATGGTGAAGAGGTAAAAGTTTTTATATTCAACCTTTAATTGGGTAAGGTTTACGAATCTACCTTTAAAATCTTCAACATAGTTAAAGTTTTTTTTATTTACAATACGCCCTGAATCCTTCAGCTGTCAAGAGGATAGCTGGTAGTCAGACGGATACAAATAAAACCGTATCACCATACAAACATGTGGCTCGGGAATCGATCCAAGGACTTTCGTGTATTTAGGTACGCGCTAAGGAAGTCAAAGTAGTCTACGTGTTTCAAGAAATAATTGTAAGCTAATAATATTAATAAACGACGAATACTATTAGTATAGTTTTTTCTCATTTGTTGACTTAAGTCGTTTCATCTCTTTGGTACATAAATAGTCCTGTAGCGTCTTCAGACACGCGCCGTTTTTACTTCCAATTAACAAAGCGGCCTTAAGAGACCACTTGTAACCAGCACCGTGTCTGAAAACCTCCTTTTTGAGGAAATTGACTGAAGGTTGAAACTTTTCAACATGAGGACAATTTCTGTAAAACAAATTATATTTTTTTAGATAAACCTGTTAAGATACAAAGTGTAATCTCTAAAAATGAAAACTTACGAATACTATAAGGATAATGTACGTACGTACAGTTAACTTATTCTATAGTTATGATCTTACTAGAGGTTATGCTTTTGGTGCTAAGATAAATTAATTCTGTAATGTCCTTTTTTAATCGATATTAAGTAGATAAATTCATTGAATTACAACTGTGTACATATTGTACTTAAAACAATTTAAAAACAGTTCGGATCTTTGGAAACAAGTATTTTTTTTATTTTGTCTTCATACGCGGTGCGGGAGCATGAAATCTAAGTTACTGAAAAATTTATTATGGAAGTCACACATTCTGTATAGAGGGTTGCGTTTATCTGTATCGGTTCGGGTTATCGAAACATGAAATAGATATTTAGATCACGTTTCCTTAGACGGTGTTAGAAACTTCACTTCGGACAACAAAGCAGGACTGTCCACATCTCCAATACATAGTCCTGACAGTGTATGCGTCAGACGAAGATCGTCTATTTTGGAGCGAGAGCATTATATGTTTTATTAATAAGTTTTCGTAGGAATAGCGAATACAAGGCATTCAATAATTGAGTACATGTAAAAATTTCTTTTCCACCTCTTCGATCTTAGAAGTGTATATTGAATAATATTCGAGATGGAGCTTGAGTATTATAATTCTGATCTTACTAATGAATTATTTAGAATAATGAAAGTGTCTTTAACATTTAAAAGATTTTGTTATACGAGTGATAAAACCCAACATTCTATAAGATTTCATTAAAATTTGATCGATATGCTTATCGAGGGTTTCTTTCGTTGTCTAGAATTACACCCAGATCCCGAATAGTAGATTCTAGTCGAGCTCATGTACGCCCAGATGAAAGATCGTATTTAATATTTTTTTTTTTATAATGTGACATGTAATTACACAAAAGAATGTAAAGGAACGGAGTATATTAACAAGTTTTAACGTAAGAGCTTAAGTTATTTATAATGAAAACTTACAATAAAACGGTTACGTTCAAATATATTTACGAAGTCTAACTAACGAGTTGGAAACACGAAACGCATTACCAAATCCAAACAAAAAAACGTTTTATTATGTACCGATATAACAATAGATTTGGAAAGGAAGAAAGTGGACTGAAATATAAGAAAGATGATTTTTTGGTTATGAATAATATGACAAAAGAATTAAAAACAATTACATAGAAGAAGAACTATTTGTAATGATGTTCGGTGTCCACATTCTACTATCGCATATCTACACAATTTAAAAGGTCCGATCTATCAGCAGCAATTTCTATATATTCTTTCGTATATATCTCCAACATATGACTGGTTATTTCCAGTTAGAAGATTGAGTATTTTGTATGTCCTAGCTTATAGTAGAGAACATGCGAGATATCCTACACATTTCTCTTTCTTTCTTTATTGATAGGATATTAACTTTCTCTGCCCGATATTTTTTTTTTTGTCTCTAGAACTTGATTGCAAAAAGTTCGATGTCTTGGCTGCAAAGTAAGATGTTAGTATTCCTACGAATTGGCCTCGCTGTCTACCATCCACCTTATACCATTAACCTGCCGCTTTAACAGCATTGGTACAAAAAAACCGATAGACTATAGGCGACGACGCTTGTAATTATTAATCTCATTGTTTCCCATGAAATTATTGATGATATCATATTTGCATGTTATATTTTATTAAGTAAAATCTTTCATGAAATGATGTTCATTCATCGTGTTCCCAATGCATGTGTTGGCGCAGTATAAGTAATAAAAACGTTTCAAATCACATGCTCAATGTAATGCTGCGGAAACGAACGCCATTTTGTATAAGACGGCGTATAACTTACTACAGGTTAACATGATGCTCTCTTCACTTTGTTGTAACAAGAAGCTTTTATATTGTACTGTGTGGCATTCGGTACACGTAATATTCCGGCAAGAGCAAATAAATAACGTTAAATATTCCGCTGCCTTGACGGCAGCCAAACATTCGAACATGCCCGCTTTACTGATTGTGCATATACATGCCAATTTACGTGATAAGGCACCATATGAAGGATGGAGAGAGACGAGAAATTATTTTATTACAAATATAGATAGTCCAAAATCAAGATATTGTACCCTAAAATTGAAAGTGACCTAACTTAGAAATTGCTGTATTGATCAACCAATTGACATTTCTACGAACATAGAATATATTATAAAAACAGGAGAGATACGCATGCAAATTTATCTGGTGATGGCATTGGACCTCTCGTTGGGGAAATCAATAGCGGACACGTATATTCAGCAATGGACATCAATAATCTCATATGAAGAACATGTAATCAAAATATAGGAAGAACAATATATATAGAACAATTAATAGAAAGTGGTTCGTCTGCTAGATAGAGATATGTTGAAATGATAATGACGGTGATAATACCTTCTTGAGGACTGATAAACACGAATATTTTCCACAATATTCTCCAATAGGTTCACTTTCTCCAAGTACGTCAATTATATGTTAAGATTTTCGATTTATATTAAATAAAAATTAAGGGTGCTATCTAAAAACCAAGAGTTCGTTATAACAATTATCTGAAGTTTCTTTACGAAAAAAATTTATAGTTTTTTAAGCTAGATATATATTCAATACATATGAAAATAACATTATATACAATTTGTTATATTTTTAATAAAAAAAAAGTGGTTTTAAAAGCTTTTCGCGTATAATGTGTATATCTGTGATACCGTAGCTATACACAACTGAATTATTGTCCAGTTATTTTGCAAAATTACAAATTGAATAATCATATCACGTTATATTTAGTATTCAGCAAAGTGTTCCATGATAACGAAAGCTCAGAATCCTTGCTGTGGGAACATGAGCTATTTATAATCTTTTATTCGTTCCTTAATGAAGGGTCTATTTAATTCGACCTTGTTCCAAAATTATGGACCAACATCTGAATACGGTATCAAATTTTTATTAGTAGGTCTCAAAACTATAAAGATTGATTCAATATGTGAATAGATTTTTACGGAAAGTTGTCATCTTCATAGTATAACAAATTTCTCGTTAATAATTTTAATCGCCTTTTTTTTCTAATTGTAAGTAACAAATACAATCAAGAAAATACTATATTTTCACCAAAAAACTAACAGAGTGTAAAAGGTAACGCAATAAAACATCAGATACAATAGAAATTATTAGAGTCAAATATTTTATATTAATACTTAACATGATGTTAATTTGAGGTTAAGTGTCAGTGTATTGTTTATGAAAAAAGCCTTTAATTCTTTCATAAATCGTAAATGTGGTAAAGTAAATTATTTCAATTCATAATTACCTCATTTCCAGTTACATTTCTAAAGCTCCAATTATGTTACATAAGTTATTTAAACGTTCAGTCTATCGAAAGGACTACAGCGTTAATGTTTAATACGGATAAATGGCGTCGGACCTTCGGAATATCGATTTTGTCGAAATTAAAGAAGAAAATAGGGCAGAAGGGATTTCGAAAGGGTCGTGTAGGGTACGGCCCAAGTAGCATGCGTAGCGGAAAACAAATGTAAATAAATGAAAATGTCAGCGTAGTTTAATTTTCTTGTTCTCCCGTTTTATGTTTGATTTCTGCAATTCAGTAGGAAATGTATTTGAAGGGAAATAGTAAGAAATTACGGGTACCATAGATTTACCGGTACGTCTGTGGATCTATAGTATATAAATTTATAAACAAACAATTTTTTAAATACCTAAATACCACCTGTCAGGTTAGGTTTTCTTAGACAGCTCAGTTTATGTTTTTTGACCCTGAAGGACCTACTAATTAGTACTGCAACGTCTGGTTCAAAATTAATTGGGTCTTTATAAAGATATTGACGTAGTGTATTTTTTTCTATTATTATCGACCCACTTTGTTGCTTTTTCAATATTTATTAAGAAAACTTCATAAATATTTCTTTTAAGAAGTCGTCATGATACAGTTCATTATAAATGTGAAATCCTTTAAAAAATCAGTACAATTAATAATCAGTAGTAAGAAATATTATAAACATTTGTATGAAGCTAATATTAACATTATTAATAATCATATTTTAAATTTGTTCTCACTGTGTTGTAAATATATATATAAATATATATAAGTACTCGTATATAGACTGAAGTGTGAGGTTATTATTGCAATAACAGTATATTATTGTTTATTAGTTATTAATAAGTATAATTAATTATATCATATGTTTATCTTTATAAGTATGCATCTCCATTAATAAGAAGACTGCTATTGTTATAGATCTCTATTCCAGGATCTCTTAAACAATCAATCCTGCCCTGTAAAATTCACTGGCATAGTTAGTTCTCTTAGTGATAGGTCTACTAACACTGTTGATTAATACGTATGCCCTTCGATGACCTTCCTCATCCACTCCCTATCGGGGTCTTAATGTATCATGATTATTTTATTAAAGAGAACTTTTCTCTCCCTTAATGATGAAGTATATAAAGTTAAATTATACTATAGAAGTTCTATCGCAATATCGATCAAGATTCCACAATTGTCACCGGTGATTACTCTTCCATCAAGGAAACTAGAATAATATAAGTTATTCTAGATTCTATAAAGTTAATATATAATTACTTTAGTGGGTCATAGAGGTATCGTGTTTTTTTATTAATGTGATCAACCATAATTATTAATTTAGATCTGTTTTAAAAAACTAACATCATAATACAAATGAAGAAGAATATCATTGGGAAAAAACACAACATCTTCAGGGTATTTTTAATAATTACTTATGTGATATGAACGCGGAGGATTATGTACACTAAAATACTAATAATTTAATTAAGTCGATGTTGGGTCTAAATTGAATTATCTTGTAGTTATAATATTAGTCCGGACTTACTTTCGTATAATATAGGGTGGCGCAAAAGTAATCCTCCTATCAGAAAATGCCATAAATTTTGCCTTGATGTAAAAAAATTAAAAGACCAAATAAAAATAATCCACAAGAAGAATCAAAGTTTTTCATATTTTTTTTTAAATTACAGCCAAAAAACATCGAAAGGTTATTTTTGCGCCACCTTGTATACCTTGTATACCTACAAGAAATATTATAAATCATAGTTTCGTCGTCCGTTACGTTTTCATGTCTGACCCGCTAAAGCAATTTTAATATAGATTGAGATGGGGAATGGAGAGAGATCTATTTGAGCTGTCTACCCCTTAGCGTGTCGTAAAAGGCGATTAACAAAAAATAATTACATAAAAGGGACAGCTGTTTTGTGACCATCGCTAAAATACTGGGCTTGTTTATTTAGAAAGTCAGAACTGGTGAATACAGCAAAAACTTTTTGATAGACGAGATCTTAGCTCAGCTGTGGGAATAACAATGAGAGAAATTTTAAGAACATTTAAAAACTGAATAAATACTTCTGTTAGATATTATTTGTTTGAGCTAATTAATAACAATAAGCAACTGTTTATAATTTGATTTCTTGTTTGAACTGATTCATATAAGATATATTATATCATCAATATAATATAGAAATTAGATATTGAAACTTGGGAATTTCTAGTGGGAAACCGAAATGATTTCTAGTGTTATATTAGTAATATTAGGTACTAAAAAAAAAGCTTTAAGTAACCATAACATTGCTACAAAAATGTATGTAGAAAGATTAACACAAAAAGTAATGAATATGAACAAAACATTTTTGTCATTAGGGGTTTGTTTAAAAATACCCATGGCTTTTGTAATGTTTTGTAATGGGGTAACACTGTTATTCGAGTGTCGAGCCGCCATTTGTGTTATTGCAGGAAGTGAAACATGCGTTTTTGATTTATAACGTTTCGCGTTCGATGTAGGCTATGACGTTTTAGTGCGCTAAAAACCTGCTATTGTTTTGCATAAGCATTGTGTTTGCTGTATTAGTGATGTTGGGTTCAAGCTTTTAGTCTAATTTGTACTATTTCTTTTGTACGATTAAGCGACGAGACGAGCAGGACTTTCCCCTGATGTTGAGTGATACGCCTGCCTATCAAAACGTGACGCTAGTTAGAATGGTTTATACAGCCGTCATCGCCGTAGAAAAAAGATATTCATTCTCGTTACCCCAGTAATTACACTAGCTACAACGCGCTTCAAACCGGAACATAGTAATGTTTATACCCTAGTGTTTGTCGGCTGCAATAGTCGCTGCGGAGGTATCTATAGGGTGACGCAAAAATAACCTTATAAAAAGTACCTTATAACACAGGTAATAAGGTACTTTTTATAAGGTTATTTTTGCGCCAGCCTATACCTAGACTGTCTCCGGCACCACCAGTAAAGTATTTTATTATAATATTTATACATGAAATATAAACTTAGACAAAAATAACATATAACATACATAAAGTCAGTCGAACAGGACGCTCACCTGGTGGTATGTAATATGCCAACCCGTAATATTAATACACCAGTTAGGACTTTTACACAATATCTCATTGTACTCGGCATGTTGAGTCACAAGTCAAATCAGGTCGAAGGACATCAGAGTTTATGCAAACTATTAGTAAGATTATGACGCTTATTGGTGTAGTCATCATCGTCACCAGCCGACAGACGTCCACTGCTGGACATAGGCCTCCCCCAAAGAATCTCCACATCGATTGGTGGTGAAGTAAAAATATCTAAAATGCCAAAGGTTCTTAATGAACACTAAACATAAATTAAACTTGAAATTGACTGTACTCCGTTATCCTTTAAGGTCCGGCAAGTATGAAAATTTTCTTCATCTTTTCGCTGCAATTTTTTTTTAAATTTCATAAAACTTCTTTAGCATATCGACTTGTCTTTTCCTTGCAAGCTCATTTTTGGATCGAAGACCATAATTTTCATTTTTATAGCCACCAGACGTGCCGGCGACAGTTATTGTGTTCAGATCTAAAATCTCATTTAAGTACAAGTGATCGTAGACTTAAAATATTCCTTGAAAAAAAACTGGTGCGGCTGTAAATCGGTCGCACATGAAGTTTAGCTAATAATGACTCGTTTCTTACAACCATTTTCCTCATTAACAAGCTCAACCATCCATGTCCGACTATCAAACAAGTGGAAACAAGTCGAAGTGCTAAAGTTACATCATTAAACTTTAATAACGTGCTTCAAGTTAGGCCTAATTTTCGCAACAAGAAAATTATGCAACTCTATCTATATTTGATTGCCAATAAGTAAATATATATATTTTTTTTATTTTAAATTACTATTTATTTATTAATTTTATCTTTTATCTGTGACGTGTTAAATCATTATCTTTTTTATAAGATAAAAGTGCTTAACTATTAAAACTTTATCATCAGCCAAGAAACGGCCACTGCTGGTCATAGGCTTTCCCCAAAGATCTCCACATCGATCGGTCCTTCCGGCGCCTTGGCAATGTAATATTAGTCAGCATGGTCTCTGGTACCGCTGAGCATCAGGGGCTGTCGTTTTTAGGGGCTCATATGGGGAGATTTGAGCCATTTCTCACCACGCTAGCCCAATGCCGGTTGGTGGAAGCCAGGGCCTCGTTTGTTGGTTAACAAGGTGCACCACGAGCAGGTAAGGTTGGCTTGGCTCCCGTGAGATGTTCTGCGGGATCCCTTAAATCCCATTAAAACTATAACCTAAATAAAATAATGCGATTTGTTATAATAATATCCTTTTTCTTGTCTTTCATTGTAAAATAATATAAATGCAATTTTTTTTTATTCCATTAAGCGACTAGACAAGCTGGATCTTCACCGATCACGATGGTAAGTGATATGCCTGCCCATAACAACATGACGCTAGTTAGGATAATATATATTGCACCACATTGCGCTCATCACTTGAGACATAAGATGTTGAGTCTCGTTACCTCAGTAATTGCACTAGCTGCAGCGCCTTTCACACCGGAATACAATAGTGTTTGCACAGTACTGTTTGGTAGTAAAAATAGGCGCTGTGGTGCTACCTACCTAGACGATCTGTGGTAATGGAGATCTACCACCAGTTCCAGTTGTGACTGTCGGTGCAAATTAAGTAATTGCTCATAAACTGCTTACTTACCATTTTATAAACTTATTACTTATCACTTTCAACCGTGAAAAACTATACATATTGAAAAAGCTAAATAGTGGGTGTGCCCCCTATAAGGTGGTCCAACGAGCTGATAAAGAACGGGAGAAGCCGCTGGTTGCGGACAGCACAGGACCGATTGGAGTGGAGATCCTTGAGCGAGGCCTATGCTCAGCAATGAGCGTTATCCGGTTGATACTGTAATAATGTAATGTAAAACGGCGTGTTAAGATTCGTTGTAATTTAAAATCCTTTTATACATGTCTCCAAGAATCAGTATTAATTTCCACTTTGTGTTTTTTTTTTTTTTTTTTTCAAAATTCAAATCTACCGTGAAATGCAATCATTATGAGAAAAACTCATACCGCGTGCACCAGAGCACGCAACCGTGTATGAATCAAGTGCAGTTTCAACGAACCGGATTTAAAAAAAAAACCCAGCCGACAAGTTGTCGTCGGTTCGTAATATATTTTTCAGGTTAGATTAAGGGTCTTACAGTTTTTTTTTTAATAAAGAAGCCAAAAGTAGTACAGCCTGAAGCAAGTTTTCGTTATTATAATATTAAACTATTGTTTTTCATGTAGTGTGAAAGGTTAGAGTTGCTTCCTTATTGAATCTGCGGTCCTATGAATAGAGAGAGATGGAGAATTCTTGCAAAATCACCAACGACCCACCAAAAGATCAATGACGACCTCTCTGTTAGGAGTGTTGTTGTGTTGTTGATCCGAGCATCAGCTGTTTTTGATTTTGTATTTCATTGCTGGTTTTTTTTTAGTAACATAATGTATTTTTTATGACACTATCGTTTCATTTATCTATACCAACACGATGGAACATAAATAACGCTAATAAAATAAAAATAAGATTTTTTTTTATTCAGGATCGATATTTTTTCCGTTCCATCATCAAAGATCATTAGTACTATCATCTGTCTTCGTTTTCTGAAGCAGCCTCCCAACACCCAATATAATTTGATTGTTAAAAACCAAAAGAAATGCTATAGTATTATATTTTTTAGTTTTATTTTGAAATGAAATTTATTAAGCTGTTTTTTTCCCCCCTCAGTTTCCTAACCATACTGTTGGTAAGCACCAGAACTGTCTAGATGCGTTCCTTTTGTTTTATTCAGTTTTAATTTCTAGTACAACATTTTTTTCTTATTGTTCACGTTTCACGTTTTATTGTCTACCAATTTGTCTGAATCCAGTTCTATTGTAACTTGCATTCCCAACAGAATGTAGAACGAGCCAAGATATGAATATTTCAAGGAACGAACCTTTAACGTATAAAAACTATTCTCTTTTGTGTACTTTACTAACATATTTAATTTGCATATAAATGATTATTGATGTATTTAAAGTAGCTCTTATACCAATGAATGAATAGAAATCTCTTTAGAATTTTACTCTTTAAATGAAATTAATTTATTAAGTTAAGGTTATTTTATATTTAATTATAAAATTAACCGTTTTCTGTGGATTTGTTAAAGCTAAAATATATCGTTGCCGGAGACCGTCTAGGTAAGTGCCACCGCAGTTCGTACTTTTGCCGTCACATAGTAATGTGCAAACATTACTGTGTTCCGCTTTGAACTGCGAAGTACCTAGTGAAATTACTGGGGTAACGAGACAACATTTTATGTATCAAATTGGCAAGCACAATGTAGTGCTGTTTATATCATCCTAACAAGCGCCACGTTACAGATATGGGTATATCTCGCTCGTCCCGTTGCTTCCCCGCCTAAAAAAAAATATTGCATAGTGAAATCAATTAATACTGGATGTATATATATCACCATCAATACTAAATATATATATAAGAAGTTAATTACAAATATATGAGCCAGGGTGGTTAATATAAAGGTCTTGTGGAGAAAGGTCCAAGTAGCAGCGCAGCGGTGGGAAAGTTAGGTGGGGCGTTAATAAAATAAGATGTTATAAATAACCTAATATCA
The DNA here is from genome assembly GCA_029030555.1 of Ornithoptera alexandrae. NCBI lineage: Eukaryota > Metazoa > Arthropoda > Insecta > Lepidoptera > Papilionidae > Ornithoptera > Ornithoptera alexandrae. The sequence goes on along the minus strand of JARDVY010000296.1, from coordinate 2,566,822 downwards.
ATCGAATAATAATTATACATATACAATATGTTGGACAACAAACTGTGTTGAATCGGAGGTTAATTATCGTCTATAAAACAAACTGAAGGGTTGAAAATTTCTTTAATAAAATATGAGATAGGAAATACTAGAATAAATGTTTATGTCGTAAGTAAAAATGATTCAGAACAAAATGACGCCACGTTTTAAATATTTGATTAGACAATCTATTTATACGCAGCCATTTCTGCTTCCACTTACTTGACATCGATTTTCTTTATCAGGTCGAAGCTGAGCGCCTGCCGTGGGAACTTTTCCAATTAATAACTTTCATATCCATTCGATAACTATTTTAAACCTAGATGATCTTTATGCATTGTTTTGAAAAAAATCAAAATGACTACAGATAAAAAGGATAAAAAACCTAATATCAATCAAGTTTTTTTTTGCATCTTCATCCTTAGGATAAATTTATATATTTTTCTAATTTTTTTGAGAACGGAACCTAACCTAACCTAAAAATTTTCTTATTACTTGCTAAATAAAGAATTATCAAAATTGATTTCGTTCAGTAGCATTCCTAAAAACAAAATACCAAGACTTTTTCTACCGTGATGTCACGATAGAGAATTACAGATATATGAACAAAAATGCAATTGCACTTTAACACAAATGTTATTGTACTTCCAAAATTACTATTTCATCAATAGAAATGTATATAGTATACATATATTTATCGTAACAGCCCTCATACGTTTTATATTTCATGTAAATTTAGTATAAAGTAAGCACAATATGTTTAGATTCAAATAAAATAAATAAACTTGATTTAACCAATTGGTTATTTCTTATGAAATGTTCTTTTTGTTGCATTGTCGAATATTTTGCAGTAAACTTGCAAAAATCTTTTCTCAATATATTGTTAATCTTTCAAGAGACAAGGCTTTCAAAAAAACCGCTTAATGTTTTATTTGTTATAATATTAGTCTTACTTAAATTTTTGTAATCTACAACGGGTTATTACTTGATTTCAATTTCACCATGTTAAGTAACGATGAAGCTAAGGATGTTGAAGAGTGTTTGCTTAGAATACTCTCGCTCTCATATTTTAACAGCCGAAATATGACTATGTTGTCATGACGGCAGATTTACAATATGAGGGTAACAGCCAACCAGGCAAGGCTATAAAATCTTACCACCAACCAGACACAAATGTGTTACTAGAAAAGCGGTTAGTAATAGCAATGGACGTATATTATAGAAGAGACAAGTTCTTTTCTTCTATACATTCGGTTATTTATATTTGTGATTACTATTAACAATTGTACAATAAAATTTTTTGTAATTTTAGGTCCACAAGACTTAACTTTCCTGTGTAGTGTACAAGCTTTCACTCTATTCTGTCGCTGGCTTTATCACTTAGAAAAACCTTTTCGTTAGATGATATAAACTACTCTAATAAATTGGGATAAGATCGTGGATTCCAGCTCTTTTACGTAAACCTGAAGTTCGGTAGCCATAAATCAAAAAAACTAAATCCGAACTATTCCGACGGTCGTCTTTATGGATCAACCTTATCGTAAAAACTTGCTACTTGCGAAAAACCATAGGAATACATGCGTTAACTTTATTTCTTATGTAACAACATTTTATTATGCTGTTTAGACTATTTATGATTTTGTTAAGTATCAGTATTCCAAGACAAATATGAGTTTTGGAATAAAAATGTTTAGTACAGTCATCGATTGTGCCTACAGTCGACCGTCCTCTCTATAGTCGTTTCTATTTAGTTATAACACGACCTTTCTGAAAATCTTGAGAATGAACACTTGATTGTTATGTTTCGAATAATTGTTATAACATATATTATTTGCTTATTATGTTCGCCATACAAAACCTATCTCATGTAAATCGTAATTTTATTACGGTGATAAAAGCGTGATTTGATCTGACCCGAGCGTTTATTCAAAAACAAAAATTTCTAGTAGCAACTTGCTCTGTATGGTCGATGTTTAACTCTCTCTTTATGTGGTTCCTACAGCTGGACCACATTAAATAGACTGTTTATACAGACACTTTATTATCGGGCATAATTAAAATGGATGATAAAAATATTGCGTATACTTGTCGAATTTAAGCCGATATTTTTTATAAGTTATTGCGATACCGAAGCCGTTATTGTGTCGTTTAGATCACATTAGGAACGCGAACCGGTGGATGGCAGCCATCTTGTGTGACTATCAATCTTATTCTTGTCACAGATTTTATATGAATTACGACAACTTTTTATTATAGGTGTCCTTTCACTCGGTATTAAGTCTCTCCTATTTAAGATTGTCTGATGTCATCGTATCTATTTTTGTGATCTTATAATACATTGCGAGCATATTATATTTTTTCATTATGAGAATAGCACTGAAGAATGCTAAACTGTAAATTTGTTCGTTGATTTGTGTTATTACGGTCTTAATGTTGCCAGAAATATAATTTGATACTTTAATATGTTCAAAGTTTAACAATTATTCTCATTATTTATAGAAACAAGCGATGCTTGTGAGACAATTAGAAGAAGAATTAAGACTGCGCATGCGACAACCCGCTCCTGAACTACAACAGCAGCTAGAAGCACTGTACGCAGAAAATGAACATCTACAGAGGGAAATAGCAATATTGAGGGACACCATCAAAGTAAGTAAATAAAGAGACCGGTGTAAATTTGAAAAACAGAATCGCAAAACAACAATATCACTACAAGATACATAATTTTTGTTTTGTTGATTTTATTACTGAAAAAATTTAAGTTATAACACTCGGAGATAAGGAAATAAATGTAGACATTGACATGAAATATTTCTTCTCAACACCATCTGAACTGGTTGTGTAACTAGTACTAATCGTATCTGATTATTGTACTCACAAGAAATGACAGAAATTTAAATATAATCAATCTTATCAAGATGAATCTTTAAATTTTATGTTGAATACATTTATAATAATCTCTGAAATTTTAATGTTATTGTTTCTCACCGCCATAATTTCTTTTCCCTGATTTGAAATTCGTACACAATTACACATATATATATAAAAATTAAATAAGTTAATAAATGAGTTTATAGCTAAAATTTTCCTATCCAAATCTAAACATCAGAACAACTTAGATAAATATAAAGGAATTTAGATGATTCTAGTACTGTTGAGACAAAATTGATAGATAGTTTAGACAAATGTCACATGATGGAAATGTGTCTTTGAAAATTTTCATTATACCAACGAAAAAGAACAGAAAAAAACTCAAATCATTTCTGCTATTGGTACATACTCGGGGAATTCATCTGTTAATGTCAACATCCTATGTGACGAACAAAGTGCCATGTTTGTTTTTTAATAAGAGCTACTGAATACTAAGTTCCATGTTTTTGTAAAGTTATGTAGCTGTCATTCTTGAAAAATACAATTGAGGTTCTCTGGAGTCTTCTGGAGTTATGTTTCAATTGTCCCGTTTTCAATAATTAAAGGCTTACGATTATTATTACTTGGAAATTATTACAGGCATACGGGTGTTACTAAGTTATAAGATCTTTATAAAAATTATCTTTTATTAAAAATTTTATGAAGTTATTGTTATAGCAAATTAACAATGCATGTTCACACGAAATACTTGTACCAATTATGAAGTAAAATAATGTTTTTTCATAATCCCAATCTCTTACAGACGATCATTGATTTGGTTAGAACGGATCGGTTGTACATATTATATATTAATTTTTTTATTAAAACTTAAATAAACATTAAGCATTTAATTTTTTCATTAGGAGCTAGAGCTACGTATCGAGACGCAGAAGCAAACATTACAAGCGCGGGATGAGAGCATTAAAAAATTACTTGAAATGCTGCAGAATAAAGGAATGGGTACGTTCTTAATGTTAAGATAGATAAAGAAGAATATGAAGATGAGGGTAAATTGAATCAACTGTATGACGAAGTACAATTTGGAACGATTTCAGGTAAAGAAGAAGAGAGACAAATGTTCCAACAGATGCAGGCAATGGCACAAAAGCAGGTAATTATCAGTATACGTTTAGCTGTCTGGTGTTGCATGTTGTGTGCAGCAAGGTTTCTATTTTTATTACAGAGCGTTAACAGTGTGGAAAGTTTGCTGCAACTAGTTTTATTTCCTACTTATATGTAAACTAGTCGTATATACTGCATGTTACTCGGCTTCCTCATATTTATGAATGAATAGTTAAGAACCACATGGGCGTTTTATTTTGTGATACCTTTATCAGATTCACTGTTTCTGTTAGAGTTGCTCTTGATAGTTTCATTTTATTCATTTGTTATTTGTCAGCCGAATGTGATTGTCGCGTCGCCTGTTTGTCTAAAATCAAACGTTCTCTCTCCTTCGTTCTCTCCGTTTGGCTTCATTAAACTCTATTCAACTCTCGCTTTACTCTTCACACCCGCGGTCTCGATCCTTTATGTGACACTTCGAGCTTCCCCCAGCACTAGTTACCCATTTTATTTACTATTTTTCTTCACCATCCACATCACAATACAAAATTAAAGCTCTGAGGCAAATTCGAACTGAACACGACAGAAATTCCTGCAAAAGCGACACGTACACGATCACGACATTGCATGTTTAGCGACCTCATCCCCCGTCACGAGCCTTAGCGAAGACCGTCTCGTACTGTCATTGGGCGTACAGCAATCATTGTTTAGCAAAGTAATGTGTAAACGCCTACGACTGGGGCTGCGTCGGATCGAGGACGTCGCCTCATTCGCGATGGAACGCAGCCCCAGGGAGGACGCGAGGCGGCGGCGGCTGACCGAGTCCGTCCTGCAGGAGCTCAAGGCGACGGCGGACACACTGCGGGCGCTGCAGACCCAGCTGGAGCGAGCGCTGGCGGCGGCCGGGTTGCCCGGCGGCAGCGCGGGCGCCACTCTCACCGCCGTGCTCGAGACCAAGGAAGCGCGCATCGCGACGCTCGAGCGGCAGGTTGCGTTGCTAGAGAGCGAGCTGGCCGCGCTCGTGTCGCCGCCGCCGCCCTCGCTCGCGCCGTCCCACGCCTCGCTTTACGATAAGGCCGACCCTCCCTTCAAGAGACAAGTAAGTTTTCTGCTGAACGACGTGCGCGTGACGAAGGACGGGCGCACGACCGCGCCGCCGCCGCGCGCGCTGCGCCCCGCCCTGCGCGCCAACCCGCCCTACTATAGCGCCACCACTCTGTGACTGACCGCCGGGGTACCGTGTCAATTTCTCGCTTTAAGTCCGAACTTAGACGCCGACTGTGTTAATTCGAAATATTTTTATGTGAAACTTGTTCATTGTTATAGCTATTTTTAATAAATATAAGAGAAATTTATATTCTTGAATAACTTGTCGAATGATTATATTTTTGTTAATTAGGGCTTTAGGCAGAGCGTTGATATACATAAATGTAGACTGTATATTGTAAAGTTAGACGAAATATGTGAGATTGATTAGGTTGACACCAAAACTTTTAGAGTTAGACCGTTTCGAATAAAGACTGCTGAGGTCGAATGCATCGAATGAATCTTTCGAGTGCGTTTTTTAATTTAAATCCTTGATTCAACCACGACTAGCTTTCGGTGTTTCGATCATTGTTCAGTACAGCTCCCGCGTCACCCGCCATCAATAGAATAGTTCACCAGACCCGGCCTCTCATGTAGTGGTCATGTTCCATCAATCTCTCTCACAGTAACGTTAGATAAATGTATCACAACGTAGGCGCCCGTGCATAAAGATGTGTGTTGATACTTTCGTACTTTAGATATACGAGTCTGGAAAGCTTTCTACCGCCGTTCTGACAAATTTCTCATCATCGTTTTCATCGTTAGTTAGCATAGAAAGTTTTCCAGCTATAAATGTCCATTTTTCTATTGTTGGATTTATCTTGATTATTCTATGACGACTGTTTTGATATTTATTGTTGCGTGGAGGATGAAATGCATGTCGTTGAACGTTTAATGGAATAATGTCGAAATGTCTTCCAGGCCACGTCATTGACTACTAATTTATTATATTAAGTGCTGGAAGCGTTTCTATTATAAAAAATATAGTTATAAAGCTTGCTCCGCTTTTCATACATCGAATTGACATCACCGATCTGTCTTTTATATTTGGTGATTATAACAGTAATATGTAGATTAATATTTCTGACATCAATATCATTTCCGCCATCACTATTGCCTTAGTAGATAGTATTTATATAATGTCAAATGTCAGCTAATCAGCATTCACTAATCGAATTTTTGGGTTTATTTAATTCTACACCGACTTTCGGTTGGATGGTGGAATGATGAGCAGCTGGATGAGTTCCGGTTGGAGATTCAGAGAAGGGACCAGGAGATTTTGGCGATGGCCGCGAAAATGAAGGCACTTGAAGAGCAGCATCAAGACTATCAACGACATATTGCGGTTCTTAAGGAATCGCTATGCGCTAAAGAAGAACACTACAGCATGTTGCAAACAGATGTAAGTTCAATTTGGTACATTGTTAGTGTAAAAAGCCGATAGTCCATAAATGTGTTCCATAGTTAGACATTACATGTTGTCTTAAGAATGGATGCAATACTGTGGAAATATCCTGGGATAGATTCCGAATTGTCTGACGACATTCTTAGTAGCAATTTCAAACAAAATCTCTAGTCTTAAGTTATAAACTATAATTTGCAGATAGAGATATTGCTCTAATTTATTATATTTACGCGATTTTAAAATGTACAATCTTAGAATAACACTTAACATGTAACTAGACAAGAATGAAACAAATATAGATACAATATCCTACTACATTACATTATCGATTAGGTGGAAGAGCTAAAAGCACGTCTAGAAGAGAAAAGCAGATTGGTCGAGAAGAAGACAGCTGCCGCGCTCGCAGCCGCTCATGAGCTCGCTGAACTCCGAGATCATTCGGAGATTAAGGACCGGAAGATCAATGTGCTACAGAGGAAGGTAAAGAGGAAATCAATATTGAAACTATGTTGCTAGTGGTTATTTTGTTTAAGTGCACAGTATTTTGTTATCAAGTCTTAGTACTTCTGTTTCAGTTTGATTTAATTTTAAGTTAATTTATTTTAGTTAAGTTTTTTCGTCGGTATTTTTATTTGCTAGATCTAACGTATTAAATTTGCCTTTTTAGATATGTGTTATATAAATAAACACGAGCCTTATTTGTTTAGCCATTTTTAAACCGCCATTTAAGAAAAAAAAATAAAATAATTTCTATTTATATAGACTAAAATGGATATGTTAAAAGGAAGTTAGGTAATTACATAAGCTTTTTTTGCATTGTAAGGGTCCTTTGGATTTAAAGTATTGCGTCAAGAACGACTGCATAAATCAATCAATATATCATAGTATTAGGTAATACTCTTATAAAGTACTAAAATAATAATATTAACCAAGTGAGATTATATACTATACAAGTGTATTGAAGTCAATGCGCTATAACCATTAAATATTCCAAAGAACAAATAGAATTTATGATGAGAGATGAAGGAATCCCTAATGGATCCTATCTACAAGCTAATAGGCCATTTATTTTTATTGGAGTCCTTAAAGTTACTAAAATATTTTCTGAAGAACTTAGACTAGCATTAAATTAATTAAATGATAATCTTAATGATAGTACATTTTATTTCTTACAATTTTAATAGTTATTTGGATCAAAGTCCCTCCATTGTATAAACTTTAAATTCTTTACCGCATCTAACGAATTTCCTAAGATGATTAAAAAAAAATTATTAAAGTATATTTTAGAAAGCTTTAGTTTTTTGGTAGATTTTTTTTATGTCTTCCTTTAGAAATAAATATCTACAAAAAAAAACGATAGTACACGATATGTTTATAAAAAAAGCTCTATAGCTATATTATATAAATATAAATTCTCATAAGATCAATTTTATTATCTTACCACTTCTCTTTGGTATAAAATTATATGAGATTTTTTTGCAATTTGTTTAAAACTATGTATTTAATTTAAAAATAATATTTATTATTATTTTTTTAATTACCTTGTTAGTTTAATATAAAACGAACAACAGGATTGATACGTCTTGTAAGGATCAAAACTCGTAAATAAAGTACAAAAAATCCTCTGTCATAACCGATATATACTATTATTATAGGTATTAACATATACAGCATATATATAAAATAACTTAATCCTAATCTTATATCAATCGGTTACGTAAGTTAAATTGTAATTCTCTAAGATTAACCAGAATAATAATTAAATATATTGATGCTGTATGTTTATCCACTGAAAATACGAGAATCTAGTTTTACGGCATTGTAAAGAACTTTTTGTATATAATACAAAAATATTACAAAATAAAAAATCTATTCCATTTCCCGAGAATCTACATAGAAATATATTACTTTACTAATATCTGTTCAAATTAATAAAATTTATATATTTGTTTGTAATAACAAAATATCTTTTTTTGGAGTGAATACATTCTTGATACTTACGCCAAGAATTTGGTTAACCCCGTTATAAATCTCTTATAACTTAGAATTTAGGCTATTATCAGAGCGTCGTCTATAGATGATGTGGAAGTCTTTAGAGTAAATAGGCTTCTTGTAGACTACAGAGCTTTACCACCGAGACTTCATCTCCGCTCACCATCTAGACAAGATGTAGTCAGTCATTATATGATACTAGATGTTCCTCGCCCGCTTTGCTGGTCGTAACACCCTCGCAACTACCATTAAAGAAGGAAATTTTTGAAATCTATTTCTAGCTGACCTCTAAATAGCAGAAGAAATATCTCTACCAAATTGAGTGTTTTTGGAGATTTCTTATATACGTGTATAGGTTATTTAAAAAATATATCTAGATTTCATTCACGTTAATAAACTAATTTATTGTTAATGCTGTAAAAAAAAATATTTAAATTTATGTATACGATAGGGTTAAAATTATATATATTTTATTATTTGCCACATATTACTTCGTATATCAGGGTTATTCAGTATTTTTTTTTTATTTTGTTTCTTTTCGCATATTTTACGTTTTTTTTATTTCGCCCGTATAATTTCCCGAGTGATGTTTGTACCTAGTTGTGTTGTTCTTTGTGTTAAACATTCAATGCTATTTTTTATTTCAAGGTATGTAGTTTATTTTGTTGCTTTGTTATTAAAAGCTTTTACGTTTTATAATTCTTTAAATTTTATTAGCAATTGCGGTATTAAAATATAAAATTATTTACAGATTGAAAATTTGGAAGATCTATTGAAAGAAAAAGATAATCAAGTAGACATGGCCAGAGCTAGATTAAATGCAATGCAAGCGCACCACTGTTCTTCTGAAGGTGCTTTATCATCTCTAGAAGAGGTTATCGGTGATAAAGAAAAGCAAATACAACAACTAAGAGAACAAAGAGACAGAGCTGAGCACGAGAAGAACGAAGAAAGAGAGCTACATGAAAGAGAAATAGCCGAATACAAAATGAAACTTCACGCATTAGAAAGTGAAGTTGAGAAACTTGGTGCCAGATTGGAAAGAGCGCAAGCTGAAAAAGATCGCCTTGAAGCAAAACTGGAAAGTTCCCAATCTGAGTTAGGAAAATCGAAAGCTGAACTCGACAAAGCTGCAAGTGAGGTAGGCAGATCAGGCGCCGATTGGGAAGCGGCCAAACAACGCTTAGCAAGGCTCGAATTAGAAAATGAAAGGCTCAAACATGAATTAGAACGATCACAAACCACTTTCGGCAGAAGCACTTTGACCACATCTCAAGAACTGGATAGAGTACAAGAAAAGGCTGATAAGTCTGCCGCAGAATTGAGACGGACTCAAGCTGAGTTGAGAGTGACTCAGGCCGATGCCGAGAGAGCTAGATCAGAAGCGAGCGCGTTACAGGACAAGCTGGAGAAATCGCAAGGAGAAGTCTACCGTCTCAAAGCAAAACTAGAAAATGCACAAACAGAACAAGATAGTCTGAAAGAGGAATATGATCGGTAAGTTTATATATGTATAAAGTTATGAAACTATTACTTTTAAATCTTTACACGACAAATTTAAAATATATTACGACAAACTAATTAGGAAGTTTATCTTTATGTGTAATTTTCTTGAAATCAGGGTGCAATCTTCAATAAGTCGCCTGCATTCGGAGAGAGACAAAGCAATAGCAGAGTTAGAGAAAGCGAGGGAAGAACTAGAAAGGACTCAAGCAACTCTCGGTAAAGCACAATTGCAGCAGGACAAGTTACAAGCGTCACTGGATTCCGCACATTCTGAAATCGATAAGCTACAGGAGAAATTAGACAAAACTTCTGTTGAAGTGCGTAAGGTGAGTGAAAAAGAAGTGTATTATGCAATTGTATTTTATTTCACGGTATTAACAAAACAACAGGAAAATTTTATCAACAAAAATTCTTTTTTCTATTTACGGAGGACTTCCCTTGACATCAATTTCCCATGACGTTATATGACAATGGGGCAGTGGGCGATGAAGCCTTTCGCTCTATTTTTAGCACAACTAAACTTTGCAACATCTGGCCCCGGAATCAAACAAATATTCTTTATAAGTTATATTAATGATTAATCACGGTCCCATCAGATGGTATTTGGTAATATAATTTGTTGAATTAGCTTTTTTTTGGTACCCTGCCTTTTTAAAGGAAGTCAAAATTATGTATTATTCTTGGTTAGTACCAAGTAGAAAATATGTCATACGAGTAGGTAAACACTATTACTAGTACATTGTACCACTCATTTGCTGATTGTGGAATAAGCGAAAGGCCGAATCTTTTTATTTGATCAATTGGGGTGATTATATTTCTAGTATATTTTATTAAGTCAAGACTTATTTTACAGCTTCAAGTAGATCGGGAAAAACAGGCATACGATTTCGAGTCCATACAATCGCAACTTGACAAGGCATTAGGACAGGCTGCGAGGTTGCAAAAAGAAAGAGACACCGCTCAATTGGATGCTGATAGATTCCACGATAAACATGAGAAAGCGCAGGTGAGATTGAATTTTGATATCTCATCACGAGTAATAATTTCGAGACATATTTATCGTCATGCGTCTCGAATAACTTCTTCTTCTGCAAAGGATATTGTATTTCATATATATTTTTAATTGTAATGATCTCATAAACAAAACTCATTATCAGTTCAAATCACAATTTATTATTGTAGAAATGCTGTTGGGCATCATAAAATTGCTTGTAATTTGGAACGGACGTGGACGAATTCTACAAAATGTCAATAAACGTAGGCCATAGCTCTTCTATCTCTAAAAGTCAATATGACTTTTAGAGATCTTTTGATACTAGGCTCGTGGACCCGGATACACGGCATATTATAAAAATGATGTTTTTCCGATAACTACATGATTCAAATTTTATGATATTTTTGTGAAACTAATAACTTCTTATAATAGTTCAAAGCAAGCGATATCGCTAGACAAAATTATGATATCATAAAAATAACGTCGCTGACGGTTTTATTACTAGCTGTAGTTATGATTTATTAATAGTAAGAAATAACCGCTGTTTTGTTCTTAGATTATTAAAAAGTAACCCAACTTACTTATTTTAAACAAATTTAAAGTCCAGATGATTTGTCGCCTCTCAATAGATAAAACGTGAGCGAATACTCTCAACCAAGTATCCTCGTTAAATCTTCTTTACGTTTTACATCACATCTCAGCGTTGCCAAAACTTATCGAAAACTGTTTCCCGGAGCGAGCCATTTTGTGTCAATGCTTTAAATATCCAAAATGGCTGCCCGTAAAATAAATAGACAGCATTTTACATTTTTCTAAGATATTTTTATTCTTTACTTATATATTTTAAAGCAGTTTTTCTTAAATAAAACTTCTTTTGGCACGTTGTGAATTGGATTTTATGGATCGAAAAAGATAAAGAAAAAACGTTAAATGTATTTACATCTACAAATGAATTATAATAGGGTAACATTTTACCATCAGCATCATCAGCCGCTAGACGTCCACTGCTGGACATGGGCCTCGCCAAAAGAGGGGTCCTCCACAGTGGTTCATATGAGAGATTGTAAAATAGTGTACTCATCTCATTCTTTTATAAAATAACCAAAACATAAAGTTTCACATCTACGGCAGGTGAAATCACAATCTATTTTGTTTCATTTATCTAAAAATCATGATGAAAAAGGAATCGAAACATAGTGCTAGTTATTATACCTTACCTACATTACCTTGTTCCGGTTTGAAAAGGTTCTAGCTAGTGACTGGGGTAACCAGACTGAATATTAAATAATTATTTATGACATACACATCGTTATGGGGAGGTCCTTCATTTACGATTAGGTAAACTTTCTGTTCCTCACATCGTCGAATAAATATAATAAAATAGTTATATTGATACTACCAATTATCTAGTACAAACAAGATATTAGTGAGACAATTGAAATATTTATGTAAGTAACACAAAGCTTGTGGAGATAGACAACTAAATAAAACAGGTATTTGCCTTAAAACTGTTATAGCATATAAATAGACGTTGTAATAACCTAGTAACCAGTATTAAAGTAACCGATTATTGTTAAAATTAACGTATTTGTAAATAAATGACTTTATAAAATATAATTTGTAATTAGTTTGAATATTGTACTACAGACATATTGAAAGTAGAAAATAAACTTAAGTTAAGAACGGTCAAAACAACATCAAATAGAGTGCGCATTCAGCTTAAAACATCTTACTTAACGACTAAGAGCAATTAAGCCCGGAAACATTTCTTAAAATGTGTTTAAATTTTTAATTAAAATTAAGTATTCCTTTTACTACCTACCTATCAAGATTATGCTCGGAGTTTCTCTACGCGATCGAACCAGAAATGAGGAGATCCGCAGAAGAAATATGGAAAAAGCCCAAGGGATTGCTAGATTTAAGTATCGATGGCTAGGGCACATTGCATGAAGTATTTTCGTGTTTAATAGATTAGATTTTACTAATCATCATAGACATGAATGGGATACGAACTACTAGCTATCTTTCGCATGTAAATATTAAGATATTTTGGTCTTCTCGAAATTATTTTTCAATTAATTAAATATAACAAAAATATAGAATAATTAAATTGCCACAAGTAATAATTTAGTTTCTATATGTGATGGACAACATAGCGATGATATACACAATATTTTATAAAATAGTTTATATTGAGCACATAACAGATTTTATATATTACTCGTCGTTTCCAGGCTTTGGTAGCGCGTATACAAAAGGAGAGGGACAGTGCGCTGGCGGAGGCCGCGAGCTGCCGGGAGCGGGCAGAAGCTGCCGCAGCAGCAGCCAATAGAGCAGCCCGCGATCGGGACAGTGCCGCTACCGAATTGGACGTACTCCGAGAAAGATGGGAGAAGGCACATCAACAACACCAGAAGTTAACGGTACGCAAATTTTAAATTATTAAATAAAATTGAAGTTAAGGTTGTGATATTAAAATAACAAAATTTTGTTTCAAAAATTTTACGGTTTACACAGTATTGATAAAAACAATCTTTCGGTTTCGTCTATTCTTCAAAATCGCTGAACTCTATTCTAATATACATGTGTATATATTGTCGTAAAATATAACTTACTTGTAAATTTAAATATCAGTAAAAAAATAATTTTCATATTCTCTAATTGCAGATGGAGCGTGATGATGCACTAACAGAACTTGAAATTTTGAAAGAAAAACTTGATAAAGCTTTATATTCCACACAAAAAACAATAGAAGAAAAGGAGACAGCGCACAAAGAATATGAAAAAATGCTCGAAAAATATGATAGGTACATTGTTTTTTTGTTTTTATCTACTGCAATCTTTTAACTAAAATTTGATTACTACAAATTGCTATTCCTTTTTCAGGTCGCAGAATGAAATTTACAGACTACAAAACAAGATAGATATTTTGGAGGCTGACAAAGATCGTATAGAGCTCGAACTGGAGAAACAAGTACATTTAGCAACAAAATCTCGGGAAGAGCAAAGAAAGTTACAAGACGAATTGGCTAGATTACAGGAAATGTACGATAGAGCATCTTTACAGCTTGGCAGGACAAAGGAACTAGAAGAAAAGGCAAAAGAAGACATGGATAGAATGAGCGTCGACATCGAAATGGTACGAGAACGATACGAGAAAGGACAAATCGAGTTACGAAGACTTCAGGCAGAAAAAGAAAAATTAGTAGCGGATAATGAAAGGCTTCAGTTCGAATACGATCGTGCAATGACACAGTGTGGTAAAGCACAGGCATCAAATGAAAAAACTCAAGAAGAAATGGCAAGGGTGCAAATAGAACTCGAAAAAATGTATGACAAAAACGATAAAGTATCAGCGGAATTGAGAAGAGTCCAAGCCGAGTTGGATAAAGTAAAACAAGACGCCAGTGGCGCAAGAGAAGAAGCCGAGAGATATGCATCCCGCTACGGCAAATATCATGACAGTAAAGAAGAACACGAAAGGACAAAACTGGAGGTGGAACGTCTGCGCACGCGGCTAGAGAAGACAACATTAGAGTTGGAGCGGGCACGCAAAGCTGAGGAAGAGGTGACCCGTCTGCGCTCGGAGCTCGAACGCGTCGAAGGCCTCCGAGGTAAATACCAATTCGAACAGGATAAATGGAGTAACGAAATAAATAGAATGCAGGCGGAACTGGACAAACATCGTGAGCGCTACGACTCGTCGCAAGCTGAAGTACAACGTCTTCAAGCTGAAAAGGAACAAGCGGAGACCAAACTACACGAATCTAACATACAGTTGGAGCTTTCAAAGAGTGAAGTTTCGAAGCTCAGTGTGGCGTTAGAGAAGCAAAGAACCGACTTAGAGCGTGCTCATATTGAGTGCGAGAAGTTTAGGGACCGGTGTGAGAAATTGAAATTGCGTTCAGAGCAGTTGGACAAAGAAAATGAAAGACTTAAAGGTGAATTACAGCAAATAGAACGTATGAAGTTACAGGCTGTCGCTGGTGACAAAGCAAGAACTGAAGACAGACTCGAAATTGAACGACTCAGAGATAAATTAGAAAAAGCTATTCAAGCAAGAGATGCCACAGAAATGGAGGCAGGTCGCTTAGCGAAGGAACTTGAGAAATCACAGATGCATCTTGCTAAGTATCAAGAAACGAACGAAACTACACGTGTGGAATATGATAGAATGACAAACGAGTTAGGCCGTATGCATGAACGGCTCGAACGTACGATCCTCGAAATGCGCCAGATTGAACAAGAGAGAGATGCACTCAGGGCAGAGATACAAAACACAAGGCGTAATATTGAACAACAGCAGAGGACCTTGGATCACAGAACGCAAGAAACCTTAGTTAAGTTACAACAAGAACTAGCGCAGTCTGTCCGAGATAGGGAAAAAATGGCATCCATACTAGAGCAGAGAGACAAGCAGGCGGATGCAATTGAAAAACAAATTGTAAAATTAGAAGCTGACACCAAGCAATTGACAATCGAAAGAGATCAGTTAGTGGCGCAACTAGAGAAATCACAAGATATGCTTGTTAATTTCCAAAGGGAATTGAACGCATCGGAAGTGGAACTGCAAAAACAGCGGGAAGAAGTTCGGAGGATGAAGGAAGAGCAAAGAAAGGCTGTCCAAGATTCCGAACGTGGTACTAAAACCGTCCTTGAAAGCCGTGATAGAGAAATTGCGAAACTACAACAACAGATGCAATCAGTTAGTAAAGAAAAGGAAGCGTTCAAGCAAAGAGCTGAGAAAGCAGAAAAAGAAGCTCAGAAAGTGGGCGAGATTGAGAAATGGCGAGCAGCTGTCGAAGCTGAAAAGACAAAAGCAATCGCCGCCGAGAAAGCATATTCAGAATGCCACCAAAGGTTACAATCCTTGGAGAAACAGTTCCAGGCGCAACAGCATCAATTACAGCAACTACAAGCGCGGGGACCGTCCGACGTGCGAGAAGTGCAAAAGCAGCTTGAAGCGGCGCAAGCGGAGGCGCGCTCGCTCGCTGTGGAAAGGGAGCGTTGCCAGTCGCAGTTGGAGATGCTCGTTCAAGAATTGGAGAAGAGCCAGGTCAGTTGGAGGATCGCCCCGCGACGAGCGGCTGTAGGGACGGCATTGCGTGGTTGAATCGAGCTTGCTGAACGAAATTTTCGTAATATATCAATAGGTCTAGTAATAAAAAAAATTCAACCTCGATTGAACTGCTTCCGAGTCGCGAGCGCTGTCTGCTTAAATCATTGCACCGGTGTTATCTCGAGTAGATTTTGGTTTCGATGTTCATACATACTTTTTGGTTTGGAGCATCATCACGGCCGGTTGTCATGTACATTGTTGTATAGAAGCATGCCACCCACAGCCCGCTGGGCATCCTCCAACCCCTCATTATAATTATTCGTATTTATTTTATTAGTTTCATCATTGCCAAAACTATTGGACGTTATCATGTTAAGATTTCTTCAAAAGACGTTGCACCAGGCATTTCACATCACAGCGCACTGATCCAAACCTGTTGACTGGAGTCGAGTAAATTGTTCAGTGCATTGCAAAGGGGGCTTGAATTTCAAACGGTTATTTTAATTTAACTTGTCTCTTTCAGCCGTTAATGCTATGTTTTACAGTGTATATGCGATGTTCATCGTGCGAATTAAAGATTTTTGAA
Source organism: Ornithoptera alexandrae (assembly GCA_029030555.1). Taxonomy (NCBI): domain Eukaryota; kingdom Metazoa; phylum Arthropoda; class Insecta; order Lepidoptera; family Papilionidae; genus Ornithoptera; species Ornithoptera alexandrae. The sequence continues at coordinate 2,550,204 of JARDVY010000296.1, read as the reverse complement.
ACTGAAATATTATTTTTTGTCATTGAATTGTTTGCTGAACAAATATAGCTTGCCGTTACGTGTATAAAGTTGTGCTTATATTGGGCTTGAAAAATTTTATACTTGAATTGTACTTGCAAAGTGTCAAGCTTTTCAAAGTAGTAATATTTTTGCTACTCAATAAAAAAACTGTTGAAGTATAGAGCAATATATTCACTATTTACTGTTTTATTGTATTTCGCTTCAGTATCTGAAGTTATGTTGGAGCTTGAATGTGTTTAAATATAAAATAGTAATTTTATGTGAATCTTTCGCTCTATATATTTGTTTTTGTTTTGTTGTGTACTTTAATTATTCTTTTTCGATAACAGCTCGATCTCCGCGAAGCGAACAAGAAATTACAAACGGTTGGCGCTCAGAACGCCAAAGCTGGGGAAGATTCAGCGCAAGCTAGGAAGCAACTACAAGAAGAAATGAAGAAGTTGGAAGACATGAAGAGACAGTTCGATGAACACAGGAGAGCAGTTGAGAACAAGAGAAAAGATGTAGAGGAAAAGGAGAAATCGCTGACAGAACTCGATCGACAGTTGAAGAAGAGAAAAGAACAAATGGACCAAATGGAAGCATCTTTGAGGAAGGTAATTTTTGTTTCTGCTGTCGATTAATAAACTTTTTTTTTCGGTGTTTGATCTCTAAGAACCATTTATAATATCTAATCGTTCTCAATATCATGTGCAAGGCGGGCGGAAGTGCGGCTGCAGTGACAGAAATGAATCGCAAGTTAACAGACACGCAGAAGGAAGCTGATCAACTAAAGCAACAACTAAAACAGAGCGAGGAAGAGTCTAAGCGTCTCACTACCGAAACTGAGAGGCTTCTGCAGCTGGTGCAAATGTCACAAGAAGAGCAGGCCCAAAAGGAAAAGCAGATAATGGATTTGCAGCAGTAAGTCTTTCTTAATGTATATGATAAAGAATGAACAGCCGACTTTTCATTCCTACTACTCTTACTCGATACATCCCACACAAGAAAGAAGTCAAGGCCATTTATCCTCCACGTTGGCCATTGGCAGTCATGGATATACAAAGGTGTTAGTCACGAAACATGTCGGTGTCTGAATGATGTTTTGCTTCACGAGAAATTCAAGATCAATGCGAAACGAACGCTGGGCTTATTAAGACGTTCAGCGTAGACGTATAGACGTACGATCGGACAGTTTTTTTAACTCTATACAGATTCTTAAATACAAAGTGCGAAAATATCATGCATTTCAACGACATTAACTTATTACATATGTTTTGCAGCTAATAAATAAATTTAATTTAATATTTCAGATCAATAAGAAACCTTCAAGCCAAACTGAAAAGTCAGCAACAAGCACAAGCACAAAGAGAAGAGGTACGTTTTAAACAATTGAATCATATATTATTACATATCCGTACTAATACTATAACTGATTTTTTACAACATTTAAGATTTTTATTATAACTCTATGAATTTTACAACTACAGAAACATCAATATTGCATTCAATTAGAGCCGAAAAGATAACATAATCTTATTCTTTGGATATATGTTTACTTTGTTACAAAATATTTTTTGATCAATGTGAACAATCAAGTTCTACGATTATTAACTTAATTTAGCAGTAACAATAATTATATAATTAATAATGTTTTTATTTTTTTAACATTGTTTAATTCAAGCAGATCAAAGACATTTATTACATAAGAATCTTTTACAATTAATCGTTTTCGTCTTTATTTAACCGCTTCCCTTGAACATGGACTGCCTAGGTTCTGTTTTGGCAATACAGACTGGGAATTTAGGTTAATTTGAGGTCAACTGTTATCCCATAGTAAAAAACAACTGATATCTTTGTCCCAAAACTGTGCCGCTATTGAAATGATTAATATTATTAATAATTTTATGTTATACTTTGAATAATCAATGATTGTGAGATAACTAGCAATGAAGATGATACTGATGATAATGGTGAAAATCTGAAATTTAAAAGTATTGTAATTTTAATCGTTAAATTAATAAAGTATAGGCGATGTGGTTAAACCACAAGCCTTTAAAATTCTAAAACTATAAAATAAATCGTCAAAGTCAACAGTGAATGTCATCGAGACAAATGTTTCTGGTGGTGATCTTTACCCGTCTCGAATAAGACGAATAAAACGTGATGACATCTATAGTAGCAGTCATAGACTAAAGGGCAATATAACTAAAAGGCTAAAAGCCATATTACTTTGCATGTTAAATTAATTGTAAATTTCTTTGATCTGCTTTATCATTGTGACATAAATATAAAATCTGTTACTAACCGACTAACTTGTTTCTCTTGCACGCTGCAGGCCGGACCCGCAGGCTTCCTCAAAAGCTTTTTCTAAGTTAATCCTCCATACCAAGACTGTCGTTCGTTTATTTTGTCTGTTTATATGTTTTCACTTTCCTTTACTCCGCCTGTCGCATTAATGGTTTATGTGAGCGGCATCGCCATCTCTCCATGTCTTTCAATCTTAACATCACGATCAAACTTTACAGTCGCAATTCTTAATTAATTAATGTTATTGATATATGTATTGAATATGTAACAAAGTGTTCAGATAATAATAAAGTTTCATCTCTTGTTGATATAATCCGGTAACCGTGTATACAGGTTTCGATTTCTCAATAATATCGTTTGTAATCAGCACACAATTAATATAATTGTTAGTTTAGCCATAATTTCTAAGTGATGTTTAATGGGAAAAAAATTAACAATTGAATAATCGTGTTCAGCGGGAATTATTTTTTAAGTATTAATAAAAATATATATATAACAATATTGTAAAACTGTTAAGTACTCATGTATCTAGATAGAAGACGTAAGTTGTCCATTAGTCGATGTTCATCAGCTTACAATCTTGTTATGCAAAATATCAATTGACTTTAAAGTAAACGTTGACTTCTCTCGAATCTTTTTTTTATTGTTAAATATTTGTTGACGGAAATTATAATAATTACTAGTCTTTATTTATTTATTTTTCGTTTTTCTTTTCCTTTCATCTGTCCACCCTTAAATTAGGAACTGTCGCGAGCGAGACAAGACCAGTTAGGGGTTTTAGGTGACCTAACTAATGCTCTGAATGAGAGAGACCGTCTTAAATCTAAATTAGAAGATAGCAGGATGAAGATAATCGACTTAGAGATAGAACTTAATCAGTCTTCGATCATATTGTCCGAAGTTCTGAAAATATCGGACGGACAGTTGGGCAATATAAAGAAAAGCAGAAGTTTCCTTGAACTTCAGAAAAGTGGTAAGGTAGTGGATAGGCTTGACAAATGTAAATTTAGTCAGAGTGCAAACGAATTAAATGTCATACGTAAAATAGAAAAAAAATCACCGCCACCCAATGTGCACAAGTTAACACGAAAAATTTCAGACCTATCAAGGGAAATCGGAATAAAAAATTCTAAAATTATCGAACAACAAAGGTGCATATCAATATTAGAGGAAGCGTTAAGAGAAAACAACAATATAACTGAATTCGAACAACTGTTGGCGGTTGTGCGAAGTAAAGATGAAAGAATTAATGAACTAGAACTGATGGTAAATAAAAAAGCTGTCACGATATCCTCTGATTACAAAGATAATAGAATATTAGAGCTGGAAAATGCGCTAAAAGAATCATTCATGATAGCAGCAGAACGAGAAAGGGTATTTGATGAAGAAGAACAGAGAAGAATTGAAACATTACAGAAGGTGAGCTCTATGTTATAGTTTGTTCTAGTATTGTTTAAATGTTTTGAAGTATCAGAAAAACTACAGGGATGTATTTAGCCACACCATGTTTCTGTTCCGTGGTTCAGTGACTAACATGTCTTGTAACACATATTGTGGAGTCTAGCTAGCTAGCTGTTTTGTTTTTAATGAGGAACTTATAAATTGATGATAATTTTGAGATTAGTTTTGTTTTATTTGTTCAATAGTAAATATTTGAAACAAAATTATAATTAAAGATGAAAAAAATGGAGCAGCGCATAAGATCCCTGCAGAACGCGTCAGCACTCAGTTGCGAAACTTGTTCATCGGTGTTAAAGCGCTTAAAGATGTTGGAAGATGCTCTCCAGTGTTGCCAAACGAAAAAGGAAGCGATACTGCAGCATTCATCGGGTGTGATGTGAGTGGCTTATCTATTAACAAAATTTTTTTTGACAATACTACATATACTTGTTCAGCTTAATTAATATCTACTTGTGAAGAAGGACCCCGGGGGCCAACCGTGAAAACATTAAGTAGGCTCCTCGTTGTATTTTTGTATATCTACAACTATAGTGTCTCGAAAATTTGCTCCCATAAATGTTGTTTGAAGATATTTTTGCCTTGTCTTTAAAGATATTTTTGAGTAATTTCACATTTTTCACTTTAATGTCCTAAAAAACATTAGATATGTAATTTTGTACAAAATAAATTATTTTACTATTATTTTATAAATGCATATACAAATTTTAGTCAAAACATATTAGAAGAGGCGATCAGCGAAAAGGATTCTAGGATAGCTGAGCTCGAGATGAAGGGTGTTCTGGATGAGAGTGAGACAAACGCTTGCAGCACGCTAAAGACCGAGCGAGACCGATTGCTGCACAGGCTCAAAATTGAGGTAAATTTTATAAAATTGTTAAAGTCAAACCGATTGAATTATAACATGAAGGTTCTCTGCTTCAATTTCGAGGCCGAATAATAAAGTATTTTTTTTTAATTTGCCGAAATCGACCAGGACGTTGCCTGATGATAAATGATAAGCCCGTCCATAAAAATGTAGCGCTAGTTATAATTATAAATATTACACCACATTGTACGTGTCAATTTGAGATACAAGATGTAAATATTATTAGTTACCTTGGTAATTTCACTAGCTGCAGCGGCAGCATCCTTTATATAGAAACAATAATATTTGCACACTTCAATTTGAAAATAAAAATGGGAACTGCGGTAGTACACCAAGGCAGATGGTCTCTGGCAACAGGCACCTATCAACAGTATAGTTTTATATTCAATTTTCTGCTCGAATGTTTTTAAGTACGAACGAAATGTAAAAAAGTTCACGTCAATTTTAATTTTGGTAGTTTCGAATTTTGAATGTGTTATGTATACATTTTCAGAACGAATGGATAGTGGACTCCCAGCGGGAAAGATCTGAGGAAGCCCCGTTAAAGGATAGCGTCTCTCTGCCGGTGGACCTGACCTTAGCAGACGGCCTTATTGCCGTCAGCGACGACAATGTAATCGTCTGGGTATCGTAAATGGAGGGCATATTGAGAATGCGGGTGATTTTTTTTTGTGTTGCCATTTAATAAAACATTAGGCAAAACGTATTTATTTCGCCGGCAAATTCAAATCACCAATTAATATCTTTAATTTGAAAACTATGCAAAAGCGATAATTTTGTGATGTTACTGTTTTATTTTCTGTTTCTGCTCTTTTTCTGTTTACACATTGCGAAAAACAACTTTCTTAGTACTAACTTACAGTAAAATACAGTCAATGGAAATTAATTAACATTATTCAGTAGTAAAAACTATTAAAAAATTTCATATTTTTCTCTTAGAAAGACAAGAGAAAAGAAAGACGCATAGACGTTGATATCTATTAACTTTGATTGTTTTAGATGTATTTCTCAATTTTATTGTAATCTTGATAACTCTTTCTCTGTGATAAGGGTTGTTATTTATTTGTTGTTTAAAATTTTTGATATCGTTTAATAAATAGGATTACTACTCAAATTAGCAGACTTTACTCCTTTTTCTATTTATAACTGATTCTTATATCTCTTTAAAAGTTTTTTTAATGATATTCCTCAGTCCATTTTTATTATCTTTATTTATTTAAAGAATCTAATATTGGGCGGCCTAAAGATAAAATATATAAACTAAATAATTTAATAGTTTAAAAAAAGTGAAATTCTAACCAACAAAACATTACTTTAAATTCTACATTCCATGAGTTCAATAATTTAGAATGTGTGATGGAAGATGGTTTGTTGTGAGATATTTCATAATTTATACTAACTTTACTAATACAAAACTATATTTAATCAATTTACAAATGTTGCTAGCGGATTTCTAATTTTTTTTTTTTATACATTTTACATTTGTACTAAACACTAAATGACTGATTTTATTTCATATTACAGTTTGTACATTGTTGTTTTATACTTCTTGGAAAATATCTATTAAAAACTTTCTTTATAAGTTAATGTAAAACAAACAACAATATAAATTTTATTTTACCTTAATTACTAATTGCTATTGATTCCCTGTCTAGATCAACCAGCGAAAAATTTAAGTATAAAACAATTTACTGTTTTTTCTAATTTTGAGTATGTGTAAAGTAACACAAAGTGTTCAATAAATATAAAATAATTATACAATCAAGTTAGTGTTCAATTAACTTTAGCTATACTCTCATACATGTAGTTGGATTTTCTGAGGTCTATTTTAAATAGTCAAATTTGCTGCAATTTTTACACATAGAGGTCAATGTTATCTATTTCTACCATTTCAACAAAGTATTTAAAAGTTTAAAAAATAATAGGTTTTGTATGTGTACAGGTGTGGGATAAAACAACAAAAAAAAATGGTAGAACTCTGAGATGTTTAAATATAGATGATTAGATTTTATCTATGTAAACAGCTTCATACTATTTAGTAATCGAACTATTACCCCTCCAGCGTAGATTGGCTCTATCGAACAGCGATATAATATAATAATATATAAGCATCCTTTTCTAGTGCTGGAGCCTTCACTCACAAGGAGTAATATCATAATAATAAAACGATTGATACACAAACTAAGTTTTAGTATTTTAAACATGACGTAATTGCAGGAGGAGGACATCCCGGCGACAGTGCTATGACCAACAGAAAGCTAAGTCTTGACGTAATTATGTTGTGGCCTTAGCCCCATCACTGCATTTGTCACCATCACCCGCTACCTTACCAATCATTATCTGCTTTTCACCAGCATTATATATCGCCCAAAACTTGGTGTCGAAGCGTTCGCTTAAAATATCCGAACGCGTTTCTATGAACTGTCATATTTATACCAAAGAGGTTTTTGTTTTATAGTTTTTCTTTATTTATAAATAAAGGTTTCATTTGAAAATTTTCGTTTTATTTTTTTTTTAATTAATGAATTAAAAAATAAGTTTTTTTTTTTATTTAGGTAAACATAAAAAGATTTTAATTGAAATGTGATGGAATTCATTTTACGTAAATTTAATAACGTAACGACTTCTATACTAACGCAATGAGTACGAAACTGCTTAGGCTTTCGAAATTGAATAACGTTTAGCATATATATTACTCGATAGTTTATCTATTCTAACCTGTTATTTATTTCTATGTATAAACACTGAAAACCTATAAAGAAATTTTAATGTAAATCCGAAAATTCAATCCGATGGGTGGTAACGGTTTGATTGTTTTAGTTTACAAATTACACTTAATTGCATTTCAATAGTTGCTTTCAGCGTTGTTCTGAGTACTTCTAGTGTTACAATTGTTATAAAACCTGTATACCTATTATAAGCAATAATATTCGTGTAAACTTATAGGAATGTTCACAATTGATGTCTATTTTAACTGTCGAAATTGTAGTGATGTTTACATTGGTTTAGTGGACACTTCAAACGTGTACTGTAAAGTAGTGGAATTTGAATCTTAGCGTACATTTCCATTCTGTCAAACGACTGATTTTTCCGACAAATAAAATGACTAGATTAATTCTAAATAATACGTTTGCTATGGTATGAAATGTGAGGACGTGTATTTAATTCGCATATTATTGATCCTAAGTTATTCACAGGTCCTTTGTTGTTTGAATACATATCATGCACGGCGCAAAGTTATATATTGCGTACAGTTTTCATATCATTCTGTTACTATATTTAACTTAGCTTACAGAGCAAATGTTATTGATGTTAAGAACAATTGAGAATTTATGCTTGAGTAAAGTTAATGAAGCACTGCCTTACATACTAAGTACATTTATATTTCTTTTTCGAGTCTTCATCAAGCTTTGCGCGTTGCGATGAGACGTCCGCTCTGTTCGACAATTCGCGCCAAAGTGAAAAGACTAACTTATTTAGTGGCAGCTATTTTATAAATACCCAATAAAATATTTTGTGGATAAAAATCGCGAGCTTTTTATAAGATCTTTACAACATATGTGATAAACATTACGATTTAAAGCGATATCCAATTTTTGAAAAAAAAACCCAAAAAATTAAAATAGTCAGTACCTCCTATTTATTGAGATATATATTGAGTTAAGTTATATCAGATTTTATTGTTGTTAATATTAGTTACTCTTTAAATTTGTTTCAGAAATTGGATCATCTGCAAATTAAAATATAACATCGAAATTATTACTATTTTCTGTAAACTGCCTTTCGGAATTAGGACAATGGTTAGTTTTTATTGATATAGCGTAGTGTACCCGCAAATATATCTTTTTAAGAGGTTGTCAGTACATTCAAGAATAGATAACAGTAACCAATGAAAATATTTTCAATCTGTTTTGGGTCCAAAATGGCCATTGTCCTTCGTAGCTTTTATTCCTATTCTCTTTAACAGGTACCTAATTTGTCTCAAATACTTAACGAAGTTTAATAGTATGTGTTGATAAAAAAAAGGCTTTTTATACACATGTCGCATGTAGAATGTATTCTTATGGTAGGTGGAATGTATAGAGCGGCTGCAATGTTTTGTTGAAAAAAGTTGTCCTTTTTTTTATTTTTGTATCACCCACTTCGATCTTTGACTAAATATTTTCGTTTCGTATTTCATAATCTACGTTTGACTAAGCGTTGCAGCTAAATTTTTGTATCGACTCAAATGTAGCTAATTGTATTATGTCACAATAATTATAATGGTATAATGTGAATCAATATTAGTTACTTGTTATATAATAAAACGGTATATAAAGTGGTGGGTCTTATTGTTTCACACGTTGTATTGACCGAAATTATGCTGATAATAAAAAATAATTGTTCTTTGAAAAATATAATATCTTCATATACGATATGGTGTTTTTCTTTAAATCTTCTTTATTCTAATCCTCGACTTATTTATTAATGGCCATTTTGTAATAACTTTCATGTTATAACTACTAACAAGTTGTGGATCTGGGTCCACGAGCCCAGTATCAGATGAGCTGTAAGAGTCGCTTTGGCTTGCAGCGCTTACATCATCAAGAATCTAATAATAACTAGTGTAGGTGCAAAAACTAGTTAAGCAATAAAATATTCTCCGAACTTTTTAAAAACCTTCGAATTTCTCGACCGATAAAAGTGGAAAACCTTTGTAGAATTTATCAAAAATATCTAACGAAAATTATTGTTTGTAAAGGTCCCATGAATTTTATTATCATATATTATCTATAATCTATCCTGTACTCTGTTAAAATGATGATGTTAATAAATAAAACCTTTAAATTTTTTGAAGTAATATTCAGCGCAAAATTGCATAAAAAATAATTGACCTTCCGCAAAGAAATTATGGACTTGTTTGGAGCTGGAGTCCGGTCACCAATATGGGAATTGTGAAGTTTATTTCTTGTAAATAAATCGAGTGGTTCAAACAGTACCGATGTATTTCTTAAATTCACTTTACAATAGTAAAAGAAAATTAGTACGTACAGTTAACTCTTTTGTCGTAAGAATCTATTCTACTGCAACACGCCCAGTCTTTTATACTTAATTGATTATTTGAAAGCGCGACTCGACACCGCGCTCTTATTTTCTTCAACGCATTGTATAAATAAACAAATTATAATTATAATATATTGTATAACTCAGCATTACATACATATACATATTACAAATATAAGTAACCGATTCGATCGCTTAGTCTTCGAGTGCTAGGTGAGAGGACGATGACGGAATAACAAACGTCTGTCCAGAGCGGCGTCGCGACGGTACTCTTGTGGTGATTGATACATGTAACAAAATGTTAGAATTAGTTCTCAACCTCTGCAACGAATAGATGTATAAATGTTAATTGTAATTATGTTTAAGTAATCTATAGTAACATATAAATTTTTGAAAAATATTTTTAATTAAAGCGCCATCTAAGAGAATAAATCGACAAAAACAGTTTTAAATATTTGTATGTTTTATTTGTTTTACTTATTACTAGATGGTACTGAATTTTTACAAAACCAATAATTTTTAAACAATAATTAAATATTTTACAAGAATTTTAGGTATTTACTTATGATTTAATCATGTTACATAATAGGAATATTTTTATGAAACGAAATTTATACATAATATAGTTTTGCTTTTCGCTGCTAGATGACAGGAGTGAGCATACTAAGACGCGGGCGATGTACTTAATAAATGTATTTTTTTATACAAACACTAATTAAAAAATAAGAACAGTTATAATTGACATGTGAACAACATTTAAAACATGTAATGGGCATTACATAAATAAAAAATATTTATCTATTAGAGGAAAGTGATGACATCATAAATATTGCACACAGATTCCTCAAAACTTAAAACAGGTTACAACTACATCGTATAACTTTTATTGAGTAAGTATATATTGATGTGCCTTTTTTTGTAATAGGGGGGGAAATCTTCTAAAAAGATACCCGGCTACTTGGGGGAGAAGGTTATATGGGATTTTTGCCCACTAAAACCCCCTCGGTGGTCATCCTCAGTGCGTTGCTGGAGGCCTCGGTATATTCTACGGAACTCACCAGTGCCTCCCGGCACTACGCTTAAAGCTATAGGCCTGCTCGGCAGCCTCAATTTGGTACGACAAGCACTAGACGACCTCTTACTTGGCGTTCATCCCGGACATATTTAAATGCCTAGGCGCACCTGATTATAAAGCTTTTTTGATCAATATACATATATTTAACCACATTGAATGGTTCAGGTGTCAGTGAGGTAATGAATATGGCTAGCGCAGAATATTCTTGCTCTTTTATATTTCCAACTGGAAGACAGCAACCCTTTATGGCGGCGGAATAACGATGTGGTGGTGGTGGTAGCTAGTCATACGGGTACGAAAAATCCCTATCAACATTAAAGTCTAGATATAGCCTTTGAATAAAATTGGGGGCCTCCGTGTTACAATGCAAGCGATTAGCCACTGAGCCACGGAGGCAGTTATGTTAAAATTACCATTTTGGGAACATTTCGCGATGGCGGGCGATATTGTCAGTGCTGGTAACTGACAAGTCGCCCTGTCACATGCGTTGAGGCACAGTGCATAGGATATAGCGAGTAGCCCTTCACGTGTGTGATAAAATTCCCTGGAGCCGTTTTATTAATGTTCACCGTTACGTTAGTCACTGACACAAAACGCATAACACTTTTTACTTTCAGTTTATCAGCTTTTCTAACCGCACAGCATCTGGTAATCAATAGTAATTTCGTGTAAAACCTTGTTTAGTTAATAAAATTACTAGTGTAACGAGAATTAACATTTTTCTGGTTAGATTTTAGATACAAGTAGTGCTTTAAAATGGTCTTATTGTTAAAAAAGGGTATTTTCCTCCAAACCGTGTTATAAAATATGGTGATGACTCTCAATAGATAATTTCGGAAGTTAATCTTTTATCCAACTTAAATATAGTAGGATTTGTACACTGCTACTTGGCGATAGAAATAGCCGCTGCTGTGTAACATAATTAAACAAATCTCGACAAGAAAATAACAAAAAAAAATATTAAATTCGACAAAAATTATTTCTGATATTATAATAATTAATAATTGATGTGTTAATTAATATAAAAAGTTACCAGACTCGTTTCCGCTTGTCACAGTGCTCGCTGCGTTATCGTCGAGCGACGGAAGCGAGTTACGCGAGCGGAAGCAGGTGCGTGCGACTTCCTGCGAGGTGCGCGTACACACGGACAAACTTACACACTTAATATATATTTAGATAAGGCTAAGCTAACTTTACTCAATACTCAAATAATAATATAAAAAATTATATTAATTCAATAAAAGAAATAATATTATATTAACTATTGATAAATAGTTTAAAAAAATAATAAATCTGCATAAAAAAGTGAACATTGTCACTTAAATTTAAGTATTTTTGCCGCTTTGAAGATTTTTAGATTATCATTAAAGGTAAATAGAAAGGAGAAACTTCAACAAAAAATGGCAGCGTTTCTTCTGGTTTTTTTTTAAGGTTCTTCTTTAAGGTCCATAGATCGATTCCTAGGTCACGTAAGGAAGTTTATATAATAATTTTATCCATAAATAGTTAGTTACCGTCATCCTATTGTCATTCTGCTAACAGCATCTTTTTTTAATTTATTATACGAGACGAGTGAGTTCCTGTGAGTGAGGTCCGCATCACTTACCTGATGGTAGAGGCAATGGAAACCATAACAACATGACGCTAGTTGGAACGGCATACATGACACCGCTATGCTATGTATGCTCGCCTTAAGACATAAGATGTTACGGCTCATTCCCCAAGTAATTTCACGAACCACAGCGCCCTTCAAAACGGAAGTATCGTTTGCACACAACTGTTTGACAGTAGAAATAGTCGGTGCGGTGGTACCCACCCAGACGGTCTCCGGCAACAGAGTTCTACCACCAGTACCCGATATAGTTTAACGATTGCAATAAAAAGGTTTATTGGGTGCAAGAAAAAAATATATAATAATACGTCACAAGATTCGCTCGCGGAGCCACGGACCCCCAATTATGGGATCCGTTCGAATTAACGAAGCCTCGGATGTGTACACAAATAACAAACTAAGAAATTCTATAATCGCTTTTTAATCCGCCGACTTTCGGCCGTTCGCGAACTCCCGGTGCGGTCACTGCAGATGGTACCACGCGTTTTAAATTTCACTTTAATATAATAAATGTTATCTTTATACATAACTAAATTAGTAATATTTACAGTATTAGTTTTTGCACATTTCTAGCATTTGTATTAATCTATATATATAGATATCCAGAAGTCCATTGCCTCATCACGAGATCTCCGAAACTATTGGATAATAAAGCTCAAAATTTGGTTGAAATATTGCATCTGCATATTGACGATCTGGTGGAAATCGCGAGAACCCACTGGATGCGAGCAACGCGGTCGATGTGGAGATCTTTGGGGAAGGCCTATGTTCAGCAGTGGGCGTCTATCGGCTGATGATGATGATTGCTTCTGCCGTTTAGAATTCAGCTAAGCATGGATTTTACAAAGTTCCTTCCCCAAAAGGAATTGAGGGAATGTTACGGCCAGCTAAGCAGGCGAGGAACAGCTTATTTAAATATACGTCGCTACATCTCGTGCTACTTTTCTCTCTCTATGGGTCGTTCCCTCATGACTGAGGATCGTGGTCAGTATTAAAAGTGCTGTCTGGAGCGGACGATCTGCCTCCACCCGTTCTTATCCAGCGCATTTCTTACGACCGTGTGAAATTTAGAGGATGACGAATTTTTAACCTGCTTGGTCGGTCCATCTGGTTGATGGAACGATAGGATGATCTTTTGCCTTCGGTTTTCCCAAAGACAATCAGTTTTTTCAAACTATAATCCCCTTTGCGCATATATATATATGGTGGACAAACGAGTTCTTATTCGGAGCTGGATCAGGATCGATGCGTTAGTGCATTTCTCCGTCCAAAGTTTCCTTATCATACTCCAGCACCACTTCTCGAACGCATAAATCCTTTGTCTCTCTCTCGCTAGGGAATACCAAAGTTCTTACTAATCTGGTATTGGTTTATGCCTATTTTTCTCTTCTTCCAGTTGTTTTAACGGATCATAGCATCTTTTGCCATCCTGATAAGTATTTTTATTAAAGACACATTTGCCGTCGCGACAGATTTTAGAGCCCAGATATACGTAATGCTCGACCATGTTAATACCAGAATTACTCTAAACCAGTAATTTCACTAACTTCAACGTCCTTTAAATCGGAACAAAATACTGATCAAACACTGCAGTTTGGCCGCAGAAATAGAAGGTGCCAAATCTTCTAAAAAGATACTTCTTAGTAGTGGTAGATTAATTTACTATAAAGATTCTTTAATAAACTCTACGGAGATTTGTATCAGATTTGCACTTAAATATATTAACAAAGAAATGTTGAATTTGTCTGCCGTATCTAACTACCTTCTATAGTAGAAGACTACCATCAGTCGATAGAACAAATGTGAAGTGCTTACCAAGAGTATTTGGTTCAGTCCTTGGGATTCAGCCGACCCCAGGCGATATCGCTCCAATTATGCTGACCGCAGACACGTTGCGACGGAGAATTATACAGAAGACGTTTAAAATACAAGTTATAGTTTAAAAAAGAAAAGAATAAACCCCTTTTTTTATGGGAGTGAGGAATCTTCAAAAGACTCCCTACTTCTGAGGATTATGTAGTACTTCTATTAAAATCCTCTCAGTGGTCCCTTTTAGGTCATATGAATCACTTAAAGAATGCGATGCCCCTCAACATTTACCTCAGTACATCAAAGGGTCCCACCCTCTCAACATCCAAGCTCTAACCAAGAAACTATATATCAAAGGACTGTTTTTTAAATCAAGGATTCATTATTTATTTTATCATCAACGGTATAACTATCGGCAGTCTACGATTCGCAGGTCACCGAGGTCACCTATTTGATTATTTCTAGTCCCCCAATGTTCTGCCAAGAGTTATATGGGTATATTCTAAAATAAAAATCAAACCCGAAAATGGGAGCAGAGGAGGCGTGCTTGCTTAGACTACTCTGGTCTTTATAGGTTGATGACAGTAATGGATATACCAGCATTGGGGGTAGAATTAAAGTATGAAGTCTTTTTTTATAGGAATGATGGGCAAACGAACGAACAGTTACCCTGGTGAAAAGTGATCACTGACGCCCATAGACAGTTGCAACACAAGAGAGGCCGCGGCTGCGGAGCCGACCTTTAAGAGAAAAACCTCTCCTTTTCTTGAAGACCCTCATGTCGTATTGGTTCGGAAATACCGCTGGCGACAACTGATTCCACAAAGTGCGTGGTAAAAACTTGCTCTTGAAACGCACTGTGGAGATTCACCAGACATTCAGGTGACCAGGGTGGAAAATAGCTGTAGGAATAGTTCTAAAACACTCCTCGGAACACTTCCCGTGGTACATTTTATAACTTAAGCTAACCAATGTACTATGAAAAAACTGTATCGTCAACTAAACTACGTGGCCAACCAAACGTGGTCCTAGACCAGTGATTACTGTAAATACCCTTCACTGCTATAATAATAAATTAATTAAAATAAAATATACTTTAATATAGAAATGGATACCGAAACAGTATTTGAATCCGCCAGACTAGCTAGATAAGACATATAGATAGATAGACTAGCTGTTCCCCGCCCGCTTTGCTGGCCGTAACACCCTCACAAATCGATATGGGGGTAACATTTCGTTAAATCTGTGACCTGTACTCGGAAGAGGAATATTCCTACCAAATTTCAAGACTGTAGACCCAGGGTCCAGAGATATCGATACCGCGGATATCCGCCAGTCCCGAGTCCGATGAAGTTGTCAAAATTGTCAATAAAACTAACAGTACTAACTTCATCCGAGTAGCCGAAGATTACTTGGTTAATAATAAACAAAGTATAACATTCTATTGTGGTCAAGTGTAGTCAAGTTACAGTTCACTGTCCCCTCGGCTAGGAGCATAGCGGTTGACATCATCGCCTACTTTAGCCGCAACATATATGCGGGAACATATAGGAATATTTAATCAACTCGGTATATCACACGCGCACACGGATCTATGCCGCATGTATGTGCGTGTGTGTGTGTGTGTGTAACTGCAGCGGAGATGGCCGATATGTGAAAAGCATACACTGGTTATAACCGGCCGAAAAAGTATGTCATTTTATCCGTAGACAGTGCACGCCATTTTGTTCTTTATACCTTCAGTGTAAAGGCGACATTTGTTTGAGCATTTTTATAATTTACGTTCATCCCTGCGCTGACCACATCATAATGTAGAGTGGACTACGGACGGTATTATTATATTGCCCTTGATACTTCTTGATGCTTTACATTTATTTTTTTTTATTTTGCAACGTGTCGAAACGAGCGAGACTTTCACCTAATGGTAATTGATAGGCCTTCCCATAACAATGCGTTGCTAGTTAAGATTGTATACACAACATGTTGTTCTCGTCGCCTTGAGACATAAGATGTTAAGTCTCTAGCCCCCTTACCTACCCTAGCTACAATATCCTTCAAACCGGAACACAGTAACGTTTGCACGCTACTGTTTGCCGGTAGAAATAGGAGTTGAAGTAATACCTATCTAGACGGTCTTCGGCAACAGAAACCTACCATCAGTGAAAAGTTTATATAACCTAGTGTTTGATCACGATCACACTTGATGCTAAATGGAAATATTATTGTTGTATAATGAAACTTTGTT
The DNA here is from genome assembly GCA_029030555.1 of Ornithoptera alexandrae. Classification (NCBI taxonomy): domain Eukaryota; kingdom Metazoa; phylum Arthropoda; class Insecta; order Lepidoptera; family Papilionidae; genus Ornithoptera; species Ornithoptera alexandrae. The sequence goes on along the minus strand of JARDVY010000296.1, from coordinate 2,533,784 downwards.
TTTTAGTAATCATGAAAAATTTTTATTCATCATCATCAGCCAAAAGGCGCCCACTGTTGGACATGGGTTTTCTCCAAAAATCTCCATACCAATGTACACAACAACATAGTACAATGTAGCCAACACCGCTGTACATAGTTTTCTCCAGGAAGTAATCTTATGGGACTTGTATAATTACTAATATAATTAATACTTATATTGGAATTAATTAAGTGATATTTAATGCGTTCTATCGCCTCTATATATGTTCTGATGTACTGTTTGAAATGATGCCCATGGCCACATTTCACCATCGCACTGCTCACGATCGGCAAGAGATTCATCCTCACATACTTCAACCGCAATGGTCAGGTATGGATCCATTCCCTAGATGTTTTCTTCCAAGAACATTCAACTTGTGGAACGAGTTATCTGTCGAAACTTTCCCTAGGAGCTACAGTATGAAGTTCTTCAAAAAGGGCGTGAAAAAACTTCTGCAGGGTCGACAACACGCCCAGTGATACTTCTGGTGGCGTCTCCAACATCAGGCAGACCGCAAGCCTATTTGCCACCTAAGTATGGTATAAAAAATTATCTCAGATTTTTTTTTTATATTTCAATCAATTTCTTTTTGCATCTTATCTTATCTTAGGGCCAAACTAATTAAGTTTATATATATAATACTCTAATCTTGAAATAACAGAATCGTTAGTAGCTTAAGGTTTGCCGACACCATCCTGGCACTAAAAATTTATAACTCTGTTAGGTATTTTTTATCTGCATTAAGTTAACACAACTTAAATTTCACGTAGTGTAATTTGTGTTTATTACAAAATTAGAGCTCAGCAGCAAGCAGGACTTCTTAAGTTATACTTATGTTATAGTTGTTAACGATAAATGCTTAGCTGAAGAACTGGCTAAAAGTCCTTCAGGCAAAATTACATCTAGTAGTGGACTGCCGCAGGTTGATGACGCCGATATTATCTTTGAATTATACAGATTAGCTAAATCATAATTCCGCCCAGAGCACTGCATACCCTGGTACCCCAAACCAATCTAAATAAACTATCATTTAGATAAGTTTAGAGAAATTAAGAAAGTAACAAAAAAAAATTGAAAATAACGCTACCATGATGAATTTAAATTGGTAAGTTTATTTTTAACCATAGATAAGCACAAAGAATTCAGGTAAGGATTATACCTACCAGACCTATCAGAAATCTCAGTGTAAGCCTCTGGTTCCACTTAATGGTAAGCGATGCATAGCTCAGATGGATTCACATCGTTTTATATTCACTCGTCTCTTAAAGATGTCGTCGTCATAACTAGAGCAAAACTATAAAAATGATGTGATTTTTTTTACTGTAACAACTTTTTTATCTATTATGTGATAGATGAACTAGTAAATAAATATATATTAGTATGATATGTGTATGTATATATACATACGCATCCTCTTTAGGAGAGGCGTATGTCCAGCAGTGGGCGTCTATCGGCTGATGATGATGATGTATGTATATATATATTTATTCATTAACTAACTCATCACGAGTTTTCCGTAAATATTAAACATTAACACTAAAAATATGGTAGGAATATTGCTTCTGCCATTTCGAGGCCAGCTAAGAATGGATTTTACAAAATTCCTTACCCAAAGGTAGTTGCGGGAGTGTTATAACGGGAAGGGGGCCGTGGGGCAGTGGATTGCCGCCGAGCGAGAATATTTCAGACAAATTTTAATCTAATTCTATGCTATGGCTAGCAAAGCGGTCGAGGAACAGTTACTTATGTATAATCACATCATCAGCCGATAGATGTTCCCTGCTGGATATAGACCTCCCCCAAATATCTCCACATCGACAGTCAGTATAGCCTCCGGCATTGCCAGGACCTAGGGGCCGTCGTTTGAAGGGGTTGAGATGGAGGAATTTGGGCCATTTTCCATCACGCTGGTCCAGTGCGGGTTGATGGGAGCCATAGTTGTTAATTAGTAGGGTGCACCAACAGTTGAGGTTGGATTGGGTCTTGTGAGTTTTTGTGCGGGACCCTTTACACCCCCGTCAGTTATATATATTCATCAAATTAAAATTATTTTAGATGATAATACTTAAATGCATTTAATTTTTTTTTTATAAACTAGTATCAAGACACACCCGTGGATCTAGTTACCCGTACTATACCAATGCGTGAATACTCTTCCCGGCTCGTAAGCACACGCGTATGTAAATTATTCGATAGTAGACCACAGGAAGAGTGCTCAAACTATAATGCATCTTATCACTTATATGATAAGGTTGAAAACTGAACGATAATCATTATAAAATTGTTTCACAGTAGTGTGTTGAGTTAAATTGATATTCTCATTACGCAATGCGGTTTAAACCACATAATGGATAAAAACAAGTTATATACAGGGTGAAAGGTAATAGATGTAAAGATCTGGAGGGGCTAAAGTATAGCTTGTATCCTATCTATCTATGACCCAGTCTGCTTGTCCAACAATTTAAATGGAGGGACGTACGATGATTTTCTTCGAAATCATTTTTTTAATTATCTGGAGGATATTCCATTGGAAACCAGAAGAGAGATGGTGTTCCAGGATGACGGTTGTCCCGCCCATTTTTGTCTCGGCGTAAGACAGGGGTGAGGCACTACTTTCCCTAAGCGATGGATTGGCCGAGGCGGACCAACACCGTGGCCCGCAAGGTGTCCTGATAACACCTTGCGATTATTACTTATGGGGTCACATGAAATATTTAATGTACACAACACCAATTATCTCGTTAGAAGATTTAAAGTCGTCGCTGCTGTCAAAATAAGAGAACAGAGGGCGAGTCACTCGATCTGACTTAGGAAAAACACTTCGTGCTTGTTTCAGGAACCGTGGCCGTCAGATTGAGTAAAATTTAAATTTACTTTAAACTTTTACTTTTAACTCCATATCTAAAACGACAACAACAAGCTCGCACGTGTTACAACAAAAACAAAACGATCAAGTTAAGGGCCGGCGCGGCGTCTACCTTTATGAGTCTACAGTTTGATATTTCATAGAACTTGGTTTTATTATAACTGTTTTTTTTCTCTAAATTTTACAAACTTTATGTACTTTTTTATACCTTATCGGATAGGTATTAAAGTCAGATACCTATTTATGTGCTTTATACGTATTTTTTAAAAATAAAAATTTATTTTAATATTAAATAAAAATGTATAAATGACGCCTTATTTTTATACTGTCACGACTTTCGATGAACCCAATTTTAAAGTTTTAGCTTCTAACTGATGACTATTTATTTAATTTAATAAAACAATGGTTAAACAATAACTATTACATTAAAATTTATGTAGAAATAAGTAACAAATAAATTCATCGAATTTTTTAAAAGATATTTAAAAAATTAATAACTCCAGAACCATTGTTTCTGTAGGGTGTATTCCATACATAGATAGATAGAATACGAGCTATACTTTAGCCCCTTCAGATCTTTTACATCTATTACCTTTCACTCTGTATATATATATATATATATATATATATATATGAAGTATTCGAATTACATTTGGGATAATAATTGGTAACAGTTTCCAGTTCGAAATGATATGCTAGGGAAAGCTATGGCACAGAAATACTTAAGCGTAGTGAAGGAGTATAGCGGTCCGCTTCACTGAAAACCCTGGGGCTCATCGCTACGCATCAGGAGTGACCGCAAAGGAGGTTTTCGTGGGTGGAAATCCCTCATAACCCTGTGTTATCAACAGAAGCAGTTACTTCTCAGTGACATTGGGATCTTTTAGCATTGTGTTCTTCAGCTTTCGAGGGTGTTGAGATTGCTTTATTCAGGCGATCTAAACATATCGATAGCGAAGTTATTTTAAACAGAGGTCCAAATAAAAAATATAATACGATTACATAGCAATCGCAAACGGTTAGGTCATGTGTAAGGGAATTTGTCATGTGGTAGTGTTTCTTCTGTCCCGTCTGGCTAAATGCCACTCAAATCATATATTTCTGCCACTTTAACAGCATTACGGCAGACAACGTATGAAAACAAGCCAAGTATTAGGTCATTCTACAAAAACAAATCTGTTGTGTTACCAAAAATTTTAATACCTGTCACTAAAATTGTACAAACTAAATCGATGTTTGTTGTGGGCGGAATCTCAATAGTTTTGTAAAATTAAATAAGTCTGCATTATGCCCTAAATCTTCAGCTAAATGCCAATGAAAGCAATCTCACAATCAGTCCAGTTGTTTCAGCAAATATCCGAAAGAAACAAGCAGACAGGCGAAACTGCCGCTTAACAGTAGTGTGCAAACATATCTGTTTTCCGGTTTGAAGGGCGTTGTAACTAATGTAATTATTGGGATAACGAGACTCAAAATCTTATGTCTAAAAGCGACGAGCGTCATGTGGTGTAGTGTATACTGTTGTAAATAGCTCCACGTGATTATGTGCAATGGTATTACTTACCAACAGGTGATCGACCCGCTCGTCTTGTACTATAATGAAATAAAAAAAAAGATTTTTCTGATCAATATCACATAAAACATCATATGAATCAAGTAAAAAAGTTATTAGTTTGATATATTCAACAAAGACTAGGTTATTTATAATTTCAATATATTTATTAGAAATCAAAATAGGTAAAGGCTTAATGCTTTCAGACTAACTACCCATGTAGTTTTTACTCTAATGTTATCATTAGAACAAGAATTTCTATAAAATTACTACTTCCAATGACCACCCCTGATTACTTTAGCAGCACAACTACGCTGCATCATCAACATAATGTTAGAAATTTGAGAGGGAGAAAGAAAATTTAAATAAAAAGAGGACCAAAGACAGGCCAAAGTCACGCGACTAAACTACAATGCCCTTTTAGTCACCTTGAACAGCAGGGCACAAGACGTCTGCTACTTAAATTCACTATTAATGCTCAAGAAAAATTTCCATGGTTCAAATTAAACGTTAAAATTATAAGTTCACTGTAACATAACCTTCAAATTTTAATTGTACGAAATATTATCCTTTTATTCTTTTTTATTCCATGAAGTGACTAGACGTTCACCTGGTAGTAAGTGATACGTTTGCCCATCACAGCGTGGAGCCAGTTCGTATGATATATACAACACCACATTATGCTCGTCGCCATGAGACATTAGATATTAAGTCTTGTTACCTCACTAATTTCACTAGCTATAGCACCCATGAAACCGGAACACAACAATGTTTGTACACTGTTATTTAGCTGCTGAAATATATCGCCAGCGAGAAAGACGTACCGCTACTAAAAAAAAGCACAAAAACAAAAATCGTATTTTCAAATAACGAATACGACAATGATGGAGACGATCCAATCATTCGATTTTTGAATTCTCGTCTGAAGTTCTTTTTTAAAAAGTGAACGCGATTACGTCAACGATTTCTTTTTTGTGCGTACGTTCCATTTTCAAAATCAACATTGGAACGTTACCTTTTAAAAACAAACCAGACTAGGTCCAAGACGGACAGCCGAAAAAGCATATACCTACTTAGCTGTTTATGTATATATATATATACGGGGCCGTACGAAAGTTACTGTTATCTTGGCATATCCTCTCTAGGCGAAATGTCTATAATGTACCGGATTTATTATCTCACGGGACCCGAACAACGGTATTCCGTACTTGATGGGCGCGCCGCTCCCCCCTTACTGCTATTGTTACGAAGTTCCCATAAAGTTCCATGTTAGAGATAGAAAATTATTCCATCTCTGGCATCGACTTCAATAAGCTATAACTTCAATATACAACAATATACTGGGATAATTTTTTGATATACGTAGCAAGTAAAAAATTGCGAATTTTTTGTTATAAAATTCGTTTTGAATAAATGTGTTAAAATTGTATAAAACTGATCTCTTAAATAAATTCCTTATCTCTCTGGCGCGTATTTTAGTTGCGGTACTTTATAGGCGTGCACGTCCATGTTGGATTGCGTTTGTGGAGAGCGAGAGGGACGAGAATAAACTCCATACTTTCCAGATCTCAGAGCAACCCTTCGTCTTATTCTCCATCCCTGTCTTACGCGACGGTTGGCTGCACTCCTCTGTTTTAAGCTTGTGTTACAAATATAGCTATACGTTAAGACTTGTCTATTTAATACAATAAAATATATTTTAAGTGTTTCACTTATGTTTCTAATATATATAACAAATCTGCAATTCTGGGCATCAGAGCAAAAAAAGATTTTTTTTATAATTATACTTACTGAGTTTTATTTCTATAGAACAATTATGTAAATTAGATAAAAACCTTTTTACTCTTGATGTGAAGTTTAACAAATTCATGTATTATAAAATTTTTATTAAGATTAAGCATAAATTTTAAAAAGAGGAAAGGACAGGTTGCACAAACTTGTTCCTTTCCAAGAAAACGTCAAGTTTAATAAGAAACAGCTGTTTTAATGTTTTCACTATTGAGACTTAGGGCCTCCTCTCACAAAAAGAGAGTGACAAAGCCCATTTATCCACCACTCCGACCAAGTATGGGTTGACAGATTTACATTTCCACGGAAGTAATTTTTCTTGGAACAGATCGGTTGTCTCACGATGTTTTACTTCACCAGTATAATGGTAATAGGGACCAACCAATATGGATGGTTATAAGGATAAAGGAAAACCGAAGAAAGTATGAATGGATTGTGTGAAATATGACACGTGTATGAAGAGTCTGAATTCAGATATGACGTCTGGTATAGGAATATGGAAGAGAAGTACATGCTGTTCCGACCCCACATAGCTGGGAAAAGCGCAGGAGGAAGGAAAATTTTACTTCACCAATACCTTGTTATATGTGGTTACCTAAAAATTAATCATATAACTGGCACTGTGGCTAATGGCTAAGCACTTTATAACACAGAGATTTCTGGTTCCAGTTTTTAGTCACTTTTGTGAGCTTTAGTCGGTGATGGAGATTTTTTTGAATCAGCGTGTAATTGGTAAATTTGTCGGCATTGCATCATTTTCGTATTCAATGAGAGTGACAATGGACAAAACGTTGTCAGATAACATTATATGAAATTTAAGGCGTATTTTAACGATTATACATAAATTTTTTTTTATTTATTAGTCGTATATATCTTTGAGTGTGGCAAAATCTATAAGCCCGCGCCGTCCCGCTGCCGCGCGCCTACGTAGTTATAGCGCGAATGTACTTTTGCCCACTTTGAAATATCGCGCTCGTCCGGCAGAAGGTAGTAACTGACATGGGCCTTCCATCTCCAGCCAAAGAAACAGCAAAAAAACAACACTGTAATATATATGTGAATATATCTATAGGTATGTAATGAAAATAGTTGTTTGTTCGCCAATCACGTGAATACTAGTGAAAGTAATAAGCATTCGATGCAGATTGATTTGTAGATGGTTATAAGGTATTTGTTTTTTAAATTTCCCAGATCCTTTATCGTTTTATTTCTGAATAACTTTTATAAACTTTTACAATTCGTACTATTTATGCGGTTACTATTATATAGTAACGGTTGCTATAGAAAGTCATTTGCGATTGCGGCTACTCTCAAGGATCATTTTATATTACGGCCAGCATAGCGACCGGGAACAGGTAATATCATTTGTACAAATATTTTCATACACGTAGAACCTTTTGAATGATTTTAGAGCTTCGCTCTTGACAGCAAAACATTCTCGACTTCTGCACATTGTCATTTTCTAGAACCATCTGTTACCAGAGAGTCTCTTTCTACTTCCGTAGCACCTGCATATGCATCCAGATAATAGTGTACAAATATATTGTTTTCAAGCTTGAACGACGCTGTAGCTTTTCTCTTTCATGTTTTAAATGGTTTTTCAGTGTCTAACTACACGTAATCCCAAGTTCTATTTTCTGTAGATGTATATCGCTTGCTAGTAATTTTCGACTTAGCCTAGGTGAGATGTCATTTAGTCTACACCCAGTTAGACATAGTCTCAGTTGAGTGTAGTCTGCGAGCCCAGTATCAACGAATGTTATAAACTATAAGTTAGTTTATAGTACTATAAGTTAGATTTGCTTTAAAACAAATATGTCACAAAGCCATATTGACTTTGTGTTCAAATGTTGATATTATGATAATTCGAGGCATTTTATTGTTTAAAAAAAAACTGTAAAAATTAAAAACATCATTTTCGCTTTTAAAATAATTATTATTCACTTATTTATTTTATTTATAAGGGAAAACAAACAATTGTATTATTATTATATTATTTACACAAAATAAAGTTATGATGAATGAATATAGGAAAATATACAATCAGTAACATTTTTCACGGTTTAACAGGTTTAAAAATACAGAGGGCGTTGCAACAAAATATATAGAATATATTACAAATGGAAAGTTTTTAATAATTGCAAGTTATACAATAATGAACAATTAATAGACAGTATAAAAATAAAATTTCTTAGAATATTTCAGTTACTCGCCTCTCTTACAAGCGACTGACGGGCTGTCTAGAAGCGGGCGCTTTTTTTTATATCCAGAGCCCATCCGAGGAGCGAAAAACAAAAAGACTGGATTTATTTTTTTATTATTTTATTTATTCCCTTTTATATCTGTATTTTTATTTTCGTCAAAATTTTTGCATGTCGCAACTCCATCCATCGTTCCGGTTATTGTTTTTGTATCGTTCGCAGTTTTCGCGCGCTTTCGCCATTTGGTACTGAATGTCAACTGTCACACTGTACTGCGAGAATTCAAAGAATGGGCGGCAAAAAACTGTAGCACATCGTGTGTGGCAACAGAAACTTGATCGTAGAGCCTGTTTAATAGACATTGTAATTTTTTTTTAAGATATAATACAACGGCCGTATATTGAAGTGTTGATGCGTTTTTTTTATTTTTTAAGGACCTTTTAGCCTTTGATAGTTATGCCAGGTCTGTCATACTCTTAACTACTAACAAACTATAGTTTTTTTTTATTCAATGAAGCGACGAGATGGGCGGGACGTTCACCCGATGGTAAGTGACACTTCCGCCCATAGCAACGTGACTAGTTAGGATGTTATACACTGCACCATATTGCGCTCGTCATCTTGAGACAGGATATTTAGTCTCATAACCCCCAGTAATTGCATTAGTTATTACTCCCTTCAGCCTGGTGGCGATACCTATCTAGACAGTTTCCAGTAATAGAAATCTATCACCAATAAATTATACTTTATGTAGAGACATATTGATTTAAAAAATTTGGCCACATCATTTGTTCAATGTGATCATACTTTAAGCAATTAACAATTGATAAAATCTATTTCCTCGTTAGATATTATGCAGCAACAACTTGAGCATCTCTTTGCGCACTCGTCTCTTACGCTGCTACATATGACCCACACTCCTCTACAGCTGCAATCGTGGACAGTCAGAGACCTTCGAAATGTGGACATATCGCCGCATACTTAAATCAACTAGGTACAGAAGGTGACTAATGAGGACGTTCGGTCGGATGAAGAAAGATCGGTCGCAAGAACAAATCATAGCTATACAACATCAAGAAGTGGACAAATATCAACATCGTAAACAGCTGATCCACCTGGCGTGCAACAGAATGGGATTCACAGAACTGGTATCTAATCTATAATCTCTAATCAATATTTGGAGGGGCGCAAGAAGAAAAAGAAACTTTCCTTATCCCTATTTTTTCAATACATTTATCATGATTTTCCCGAGTAACTATTGCTAACGGTATTCGTACCGGCGTCGATGTAGATTTAGTTACTGGTAACAAGTTCGTCTCTATTTTTATCAAGTCAAAAATATCTATGGGAACATCTACGGATGTAGCATTGCGTATATAAATCAAAGTGACATTGAAAAGGTATTGTTACTAATCGGGTAGAAATAAATATCTTGTGAAAATAATGGAGGAAATAAAGTGTTTGTTTCTGTAATCTATTTAATAGTTAAAATAATAACATAACCTTTATTATTACTATTTCTGCTGTGTCACCCTTGTCAGAGACTGTCTAGGTCGGTACTACCCAAACGCCAATGCCTATCCCCAAACAGTATTATGCAAACATCTCTGTTCCGGTCTGAAGTAGAACATCATGAATCTCGAGACGAAGACCACAGTGTGATGCAGTATATTACACTAACTAGTGTCACAGTGCGAGTATCATTTACCATCAGGTAAAGGTAATTTTTCTGTTCTTCGTGTAGAAATAAACACAGTATAAAATATATTTTTTTAATAATATTTTACAAATATCCTCTCTCTAAGGGGTTTAAGGGGGTTTCGAACAACAACTCACGGGACCTAAGCTAACCTCACCTGCTCGTGGCGCACCCTGCTAATCAACAAACGAGGCTCCTGCTTTCACCAACCCGCATTGGGCATACGTGGTGGTAAATGGCCCAAGTCCCCCAAATGAACCTTTACAAATGACAACCCCTAATGCCTGGCAGTTTCGGAGACCATGCTGACAGGGGCAGGGCCATTTGATGTGGAGATATTTGTGGAAGGCCTGTGTCCAGCAGTGGACGTTTATCGGTTGATCTTTTCTTTTGAGTAGATTTCCATGAGTTCCTAAGGGTTTCTGTTCAAGGCTCTTTGCATACAATCATACCCACCTTGATTTGAAACTCTCCACCTCTATTCTCTATGGATTTTGTCTTATAACCTTTCTCCTGTCTTATAAGTGCCAGACTATCATATACGATGTCGCCCCTCATCGAGTTTTGTATATAAGTTAGAAGGCAGATGATTTTTTTATAATAAGTAGGCCAATAGGTCTACGAAGCCATGCGGTAGCGATGTTATAAAAGCCTTCCTGACGTGAGAAGCATTAAGCAGCCCCGTGTTACAGAAACATTTAAATTGTCAACTAAACAATATGACTAAAAACATGGTGGTAGATCTTCGTTCCAAAAAACCGTCCACGTACGAGGGAACTGCACTATTTCTGCCGCCAAACATTACTGTGCAAATATTACTATCTTCCGAGTTGAAGAGTTGTAGTTAGTCAAGTTATTGAAGTAAAGATTTAACACAGTGTTTCAAATCGTCAACTAAATGTAGTGTATATAATTTTAATTATTTATAACTATAAATAATTAGAAGTTTATATTATATATTTAAATATTTATATATGTATATATATATATGATTATAACTATATATTATTGACTTTAATATGGCAGACATATTACTTACCATCAAGTGTAAAACTTACTTGTCTCATCGCTTTTTATATTAAAGTATAGCTACTTTTTAAGCGTCCATTTTCTGTAGTTAAGTAGTTGTATACACACATTACGGTTTTTCATATTTAAATTGCTTAGAATATGAAATGTACAATCTTACATGTCGAAGCTATGCGGGCTTTGTAATGTTGTGTAAACATTCCAACCAGCGCATCATTGACATGGCTCATCAATTGTATTTTAAACATAAACATATGAAAATGCAATTGTCGCGATTTGTTGATCGCGGACGGTTGCGGCTTCTCCTCCAGTCTTCATGGCCCTAGATCCATTGCGATTCACTTGACTACTTAAAGATTTCACCTGCCTCGTAAGCGCGGCGATCTGATGTGCCAAATCCGATAAAACACTTCCAGGCATTGCTGATTCTTCATCCGATGCTCTCGTTGTCGAAGATCTTTCGTGTACCGCTACTCAGGATCCATTCGGATTATAAGATCATTTAATTATTTAAATAAAACAAAGTCCATTGACCACTACTCCGGCATCAGACTGTCCTCATTTAGCAATATAAAAATTATAGCTTATGCTAATAGCTGTTGCCCGTTCAACCGTAGCTGCTATTTACGACGCGAACAAAGAACCGGAAAACCGGTGTACATAAAAACCGGTTACCCGAGGACACAGCACAGTTACGAAGCTTTCGCGCCCTTTACCCTTAACTAGATTTATCAATGCGGCGGAGTTTATACGTTATCAGTGTTAGCTATCACACTTCTTATCACTGATATATGGCGGCAGGTCTTTTCGAAGACCTTAGATAGATGTGTTTCGTGCCGAAACCTACAGTGTGAAGACATCATACTTTAAGTTTTTCGTTATGAAAGTGTTACTTAAAGGACAACTTTTGTATATTTTATGCCTCTATGGAGCAATGGTTAACTAATTACCATACAAGAAGGTAGTCGTTAGTTTTTTCTTTTCTTAGTCCTTGGACTGAGGTCAAATAAGATGGAGTATGAATGGCGGAAAGGATTTTTTGGAATCCGTCGCAATAAAAAGATTTCCGAGTTTCAACTATTAACATGAGAGCTATAGCACGCTGGACGAGGAAGGTCCATCGTCTACAGGGTCATTATCAGGTTTTTCATTTTATATTGTGGTCAAAATCTTGTAGTATGTAATTTATTAATACATATTCTATCGTCAGTAAAAGAAGGCATTTTATACCACACTCTCAGCTCCGGATGTGGTCTCCACGTTTGTGAATTAATTAAAAAGTTGATGTATAAAATATTGCGAAGCAGAATCCGAGTACAGTACCAAACGGTCGGACGGGCAAACATTCTGTTTACATAAACGTTGGTGAACAGTTGAGTTGAAAAATTATAATGTTAAAGGTAAATTAATAAACATTGCATTGCAACTGTAATGGACTAATCTTCACTCGATTTGAAGTGACAACAGTGCAGCTAGTACAGGATACCGCTGATGATATGACGATTGCCGTAACATAGCTATTATAGCGACAAATTGTCTGTAGGTGGTAGCTAACTAAACGGTATTACAATATGGAATTTATGGTCCTCCATATCTACTCTTCTCTCAGCATCGTTAAGACAGATTCTAAGGTTCATCAGCTTCCACTTCCTGTGCTGGACAGACTGAAGTATGCGAATCAGAATCCTGATTTCTCTTCATTTAGTAGAATAATCACCGCAATTTAACCCGGTAACTATTTGTGTAATTCTTCTTACTAGTCCTTGCATCCATAATTTGAAGAGAGGCAAAATCGTTCATACAACACTTTTCATGCATGCTTCTCTTCTGAGAGCTTACCGTACTGCGTAGTATTTTATCGGACTATTAGTATTACTACCACTCTGCCGGATGAAGCAAACCTCCGTAGCATCGATATCCGTCAGAACGTCAAGAGATGGCAAAAGATCCAACACCGTCGCCGTCTCAATAAATATCGTGGGGTATCCTCTACAAGACCTTGTGGACTAGTGCTTATACAGACTTTACTACCAAACTATTCCAATCATAATTCTTTTCTTCGTAACTGTACATTAGTGGGTATGTATATATGTATGGCTACAGTTTATATCGTACGCAACTACACCCGCTGTGTTAAGCAAACACGCCCGGGGCTGGACGTAGCCCTCCGTACAAGCACAGGCATTTCTATATATAGCTCACTGACCATCTGCATTAACATATAAACATATATACATGTCATTTGTTTTAATTAAATAATGAAACTACTTCATACGTATTCTATAGTAAAATATAATTTTCAAGTCTCCAATCAAGGGATGGATTCATTATATGGTAGATCTCTGTTGCCGGAGACTGTCTAGGTAGGTACCACCGCAGCGCCTGTTGCAGCCGACAATATTACTACATTATTGTGTTCCGGTATGAAAGGCGCTGTATCTAGTGTAATTACTGGGGTAACGAGATTTGACATCTTATGTTCTAAAGCAAACGAGCGGTGCAGTGTATGTTGTTATGGGCAAGCGTTTCACTTACCATCAGATGAACGTCTTGCTCGTCTCGTCGCTTCGTCAAAATAAAAATAGATTAATTTATTATTTTTTCGCAGAAAAACTAATAAAAAAACCTAATACCAAGGTGCATTTTCTCTTATCTTCCTTAAGTATATGGTTATTTGGGATACCTGAAAGAAATTTGCTGTGTATACGATTTATATCTATAATACATATTTCTTGTATCTACAATATATCAAAGGTTGTTTTTGATTTCAAATAATGTTAAGTGGATAGACTTTAGGAACTTAAAGTGCTGGATTGGCGACCCCGCACCGGAAAGCATAGCGCTGACAGATCCCCCACTGGATGGACAGAGGACATTAAGAGAATCATTGTAGCAACATCATTCAAGTAAGACCGTGCTTTGTGGAACATTATAAGAGAGATAGAAACTATAATGATGTATTAAATGAAAATAAGGTCCAATATGGTCTATATCATCAGCTGCTGTGATAATGATTATCACTAAATCTACGGATAAAAGCGTAGGAAAGTTGGTTTTCATTGTGCTTTATCTTTCCGTGTTATGCTGAAGCGTTACGTATCCAGCGATAGTACGGTTTCCCTCGCTCATCGGATGCAAATTAAAATTATCGGTTACATGAACGTTAGGTACGTACGAATGGTTCAGCTTTAACGCTAGATGCGGCAATTATAATTTCATAGTTTTTTTTATATAAATAACAAATGCACCAATACAGAGAAATGGAGAAATCTCGTAAAGGACTACCAATCCATTCATTACAACGATCTTATCTCAGAAGATCAAAACTAAATGATGTTTTGATAGATTTTTAATTAAAAATTCATCATCATCATTATATGCCCTCTTCGAACTGAAGCTTGACGATCAGTTTGATAAAACCAATTCGAACCTCAGCTATTGTTTTTAACTGATTGTATTTGAGCCCGGTCCACTCTGTTATGTCGTCAAACCATTTCTTCCGCTGTCTACCAAGTGCATGTGAACACTGATGTGGCAATGACCTGGTCACGTCTGTCGCAGTAATGACCACTGTTAGAATAGATACGTGCTAGAGTTGAGACCGCGTTCAGGCAAACGGTGCACGAGACGCCCACTAACCAGATAGAGCAGAGATCTGAGCAAGACGGCAGCAACTGGATACGTATAGCTGAAGACAGGGATAAGTGAGGTTCCATAAGAGAGATCTGTGTCTAGAAGTGGACTGCTGCAGACTGTTGATGATAATACAAATCCAAAAACTGTTGTTACGACAGACGGACAGTCAGCCTAAGACGAAGAGAGATGCAGTGATAGGTAAGAGAAGCAGGAACAAAAGATAAAGTTACATATCTAAAATGTATTTTAATAAAGAAACATACATTTTTGAAACTTTACAATAATTCTTTTTTACTCAATGGGGGAATGGTCCCCAAGTGACATAAGCTTACGTAAGCTTTGTTCTGATCAGTCCCTCACAGGATTTGGGGAAATGCCTGATGATACAATCTCCACAAGGATGGACGACGATCTAGTGAATGTTATAGGAAATCGGTGTGGACAGTTCTGGAACAATTGGTATGGAGATATTTTGGGGAAGGATATAATTTAGGCCTAAAAGCGTCGTCAATCGGCTGATAATGATTCTGTAACGGATGCATTACAATAAAGCAGGTACATTACAAATCGTTTTAATAATGCATAACGCCTTCTCCATTATTCAAATATCAAACGCATCAAACATTTTTGTTTCCGCAACGAACCGACTTTTTTGCATCGCGTGCTGTGTGACAGACAGACAGACGGACAGGGCAATTTATAATATGTCCCTATCGCGCGATCTCAACACGCTATTCAATGGCCACTTTAATAAGACCCATCGGGGTTCTACGATCGTTCGACGGGAAGTAAGCGGCTATGGACGGTTGAAGTGTCTAGGTTTAATGGTGGCGTGCTACCAAACTATAGTCATTATAATGCCGATTTTAAGCGATACCTGACTAGGAGTTGTCGAGGTAATTACATTCACGGAAAGGGTTCGGTTCGGTACGTTTACCTCTTTTTTTTATTAATTTTAGACTTTTAAAGGACACCGTTCGTATGACTTGTTTGTAGTACCAAATATTCTCTTCTTCAAGAAAAGTGTGAATAGGCTTTAACTAGGTTAGTGCGCTTTACTACCATATCACCACTTAACATCGGATGGGATCGTGGTCAAGAGCTAATCTTGTCGCTAAAAAAGTTTTTAATCAACAGACATTAAGACTTATATACTGGGGGTAAGGGGTTCCAACAATTACGAAACCCAAGCCAGCCTCACCTGCTCGTGGTGCCCCCTGCTAATCTACTAACGAGGCTCTGGCTCCCACCAATCCGCATTGGGCCAGTGTGATATGAACCCCAACAGGTACCGTTGGATGTGGGCAGCGCAGGACAGATTGATATGGAGATCTTTGAGAGACGCTTATGTTCAGCAGTGGAAGTCTATCAGCTGATTTACACATTAAGACTTTAATTGAGATAGCGTGATAAATGACCTGTACGTTTTTGTTTATATTTACAGTTAACATAATGTTAGTAATGTCTGCATTCTCATTTTGACAGCAAACTGTTGTGACGAGCACATAATGAAAGAATAAATCTATCCAGACGACTTCAGGAAAGCGACATTCATCCAAAAAACTGTTTATAGACCACATGTTCAAAAAAAAAATTTTTTTTTTTAATTATATGCCTATAACCCATAAGGCATAAGTAGTACGAGTCATCCCTCCCGTACGTCGGGTCTAGTTTTAATACTTTCCCTTGTGGAGGCACTCGGCCATTTTTCATTTTGCTTATTACGCACAACCCTTTACGATCTCACCCCCACTAACGTTAGCAAAACATAATGCAACCCTTTTGATATATATATATACCTTACCCTTGTTTCTTCTACATGTGGGGCCGTTTTCGAATACAGACTTCTTTATGGTTGGGAAAGTCAGGTTCACGAACCATTTCTATCCTTGGTAAAGAAAGACCACGAAATCTGGAATCTCATATAGAACCGACTGTCATCCCTCTATATTATTAATTATATCTAAGCACGTCTTATAGTAAGGAATAGTTACTTTTTGCGACATAGCCCCGGGAGGGGAGACCTTGGCACATTGTCTATGCAACAGTAAACAAGAGACTACTCCATGTTTGTGGTTATTACAATTATAAGACAGCATTATCAAGCTTAGCTTAAGTATAAATGTAGCACGAACATATTTGACTTATTTTTATACTATAGGCAGTAAGATAATTCATAGGGAAAGTTAATTTATTAAGGTTATGTATTTTTAAAAGTATATCATCATTAAGTACCCTCTTCAAACTAAAGTTTGACGATCAGATTGAAAAAACCAATTCGATCCTCAGCTATTCTTTTTAACGGATGATATTTAAACTCGGTCCACTCCTCTATCACCATTTCTTCCGCTGCCTACCAGGTGCACGTTTCCCAGGAATTTTGCCCTCCAGGATCAACCTTGGGAACTGTTAAAGGGATCCTCTATGAAGGTATCCGAAAAAATGCAACCGTTCTTTGCATGACGGTTATCATCAGCCTACGTTTATAATCCATGTGATAACAAAAATATGCTCATTTTGAGTTATCCTTTACGACTACGGGGCGGAAACAGTCACAGAAGACCTTCGGAAGCGGATTGAAACCTTCGAAATGTGGCCATATCGCTGCATGCTTAAAATCAGCTGGGTACAGAAGGTGACTAATAAGGAAATTCTGCGGCTAGTGAAACGAAACGGCAGCTTTTATTACCCATCAAAAGCGAAAGACAGCATATTCAGAACATGTAGTCAGAAATGCTAAATACAGTCTTCCACAGATAGGAATAATGGGAAAAGTAAGTGGAAAGTGAAAGATCGGCGCGGAAACAAGGCATGGGTGGACGATATCAAGGTGGACCAAGATTTAGAGCGCCGCGCAGCTGATCCACCTAGTGCGCAACAGTATTCGATTCGCAGAGCTGGCGTCCAATCTTCATTTGTTGCACGGGCACAAGAAAAAGATATTCAAGGTCACCTTCAATAAAGTTTTAAATAATAAATAAACGTTGAGGTGTACTTTTTTGCTGGCAGTACTCTCACCCCGTCGCGGTAAGGTCCCGCAGGCATTTTTCATTCCAGCTTGATTAAATCCACCCGCCCGCTGCTAATATACGGAACCTGCACATTGCAACTATTATCAGTGCTGCCAACATAACCCGCGATGTTTATACGTTACAGATAAAATATCACTTGTAATGGAGGCGACTCTCACTTAATTAAAAAAATCAGCTCTTTATGGTTAATCTTATTATGTTTATTTATTATTGTGCACCAGTTACAAAATATGGAATATATTATATATATACATAGATGTACAATGGGCGGTCTTATTGATCGAAAAACAATTTCTTCCAGACAATCCACTGGAAAGGAAGACGTGAACTAAAAGCAAAGAAAAGATAGTGGTGCACTAAATAATTAAAAACTATTACATCTGATGACAGATGCAAGCAATAGCACAATTAGACAGAATTTATAATTTAAACTGTATGATATTAGTTACTTAAGTGTCTTTTGAAAGAAAATAGGGATTTGGTGAAACGAATATAGTTCGGTAAAGAGTTCCATAAGCGAACCGCCGTAACGGAAAAGAAATTTTGGAAAAATGAAGAGAGATGCACGGGGACGCGAACAGGCAAGATCAGAGTTAATGCAGTGGACGGCCTGACAAAGATCACCAAGAGAAGCTTGAGTGTAAATTTGGAGATGGTCAGCATACAAGTGGTAAGAAGAAAATAAGTCGTGAGTTATAAAATTGATAAAAATTGCAAACAGGATTGGAGACAACTGCCACCTTGAGGCACGCCAGCATCGGTGTTTAACCAAGTGGAGAAATTATTTTGCACTTGGACGCGCTGGTAACGGCCAAACAAGTAACTATGAAACCAGTCATTAACAACCGGAAATATGTTAATAGTGCGAAGAATACTTAACATGATATCAAAGTGGACAGTGTTAAAGGCATTACTAAAATCAAGCAACGTAAGTACCGTTAATTTTTGATTTTCCATTCCATGACGTATGTCGTCGGTGATTTTTAGTAATGCAGTGATACTATGGCCAGGACGAAAACCGGATTGTAAGGGTTTGAAGAGGTTGTTTTTTTTTTAAAGATATGGACTAGGTTGGTTAGATATTAATCTTTTATGAACCTTGGACAGAAACGAGAGTAAAGAAATAGGGCAATAATCAGACAATCAAGTAGGTGTTTTCTTTTCCAGGAAAGAAATTATGCTGGCTTTTTTCCAATGGGAAGGAAAGGATGATGTATTAATAGATTTGTTTAAGATAGAAGTAATGACGGAACATATGATATCTAGGATGGGAATTATCATTTTACGACTAATGGAATCCACACCGACGGCGTCCGAGTGGATAGAAAAAATTGCCCTCCTAACATCATAGTTGTTCAGTTGACTAAAATTAAAAAAAGAAAGTGTCGGGAGTTGGTTTACCTGAAAGAGTTTATAGCGTTGTTTACTTAACTTTCTCATGAGTGCAAGGGGAAGGAGTGAAATGCTGATTTAACAGATTGGAATCGATATTTGATTGTAGGTGCGAGTTTGATTTTCCATTCCCAATGACTTAGGAAATTTTAAAATTTTGGAAGGATCTGGATCTTACACGGATTCATGAATGTGGCGTCGTTGTGCATTTCTACACACATTATTGCATTGATTCCGTATTAACCTGTATTTATCTTTATTGTCATCACAGGGATCCGCTTTGTATTTCGATTTTAAACGATTTTTTTTTAATACTATCTTCCAACTAAGGGTAAGGGAGATGACGGACGGGCACTGGACTGTAACCCTCTTCGGCACCTTCCCTTTAGCACGAAAAGCACCAGACCACCTCCTACTTATCGTTAATTTTGTTATACAATTAAGCGACGGGACGATCGGGACGTTCATTTGATGGTAAGAGATACGCCTGCCCATAACAACGACGCACTAGTTAGGATGATGTACACAGCACTACATTGCGCTTGTCATCTTGAGACATAAGATGTAGAGTCTCCTTATCCCAGTAATTACATTAGCTACAACGCTTTTCAAACCGGAACATGACAATGTTTACACACTACTGTTTGTCGGCTACAACAGGGGCTGCGGTAATACCTATATAGACGTCCTCCGGCAACAGAGACCTACCACCAGCAAAATTTAAAGGTTGGAATTCTGCAGTGTAAAAATAGCACAGCAGTAACTTTAAATTATAGTAGTCATTGTTGTACACCCACACAGAACTAAGCGTTGATATACAAATATCACACGGATAGACAAATGTCTGTTTCTTTCACATTAAATGCGGCAACTGTCAAATGAAATTCAGGACAAGCCGTTATTTTGATATATATATATGACGTAAGATTTAGCCGACACAACGCCAACATATTGATGTTACTGATGAAATATTTTACCCATAAATCGTAATTTAAATTAATAGTTTAATAATTAATTTTATTATTATTATTTTTACTTTATCATCATCATCATCCCAATAAATTACATTCATAATTGGACAAGTCTCTTGTAATATATTTCACAAAATAGTCTTGTGCAATGCGGTCTTAGTCCTAAAATTTAAAGAAGTAACCTAATAAAAAAAATCCTTTTTTGTTTATAAAATTACTCAATAATTAATATTATAATTATTTTCACTATTTATGCCGCAAAAATAACTAATAAATATTTTTACTAATAAGTTTATTTTTTTATTTTAGGCTCAATAGCGTTTCGTAGTATTGCGTTTCAAATAAAAAAAAGCTTTCGGATCATAAATAATTCCTTTCGCGCCAAAACAGTAGGTGGTCGGTGTATTTTACGTCAATGATAAATAGTTCGGGGGCGTAATGGTGGATAAAAGATGTGAAATTATTAAGAAATACAAATTTATTGCGTTGCTCCGTGTAACATACATTGAAACGCAGCAATATATTTACGTTGAATGAAACGGAATTACATTTTTCTCGCAATATTTTATTATAATGTGAGTGTTATAGTTTTCATCACAGTTGTTTTTCGAGTTTTTGATATTTTGATCTATTTCCATGAGAACTGGATCAGAATAACGCTGGCCCTTTTCAGTTGGAGATCTTACAAGGTGACGTATGCCTAGGACTGGGCATATTCTAGCTGATGTGGTTATTATGCTAAAAGTAGTTATTTCATATGAATTTTATTATAAGGGCTTGCACATTTTGGTCTTCTATATTAAGTGACAGTGAAACTGAAAAAAGTAAAGTGTGCTCGCCCAGTATCATTACCGAATTCAAGCTCTTATCTGATGAAAAGTCCGGTGCAGCAATGTTATGAGATCAGGTTAGAATCAGGAATAGAAAACATCAAATCAATTTAAACTCCTCTTGTTAACACTCTTCCTGACTTATTTATAACTTGGCATCTAAGTAAAAAATAAACTTCGGTAAAGCGACGAAATTAAACATTATCTTTAATTTTCCTTTACAATTTTATCTATTTCGTTCGTCGTAAGGGTGGATAATGTTTTTTTCTTTATATCCGCCAGCTGCCATATGGGATATTTTCACTTGTATAATGTTGGAAAAATGTAAAAGTAATGTTGGCGCGGTGTCATATTTCGTACATAATAAACTACCGGGTGTAAAGTGGTCACTAAAAATACGCGGAATGACGCGATCTGCTCAGTGACCATGTATTTTATCTTATATTTTGGGATAAAACTCAAGAATAGATCATATTTTTTGTTTTTTTTTTTATTCAATCAAGCGACTAGGCCAGGGATACATTTATGTAATGGTCACTGATACGCCTGCCCATGACAACGTGGCGCTAGTTAGGATGGTATACACAGCACCACATTGTGCACGTCGCATCGTGGCTTAGGATGTTAAGTTTCGTCACCTCATTCATAACAGCATTACTGTGTTGCGCTAGTCAACATAAAATAGCTGGAGAAGTCTGTTCGTGAATACTTCACCATTGATGATCTCATTGTAAGTTAACCAAGTGACTTAAAGGCTAAGGTTAAACTATTGAAGTTAAAAAGAGTTACTGTTTACCTTTAATCTGTTACACAAAATATAGCAGCAGCGATACAATGTAGATTTATACAAGAATTCTATCTAACCCATTTTTTCGATCTATAAACAGAGAATGAGAGTTTTGCTCTGCAGTACAAACCAAAATCGGATCTGAATCAAGTACCGATGAAATTTTTGGGAAATGTTTACATTTATTCTGAATTAACGGGTTCAACGAAATTTAGTGGTGGTAGATCTCTGTCGTCAGAGACCGTCTAGGTAGGTACCACTGCAGATCATATTTCTGTCCCCAAACTTCTGTGTTCCGATTTGAACGGCGTTGTAATTAGTGAAATTACTGTGGTGACGAGATTTACATGTTATATCTCAAGGCGACGAACATAGTATGGTGCAGTGTAAGTCATCTTAATTTGTGACTCATATCTTGTTATAAGTTAGTGTATTAATTTACTTTCAGGCGAAGGTCCCGTTGGTTTGGAGATTTCGTGGAATAAAAACTACAATCTAGCAAGTCAAAATTAAATTCTTCTAATAGATTAAATATTAGTCACTCAAAATTCTTACACTGCTATTATTTTTTTTTTAATAAATAGGTTTGTTACGTTTTGTACAACAATATGGTGACCCCAGTGACGGAACAGCGGGCGAGCGGTCTCGTGAAACTTTTATGACGTAGGCAGGTCGTAACGTGAATATTCCGAAAAAATCTGACCTGATGCTTCAAATTGAGTGAGCGCGACATATCCACAGTTTTTTTTTACAGTGTCTATTAAAAAATATATTTTTTATTAAAAAAAAATTATGCCTGTATATTTCGGCCCTTAAAAGTTATTTCACGGCACAAACATCGTTGATTTTATATTCAACTGTGTTTCACCATCTTTGGTATGATAATCACTTAAATTTATGTGAAATTAAATTCAAGTGTTATCGCTATCAGGAATCGACTAGTTAAGTAAATTTAAGCAGCAATAGAGCGTAACTTTAAGTAATAAATCATGTTGTAGGTAAATGATACTTGCCTGTGTATACTATAGTGAACAAAATAATAATTTATAAATAATATTGTGATTATTCTATGACAACCTTGATTGAATCTTGATCATTTCAGATATAGTAGAGATCGGTATTTAAGTTTTTAATTGTAAAAATCATATTTACAATTTAATAAAAATTTTAGTACAGTACAATAGTAATAATTGTACATGTTGGCAACATTGATTATGGGACTTTATGAACCATAGAGTAGCAACCAGTTTGTCATTCCTTATTGAGCTGTCGTAGCGAGCAGTCGTTTAAAATATGCTATCTCGAGCTTTTGTACAGTAAATCTATAGAAAAAGTTAGTGAGCATTTCAAACTTTTGCTTTTCTATTTTCTTACAGTACTTTAACAAAACTTGCCATGTCTACCATTTTCTTCTCCTTGTAAAATTAACTCCGCTTCAACTGTACTCGTGTGGTAGAGCGATAAATTTATTTATGAACTTACCTGCATTTAACGAGCTGGCCCTAAACTGAAATTGTGTTTTTACACCCCGTTAATTTAGGTAGCGCGTACACTTTCTCGATCACGATTTAGGTGGGTTGAAGTTTTGGTGAGAATGAATACACAACTTAACCATCATTATCAGCCGATAAACGTCCACTGCTGGACTAGGCCAAAAGATTGCTAGCCTCAAGTGACTATGGGCGGGACACATAGCTCGAAGGACTGACAGCCGATGGGGCACTAAGGTCCTCGAATGGCGACCGCGTACCGATAGACGTAGTATTGGCAGCCCCCCCCCCACTAGGTGGTCCGACGATCTGGTGAAGGTTGCGGGCAGCGCAGGATCGATCGATGAGGAGATCTTTGGGGGAGGCCCATGACACAACTTAATATTGTTAATAAATAGTTGATAAGATACTGCATCACTGTGCTAGTCGTATTGAGAGATGTCGCGTTACCTAAGCAATTTCACTAATTACGGACCTCGGTATTGTTTGCACACTACTGTTTGGCTGAGAAAATAGGATCTGTGACGCTAACTACCCAGTCAGTCTTCGGCAACAGTCACATCAGTAGTCTCGTCGTTTCATTGAATTATAAACAATATTAAACCACTTGAAGGCGGATAATGATCAATGAGCGTGACTCGCCGAGTGATTGGCTCGCGTGTTCTCGCAAGCCAGGGCCTCAGTCTGGTAAGTCTTGCGAACAGCTCCGTAACAGTAAACAATTCTCGATACTTCAGTATTTGTAAATAAGTTTTTATATAATAAAGACTGTTCGAGAGTAACTTTATAAATGAAAACGCTCACTCCCAGAATACTTGAGGCACCAAACCAATTACTTTGCTCTAACCCACATAACAGGTTGTAATCACGCAAGTCTCTTGCGCACGGCTCGTACAAACGAAATGCGATTGTTACTTAATATATCTTGCAATCTTTAGACTCAACGGTGGCAGGTAAGAAACATATTAACATCAAAAGGAGCCGCGATTCTTACACTCTGTTATATCTAAACTATCGCTAATAAAACATATTTATTTAAAACCTAAAATTAGGTCACATTAATCCAACTTGATACCTATCGGCAATCTCTAACAGTCAACCTAAGAAGTGGGGAGACGCTGTGGTAGAAGAGGGTTATGATTTTTTTTTAATCTTTGCATCTAAAAAAGTATGATGAGTATTTGTCATAGTCATCACCGCGGCTTCTGTTACTGGTCTGAAGGATGTTGTAGCCAGTGGATTCACTGGTGGTAATGACATTTAACATCGTCTCCAAAAAACGAACTCAATATGGTGCAGTGTATCCGATTACCGGTATTTTATAAATAGGCGTTTCACTTACCATTAGATGAAGGTCGATATGGAGGTTACATATATATATTAGAAGAGACGAGCGAGGCCTTCATCTAAGGAGAAGTGATACGTCTGTCCATAAATTGGCGCTAATTAGAATGATATACACAGCATTGTATCGAGCTCTATGATTGAGACAAATTTGTCCAGATTTGCATATATATAGTTGATATGATTATGATATTTATAAAGGTAAAATAAACACAACAAATTTCTTTTCACGTCCTTTATATACAGTATATTGAAGTAAGACTTAAAAATAATTAACATTTAGCCATACAATTACAATAAGTTAACATACTTTGAAATACAATCAAGTTTTTGTATATATGCCTGGCAAAATTGGAGAATATCAAAAGAAAGATGGCGGACGTGGTCATAAAAAAAAATCGAGTAGTTTCCTCAAACATAGCATATTTTTTATTAAAGAAGCAATAGAAAAGAATCTCTACTTAAAATTGGGAGAAGAATAAAAGCAATGATTCTAGTAATAACTTAACGGAAGAAAATTGGTCTTTAAAAAAGAAAACAATGACGGTTTTTTTTTTAATTTTCTTCTATAAATATGTTTATTAGCTATCAAGAATTTGCCATATAAAACAATTTAAGACTATAAATTTTCATAAATTTTATTAAAAAAAAATTAGGGGTTTATAAAACGGAGATGATGTATTTCAAGTAAATCGGCAAAAATTACTATAAAGCAAAGAGTAAACAGAAATCAGTGGAATTTGATGAGAGGCCTCTGTCCAGCAATTTACTGCCGCGGGCTGATGACGTAATGAAGCAGACGAGACGTGGATATTAGGTATTACACTATTGATAAGAATGCTAACTTCTAACGTCAGTATAGATTTAGTTATAGTTAACATTAAATGACGTATATATACGTATATACATAATAATAATGACGTTTCACGATGGCGATACAAAAAGAATTATCATTTAAAGAGCTAGTTCAAATTGTTCGTGCTGAGTATATATATATACATATATACATACATATATAATAGCTCTTCCCCAACCGCTTTCTGGTCGTAATATAATATTAGATTTGAAATATTCCCACCTTCACCCCCGGCACCCTTCCCATTAGTAACACCCGCAACTCCCTTTGGCGAAGGAATTTTGTAAAGTCCATTCTTAGCTTAACTCTACATGACAAATATATTCACCGGATGTCTTATAACTAAGACGAAGACATTTTAAAAGCTTTACGAACCCAGAATAAACATCTGAGAGGCATCACTGAGAGGGACCTCCGGTTTAAGAGGAAAACGCGGAACCCGCTTATGTCCCATGTGGTGATGCGGGTCTCGCCAAAACTCTGGAGCTGTTTAACGGACGTCGGGGGATGTGCACGTAGTTCTGCAGCGGATCGGGGTGCAGGACCAGTCTCCACTGGTGCAGTGCACGGGCCGCTTGGGATACGGCCACAGCAACCTTTATGCGCCGAACGTGAGTATCGATGCAATCACTGCGGTGGTCAATACCTAAGAGACGAGTGCCCGGACTTGCAAGTCGGGAAAACTCTCACCTGCCGGAACTGCTGTAACGCGAAGGCAGATCGGTGGGACCACGAGGCGTTCGATGAGGAATGCCTTAACGGAGAAGGTGGGATGCCGTATCCCAGGTCTCCGTAGTTTTGCCGCATTGCGAATGAAGCCCCGGGGGCTCACTGCAATATTCGGACCGGGCACCATCAGTAAAATGTTGTGCAGTTGAATCTGAAAGGTCTAACCGCGATGGTCATATTGCTATCGCCAGGCGGGGGATAGGGGCTTGGGAGATACGGTTGGTATCCGTCTACCTGGAGCTAGGTAAGCCCGACTGACCATACCTGGACTGGATTAGCTCGGGGAAGAAATATACATATATTCACTGGTGCTAGGGCTCTGTTGGCAGAGACTGTTTAGATAGGTATCATCCTTTCATAGAGAATTGTAGCTAATGAAATTACTGGGGTAATGAGACTTACACCTTGTAGTAAAGAGTCGAGCGCTATGTGATGTTGTTTTTTTCAACAGCCAATTTACATCCTCAATGTTGGGGCACAGGCCTACCCTCAATATGAGGATGTTGGTGACTTCACACACACCTTAATATGAATTCTAATTCATGTGCAGGTTTCCTCGCGAAATGTTTTCCTTCATCGTTTGTATTTCGCTGTTGTTACTAAAGTTCACAAATGTACATAACTTAAATATTAAAGTCATCGGTACATGCCGAGATTCGAACCCGCGACCTTGGGAATGAAGGCCGCACGCTCTAACCATTAGGCCAGCGCGGTGCTGTTGTGTAAACATTCTTATTAGCGATTCATTATTATCAGCAGGTGTAAATATACGATGCTTAGTAAAAAATATACTGCGTCTCAAGTCGAGTTTATTTTTAGTTTTAATGAATTAAATTGGCATTATGAAGCAGACATAAAAGAATCTAAAACGGAAGTCATTATCCATTTGTTAATTAACAATTGTCTTTATTTTGAATTGTTTAATAAATAATATTTCCGTCACCATATCTAATACATATATACAAAAAAAAACAACGTGTATGTAAAAAGGTTGGATGTATATGTTATGACCATCTCATGATGAAGAGTATGTCTGCCTCTTTAACAGTAAATTTCTATCAAAATCTTAACTTGAATGTATTTCATATTTATATATATGGGGGAGGGGGTAGTACATAACCTTCACTACTTTAGCATACGTTGTTTTAAAACTACACAATCCTTTTTTCCTAATGTGATCCTTCTATAAAAGTAATAATTCATGTACAAACAACAATACATTAAGTTACTATCTTACATTATAAAGGCATGTAGTTTTACTATCAGCATTGCTTAATTCATGGTGAAGCTTTACCTTAGGATTTATGTACAAAAATATATTTTTTGTTTTGTTTCGAGAAATTTTTACAACATCCATAGGAGTGTAAGAGGAACGAATGTAATGTATAAACAATCTAAAGACAGATTTCAAATAAAAAAAAATTGTTGTGTAACTAAGATATAAAAACGCTTGGCTCGTTCAAGTAATTCAAATAATTTAATGTCGTCATAAATAGCGCAAATCGCCGTTTCATATTTACGAGGGTAGATGTAAAAAATTAAATTGGTCCCTCTCTAATAAATAAAAGGACAGAAATTATTTTTAGAATTAAATCATAAAAAAAAATGATCACACATTATTATCTACTTAACTAACACATGTGATAAATAACTTAAAACTAGAATAAATACTTATTTACCGCATGGAACACAAAGCCAGAACCGCCGTAGTTTTTTCTTTTTGGTAACTTAAACAAGTTGTTTACATATTAATGAATTATAAAAAAATCTAGGGTCCGCCACGCAACGGTTATATGACCTCAAACTTAACTGTGTCGAACAGCTAAGGAAGTTTCGAGAAACTGTTAAAATTAAATCGTAATACATCGGTTACACCGGCCACACGCACATTTGCCTGGTCGTTGCGTATATGAGTACATTAGGAACTAAAATGGTCAAATGCAAATCGATTATTTTCCAGAATCGAGCAAAAGTATTTGCGAATCGATTTTTAAGCATACATACTACGTCGTAAGAAAATGGCGCACGCGGCAGTTCGATTTGACCAACTTTGATTCTAATCGACACATATAAATTACATTATTTAAAAAATTTTGAAATACAATAAAAATATATAGATATATAATAAATTGTTTTTTGTAAAGTTTTAAAATAATTTAGAAAAAAATAGCACATGCGTTCAGTTCATATAAAATATAACATCCTAATGCTTTCCCACCTTGCCTCTTTTGTCTATGAATTTTACTAAATTTGTATAAATAATAATAAACGTAAAGTTCAAACTTATCTTTTTTAAGAGTGCTTAACTCTTACATCATTATAAGTACAAAACATAGTCCTTTTATAATAATGTTTAGGAATTTATATCTATTGTATAAAATTCGATATTGTCAGTGGTTGCAATATATTCGCTTGTTTGATCTGTTATTTGATTTTTATAGAAAAAAAACCACGTCGTTTGCTCCTCGTAATATTATTTAATATTTGTGCGTTCGGTTTATCTGAATTCGGATATTATTGTAACAGTTATAAATTTATAATAATTAACCATGCGATTAATTAAAAATTATTATGGTATAGTTTGAAAATCTCGTCGGTAGCTTCAGCGATACGAGAACATAGCGCGCTTTTTCATTATCGATTTTTCTAAATTCAAATTTGGCGCCATTATAGTTGTCTTCAGAAATAAACTCGAATGTTCTATGATTCAAAAGAAAGGATTTATAATTTTTTTTTTCATTTTATTGATTAAATTTGCTCGGAGAAAGCTAGAACAGTGTTTAATTTCGTCCGAAAATTTTATTGTCTTGGGGACAACGACATTTCATAAATGTAACTTTCTTATGTTACGACGGGACTGTCAAGATTTTTAATTAAAAGTCCCAAAATTAAATAAAGAAAAAAAAACTTGTAAATTTTATAATTCTACATACAAATATCTTTACCTTTATAATATTACATTTAGCCGTCACATTAATGGATTCCGGCTTTAATAAATGTTTAAACATTATCGCTGTTCGTAAACGAATGTGCAAAATATACGACGGGTTTCGATACCGGAAGCTTCGATCAACAACTGTAAATGCCGGACGTGCGTTTCAAAAATGTCATATTTATGGCTTTAAATCATCCGCGGCGCAATTTTGAATCAATAAAATACGATCCCATGAACAAAACTTGCTAAGCAACAAAAAACAAATACTGTACCTCTAACCTAATTCTCATTCCCATTGTTTAATTATTACGATTTTTTTAAGTATTACATCAAGGTTTTTTTAGTTATTATTTATTTATTTTTTTACCATTTTAAAGAATTTATTTGGAAGAAGTTCTCAATGAGACTGTTCTTCTGCGATTACAAAAATAAAAAATTACAATTTTAGCTATGCTTTTTTATTGGATTATCTAGTATTTTTTATCGACGAACTTTATAACTTACTATGAATCGCAAGCATGAGTATCAATTACCAGTAATTTTTTTAAGACCTCCTACATATAGGCATACCGCTTACTTTATCATCACCTAACACTATACAATTTTAATGCGTTACCTTCCAATATCTTTTATTTAATAATATTCAAACATTTCTATCTCTTATTTCTCTACTTGGCAG
Source organism: Ornithoptera alexandrae (assembly GCA_029030555.1). Classification (NCBI taxonomy): domain Eukaryota; kingdom Metazoa; phylum Arthropoda; class Insecta; order Lepidoptera; family Papilionidae; genus Ornithoptera; species Ornithoptera alexandrae. The sequence goes on along the minus strand of JARDVY010000296.1, from coordinate 2,503,947 downwards.
TGGCGGGCTGGCCCTTCCTTCATCTATATACATCACCCTTAAATTACTTAAAAATAACAAAATGAAAATAATTACAAGGCAACATAAATAAATAATTTACATTGATTTGACACTAAATAAAAAAAATATATATATACAAAAATCCAATGTGATAATAAATAAAAATAAAAAAAAAAACAATACCACATACCCAACAAGCGACGTTCGATATTCAAATTTCAAATTACGAACACGTCATCTACAAACCAATCAATCGTGTGTTCAATTGTATCTTAGTGGACTTATAACTTTTTTACGTTTGCCGTTTACGCATTTACATTAAAAAAAAAAACTAAACACGCGTTTAATTTGTTGACAAGTTTCCTATAAAACATCCATAGACAAGAATAATGTTGTTATTACTATTAATATAATAACATTATTATATATACGACTGGTGCTACACGCGTGTAAATAGTAATTTTTTTTATAATTTATTGCATTACATTGTGTTATGCCATTAGCTCGAGAGGTTTTTTCATTTGCTTATGTTTCCGATTTAAAAAAAAAAAATGATTTATCGTGTTCTTAGACATAAATTATATAAAGACTGTGTAACAGCCATTAAATCATTTACCTCGCCAATAATATTCTAGCGCATATTAATTTGTATATTTAATTAGAAGTACAGTCAGCAACAAAATTTTCGTATTTAACTATAATGATTCGATAGTTCTAATAATAACTCATTGTAGGTATTAGTTCTCTGAGAACGTCTAGATTTGGTATTACCGCAGTACCTCCTGCCTGCGAACAGATTACAGTTCCGGTTTGAACGGGGCTTTAGCTAATGGAGTTACCGAGGTAACGAGATTATTATACGTCTTAAAGAGACTAGTTCAATGCTGTGTAGTGTTTATTATCTTCACTTACCATCAGTTTTTTCTCGTTTCGCTGCTCTGTGTGGTATATCTATAAAGTTGTATGTAGAATAGTTTTCATAGCGAGGTTAAGTTAAAAATTAAATTAGGAATATTCGCCTATTTAAAGCGGGCTTGGTTTATGTAAAAAAAAAATCGTATTATACATGTTATTGTTTAGTAAATGTTTGTATATAGTAAAATGATGTTTAAAGTAAAAAAAAATTGTGGCTCTGGATAAGAAATTGTTGATATATGATGCGACTAGACGATTTAACTGCAAACTGCGCGATTATCGCTAACGCTAATTATTCGCAGAATCCATAATAACCTCGCGGATATATACACCAGTACTTATCATATATCCTTGTAAAGGTATCCTAGATAATACTTTTTTTTTTTTTTTTTCAAAATTTAACCAGTCTAACATCCATTTCAGACTCATGATCATCGTTAAGTATGGCGATCATTAAATATAGCCGAAAATACTGCAATTGAAATACGTTGGACAAACACCAATTCGATTACACGTTGTTGATGAGGACTAACTGGTTTCAGGAGATCAGGGTCTTGCGTCGTTCGAAGACTCCACGTCGCTGGAGCTACTGGAAACCGATTTCTTCGGCTTATACTCTGTGATCACAACAGTCACACCGCTCACTGTTACCTAACGGAATATTTATGAAAAGGAGTAATGTATATATTTCATTGCTGAGTATTATTTTTTTTTAATTCGTCGAATCTAAAAAATATGAGAGTTCACCTGATGGTTCAACGTGGTACTAGTTAGGATGATATACACAGCATTCCATTGTATGTCATCACCTTGAGATATAAGATGATATGACTCTTTACCCGAGCAATTTTATTAACTACATCCTTTAAACCGGAGCACACTAACAATTGCACACTGCCGTTTAGCGGTAAAAATACGACATACGATGATGGATACCTAGACAATCTCCAGTGGAATTGTCCTGCTTGTCTCATCAAATAAAAATATGTTTTTTTTTTTAATTTGGTGTTAGTGAACTACCACATAAAACAGATTTGACTTCAAATTAGATTACCAATGGGTAAAATGGACCTATAGGACCCTATCTCACATTTAATTAGAAGTTTATACCTCTCTAGTTTGAGCAGAACTTCTATCAACGTTGCTGAGCCGGGGCGGATGGCGTCGCTTCTTCTTCAGAGAGTTGGCGGACCTTGGACGCTTCTGTGAGCTAGTCGGAGCTGTACCAGCCGCTTGGGCTGCCACCAGTGCGGGATTGATGCGAGGTTTGCGGGTTGACGTGCCTATGTGGAAATATATATTTAATACATCTCCCAAGGTTTCACTCCCAACGTACTCTTAGCTGTAAATGCATAAAATATGATTATATAAAGAAATTTTCTGGTCTTGGCAGAAGCCGTCTAAGTAGGTACCTCCGCAGCGACTATTTATGCCAAACAGTACTGTATAAACATCACTGTGTTCCGGTTTGAATGGCGCTGTAAATAGGGTTCAAGACCTAACATCTCATCTCAAGGCGACGAGCATAAAGTGGTGCTATGTATATGCATGTTTATCATGATGATGGTTGGTATGTGCTAAACAGCATTTAACACATTAAATATACTATCAGGATATCAACTAGAATATTATGAATAAAGATTTGATTTACTTCTGAATATATATAAATATATGAGGCATGTGATTAAAATTAAAACTGTATAGCAAGTTTAAGTTGCGTGTGCTTATTTTATCTTAAAGCGACGTGACGAACAGGGCGTTCACCTGTTGATAAGTGATACGCCTGCCTATAAGTACTAGATGTTTAGCAATGTTTATATGCTACTTTTAAGTTGTATTGGATGAACATTTTCGAAATATGCTTTATGGAGAATTGACCCAGTTATGAGTGTTATCTATAATCATGAGGAGCACTGCGATCTGCTCCAGAACTTATCGTGTCTTTGTATAATATACTTGGACACTTTCTTTGGTACCTCATACAGACATAGCCCTCTCTAGTAATCTAATATTAGTTTACCAACACCTGGACAGTCTCCGACAAGAGATTCACATTTTTCGTCATTTTGTTTGATAGTAATGTTGACGTGATTTCCAACAGATAGATGGACTTGCCGTACGTAGTTGAGCCTAGCAAGTTTAAATATGTGGTTCATGGGAGGGGATAAAATTTATATTCGAGCTTCGTAGTAGTTCATAGTCAGGCATCGCATGTAGGTCATGTACGTCTTGTCTTCGTATAAGCTATCATGAAGATCCCACAAAGATAATTAAATTTTTTAATATTTTTTACTTTTTGCCATATGATGCCTAAACACATCAAAGTGGATGAGTATATATTATAAAAAAAAACATTATACATACTTGTCATTTCTGTGGTACGTTAATGACCTAATTAAAATAATAAACGACATTTTAATGCAACTAGTGTTGTAATTATTTGTATTTTTTTTCTTTTTGTAAAGTCAGATTTTACATGTCAGATTAGATTCTTATCGTTATACGAAACACAGATTTAAAATATAACAAAATATATATCTGATGATAAATATAAACGTTATATCTATACAAACGTCAGAGACAGAGGTGAATGACTATAACGACTGTAATTTAAAAAGTAGCAAACGCTTAAATAGACCGCGTCCGAATGGAGCCATTCAAACTGGTCGCGTTATAGGCATCACTAGCGCTCGTAAGTGAACTTTACGAGCTACTTTTATTAGTGTAATTTGTTTACTGGCAAGTATGTATGGAATTTATGCATCAGGTGAAAGTATTCATGTCTACTAGCAAATCGTATGTCTATTTTAAAATACTCACTCATTTCTTTCGTTAAATTAAAGGATTTTTCATTATATAGACATAATATGCTAAAGATTCTATGCACATAAACAAATATTCCACTAAACAATACTTATAGCATTCATTCAAATAATAAGAATAATTTTTTGTTATTATTACGTGAGGTTTTCTGATATATTGAACATACATTTACCATTTGCATAAACAAAAACTGGCTTCTTAGCCCTTGGAACGACCTAAATTTTTGAAGGACTTTCGGTCAACGTCTTTTATATATATGGTTGGCATTTAGGCATAAAATATATCACAGTGCTCATAATTACCTTTTCTAACGTCGCACATTGAACATTTAAAGGCCTCTGCGTTGTTTCTATATGTGCAAACACTACAATCCCAATAATTTTCTTCTAACGCCTTCGAGGGCCTCTTTGCCCTTCGAATAGCGTTTTTCTTGTCCATTGTCACGAATATTTGAACTAACACACATTAATCATGATATTTTCGAACATCCACAATAATTTTTAACGCACTTAAAACATATTTTCCGTCTAAGAATCATTATTTATGTTTTACTGTGCACAGAAATGTACACCACAATACGCCATGACAGCTCGTCAGTGCCGCATAGATAAAAAAGCACGAGCGCCACTCGATATTGTGCTGCTTTACCGACATCACCACAGATAAACTATAAAAAGAAATTAACAAACTTTTTAACTTCTTTATTGTCATATTTGTAATTTAAATATACTAATATTGTATTTATTTTATAAATAAGTAATAGTAACAAAAGTCTTAGATATGAAGTTATCTTCATTACTTACAAGTTATTACGATTCCTTTCTGAGTCGTGTACATTACAAGATGATAAAAAGAAATGTTTATGTATACAATGAATATATGTAATATATTCATTATTTACACAAACGGTAGTTGAGGTGTTCTGATGATTAATAAATATGCAAAGATAATATAAATCAACTTTTACAGGATGACGTCTAGAGTACCACACTTTTTCTTTTATTCATATTACATCGGTGTAATAAATAATATTATTAAAGTAATAATTTTGTTATTGTTGCGTTTCTACGGTTATCGATAACGATATATTTCCTTAAGTTAAGAATGCGTGTCACAGTAAATTAAATTTATAATAACTCGATTAAATACTTGACATAGATATGAAATTGTTTTTGCTTAAGTTTGATAGAAGTTTATATAATATTTTTGATAACGACTTGAGCATGCGTATAAGAATGTTTCGCGCAAAGAACTTAGACTTTGGTATGCTCAGCAAAGCTTTTTTCTACATAGAGGTTTGTGTTGTACTGGATTAATATAAACTTATTCAATAGCTGTCATGGTATCTTTTGTGAAAAAAATCTCTTTAGTCCTCCATTATATTACTTCTTCGTCGTCCAAGTTATACATTTTAAACTGACAATTGAGAAGTATACGTCATTCATTTTTGAATGTTGCTCGTTGAAATAGGAACATTTTGTGTTTAATTTATCTATTGTCGCTTTTTCTAAGTATTAGACTTTTTATGAGATCATATATATATATATATATATATATATATATAACATTAGTTTACGTTTGAAATAAAAAGAAACTAACACTAAATAAAATTAATTTTATTTATAGTAACAATAAAAGAAAAGCCCTAGGTTATCCCCGTCCGTCAGAGGGCTAAAAAGCTAATAGTTTTGCCGCGCTGGGTGACGAGGCTTATTTTTTGTGTGATGTAGTTGCCGGTTCATGTAGTTAACAAATAATTATATTTACGATAATGATTATAAATAAAAATAAAATCTGATATTTCATGAGTTTTACACATGATCAAAATGCGAAAAAATTAAAAACTAAAACTTTATGTTGAACAATTTAGAACTATAATGCTATAAGAGTTGTTACGAATGTTTATATTTTACTATTTTGTCTTTGCCTTTCTTATCGCGAATAAAAATTATTAAAAAAGGCTTATGTAATGAAATATATTTATAGACTAACCGTTTACGCATTTTTATTTAAAGAATTTTTGTTTCTTGAACCTATATGAAGGGATGGTGATCCGATCGAAAAGGAAACTATACTCTATTATTAAGAGGTGTCGAGGTAATGCATTTAAAGAAATATATTTTTTTTACAACATACAAGATATTTTAGTATTTATCAATATAAACTTAAGGTTTGAAATTACTTGTCTTCGATTATTGAAGGGAAAGTAACACAACGAGAGCAAAAAATCTCATGAAGGTCTGTAGAAGCAAAATTCTTAGAAATGTCGATCATTTTTTTTCTCCAACTGGCCTATATGAATTTCTTCGGGCTACCTGAGGCTGTTTTTGTTAGAGGAATATTTTAATGTTAGTTTCAAAAATATCTAATCAGAATTCTACAATTATAGCTTCACTAGCGAATAAAAAGTTACACTACAGTTAAAAAGAAACCAAATCTTTATTTTTTAAAGATTTTATTTGCATAAAAAGTTATTTTTAACTTTTCAACTGATACAAAGATTACAAACTTCTTGGTTATATTAAATTGTATTTTAAACTGTTATAATTATGGATGTTTAAAATTTAAGTTATATGACATAAACAAAATTACTCCTGTATGAAATTAGGCTGGAATTGTAACACTATAACAGATATTTTTAGTTAGAGTTAAGAACACTTTTTAATGAGAATTATTTAGAAGAAAGGACTAGATAAAACTTGGTATAATATTCAAATGTAATGATACATCTAGCATTTTTTTTTTTTATAGAATAATTGTTACACTTGATTTTCCGTGTACACGGTGTTAAGTAATGCGAAATACGACCACGATGTACTAATTATCTGCAAAATTAAAATCCGTTATAAATTATGTCAATATTTTTAATTAAAAGAATTGTAATACTTACATAGATACACTAACCTTGGTGAACGACTTGAGATTAACGTCACCGAATCCAAACGCAGTTAACTTACAAGGAGTTTGTGCTCTGTAAGTAATTTGTTGTACACACATATATTATATATATATATATATATATATGATCAATACTCTCAATTGATAGTGAGTGATGAGTAATTAGTGATATGGCAATTTAAAGTAAAGTTTGAACAGCTACACATTGCATTCGCTATCAAATATCAGTTGATAAGTCACCCCAGTAAAGACGGTCAAAGATACATGTACAATTTTCACACTAATAGTATATAGAAATGATACATTGTGCAAGTGTTCATTTTTTTACTTTATTGAGAAATCTAATCCCCTAACTCGTCTTATGTAAACTGCAAACATAACACTGATGGTGAGATCTTAAAACAGGTGCATGGACAGAAAAATTTATTGTTATAAATACAAAGACGTTTCTACATCGTACCTACAACTATTACTACATATAATGTTAATATAATCATATGTAATGTATTCATTAATACACACGCATATACTACATAACATAATAGTTGGACGATTTCTCACCTTATTTGTATTGACAACAGAACCTTCGCAACCCTTCGATCGGCTACATACCAAAGGCTGCTATACACGGCATCGCTTACCTCCAGACTCTAGAATTAAAATATAATACCGGTTCCCTGCGAGCTCGATTTCCGTTAGCACTGGTTGCTATCGTTTGGATGATATCAATAAACTGGTATTTATAAACATGGCGCCACTTACCGCCCTCATTAACATGTCGCCAAAATGGCATAGAAAAAATATTTGTAGCAGGCTCATAGATAAAAACGTTAGGAAAGAACTAGCGAACACCATGTCATCTAGAGTCTGGAATAAAAAAATGATATCTCTTACTTCTATTAATTAAAAATAATAAAACCTTTATCATGTTCAGATAAGAGACAACAGAGTTCATTAATTAGGTAAATCCGAAAGCGGTATCGACTTTACATGACTGTCATAAAAATAAGTAACTGTTTCATCCTTAGTCTTATTGAAGACTTTCACTGCTTGCATCGAAATCAGGGCGAATCTGGAATCCTCAACTAATTTATTTTTAGCTGGTGAGAGCGATACTAGTTTTATAGAATTATCTAGTTTTAGTCACTTTTTATCAACAGCCACCAGCCATATTATAATCTGTGTTGAACAAAGAGAGCGTATCCTACGCTAGTGGTAAAACTAAATGCACTCGTCTTCGATTCTGATACACCCTTGTCCTTCTGTCATGTATTGTTTTTGATCGAATAATATAAAATTTCATTATAAAAAATAGTACTCACCGTCACATTAAAACCGGTGAGACAAATAATAACTGAACTTGAAACAAAATTTAATAACGTCGATTTTGAATATATCAATTCTAAAGTATTTGTAGAGCTGAAAAGAATTTGAAAAATGTTTGTATGGATTGTATTATTGAGTACCACTATGACGCTAGACTATTACGTAAAATTGACCAATTCTCCCACAAGATATTGCTAGTGGTGCTGTGTATACATCCTAATGAACGCTTTATTTTTTTTTTTTCATTCTTAAATACAATCACATCATTTCATTATTTCATAGTGAAAGCAAAAAAACGACAAATGCAACATATCACATACCTGATGAGTCGTTGATGCCAATTGATTAATTTGATAAGCTTCTTCTTAACTTCACTTTGATCGTTCCCTCTCTTTAAGTGGTTGCTTGGTATTAAGTTTTCGAAGCCGTGACTTAGCAAGCGAAACTGGATACGAATGTAAGTACAACAGATGTAATAGAAATAGTCCGCAGCGCAAATATCCAGGAGGACTATGCATTCTGAAACAGAACATGGAGGAAGTACGCAAATCGGGTTGAAGTCTTCAAATGAGGGTATTGATCATAAATTCAAAATTACGTATTAGTATAATAACTTTACCTGACCATATTTGTTTCATATATACGTAAGGCCAATACTTCATGTTCAGAGCGTCGAACGGATACACGACAAGGAAGGGTAGCACCAACTCCACCTCGCCCGTCCCTATGTACTTCGCAGCAATTAAGATTAATGGAATAAAACTGAAATTAATAATTAAACCAATATTTATAATATTAAGAGCATTTATAACGAAATTCAAAAATCTTCTTTCTTCTTTTTCTATTTTATCTTTCACTTCGATACTGCAATCATTTGCTACATTATTTAATTCTCGCAATTCGTCCACCAGATCGTTGACAAAGTATTCATAATTAATCAAGTGAAGTGTTTTCAAGTTAGAAACAGCACTCAACATAGCACATGGGGCAATATACGTAAGTTCCGTCATATCTTTACCATTTTTGGCACCATCTAGGAACCAAAATATTGCTCCGGCTATATCACTGTTCAACCAAACCGAATTAATGATATAAATACAACGTTTCCTTATTATCTGAAGACGGTTACATTTTCTCGGTTCTAACATTAAACCTAAGGAGAAAAATATAATTTTTAAACGCTCCAATGATTTGTCGAATAAGGTCTGTTCCGCCATTCTGCCGGAAATAATGGGATGTTACCGAAAGACGCTACTTATATTGCTTCGCCTTGCAGGAGCGTTAATAACTTAGTAGTCTAACATTTAAAGCAGTTGTTACGTTTGTTTACACCTTCAAGGGGTTTAACATGTACATACTTAATTACTTTAATTCCTGTATAAATGGTGCTAGTCTTTTTCTTTGTCACTAAGCGATGAGACGAGAGAAACGTTCATCTTATACACAGCACCACATTATACGCGTTGCCTTGAGATGTAATAAGAGTCGTTACCCCAGTAATTTTACTAACTAAAATTGATTGATAGATGAATTGAATAGATGGAAAATCACGAGGTCTATAATAGAATTTGAAATTTACGCGAGATTATAATTTTTTTATCAAAATTAAAGACAAAAAAAGCAAGAGAATTTATAAAGGGAATATATGTTTTTCATAATAACGCTGTATTATCAGTATATCTGTGTAAATGTTGCAGAGATAAAAGATGCGTTAGAGAGCTCTGAGAATATTTGACAAAAGTTAAAGTAAGTTACAATAGTTACAGGAGATTGTCTATCACCTGATGAAGATCTAGGGGAATCAATTAGCTGTAAAATAGTAATTTTAACGAATTTGCAATTGTAATTAAGGATGCAGTTAAAGAAAACCTTAAAGTAAGAGCCATTGATTCATTGATCATAAAAAGGACGGTGGATAACACAAGTTTTACATTTTTCTAAGTAATAGTACATTTAGAGAAAAGAAAAAGACTTAAATAATGACAATACAAAAAATTTTAATTTTAAATCCTGTCAGTTTACTGGTGGTGTGAAATTATTGGGGTAACAAGACTTAACATGTTATGTCATCAGGGCGATGAGCGCGATGTTATGAATACCATCACAACTAACGTCACGTTGCTATGAGCAGGTGTATCGCTTACCGTCAGGTCAACGTACCGCTCGTCTTATCGCTTTGTTTAAAAAAAAAATTGTATATGACATTTTTAATAATTTTCAACATCCCTTATATAACTGGTTTAGAATTAGTATTGTGTATGGTGTTATAGAACTGACGTTTACACTGTTGATGCTACAGTGTTTTAAGGTACATAATTACAGGTAACAAGTGTTTTAGTGCTAGCATAATAAAGTGTCCACGTTTACTAATTACTCCCTTATTTGCCGTTAGCAATTTTTGAAGAATGACAGTCGTGTACTTTAATTATACTTTCATCGAAAATATTATGAAATAGAGGAAGTGCTTTAACTTAATATTACACTACTGTCATAATGAAGAAAGGTACATCTAGAATTTTGAAAATGAGAAAAAAATTTAAGTTTTGAAATTTTTCTCAATTTATTTTAAATTCAGAATCTTTACATGACACAATAATGAATAATGAGTGCTCTTTACGATTGCACCGACGTGCATCGTGACGTCACAATTCGACTGCATAAGTCAAGCGGTGTGAGGGCTGCGGTTGCGCATGATATAAATTTAGTACTGTTTCAAAGCCACACTTAAATTTCAATGTTTATTTATCAAACATGTCATAATTATGACACGGGCCAAACCTTAATATCCTCGTACCTTACAATCAGTGAAGACCAGTTTACTGCGTATATCTATATTTAAAATTTTACAAGAAGAAAAATATTTATAGAAATTTAATGTATGGGGTGTAAGGGGTCCCGCACAACAACTCAAGACATCCATGCCAACCTCGCCTGCTCGTGGTGCACCCTGCTAATTAACAAACAAGGCATTTGGCTCCTACCAACCCGCATTGAGCCAGCGTGGTGGGAAATGGCCCACATCACTCCAAATGAACTCCTATAAAAGAAGGTCGCGGGATGTCGCTAGATGCGGATAGCGCGGGACCGATCGATGTGGGGATCTTTGGGGGAGGTCTATGTCCAGCAATAGACGTCTATCGGCTGATGTTGAACGTAAATTTACTAAGAGTTTGTTTAGATTTTGTATAAAGTCACTAACATGGTTTTTTACTAGTACAGGGTGGCGTAAAAGTAATCCTCCTATCAGTACCTTGTATATAAGGTGGCGCAAAAATAACCTTCCGATGTTTTTAAGCTGTAATTTAAAAAAAATATGAAAAACTTCGATTCTTCTTGTGGATTATTTTTATTTGGTTTTTTAATTTTTTTACATCACGGCAAAATTTATAGCATTTTCTGATAGGAGGATTACTTTTGCGCCACCCTATAGATTACTTAAAACTATTACAACTTCAGCAGATACACAGGTTTAAAATAAAGTTCAATATTTATTATATAATTTACTTGTATCGTCACTTTTTGAGTTGCTTCTTTGTCAAAGATTGTTTCACATCTAGCTAAATCATTTAGTTCATTATTTTGGTGTACTGCTCATCTGATACCTGTTTTGTGAGTGCAGCACTGGTAGCATGCTCCTTTTTGTGGTGGATATATACCTATGTTCTTTTCGGATAAGACCTCGTCAAATACCTTCTTAGAGGTCTACATATAAGCGAATAGAATTGTAGTTTTGTTGGAATGATAGGATCTAAATATAGCAATGATATATTTTTGGTTGTAGAGCGCTCACTTGTTGTGTTCCAACTGATTCACGAGTCCTATAAATATGTGGACTAAGCCAACTTTAAACGCAAGTGTTGTTCCTCTCATTTCATTGAAATCTGAGCTTTCTCATGGGCCAGTTTACATTGTTTAAAAGAGTAATAATAGTCAATCAGCGCTAAGGGCCAGTAGCCGCGAAATTAACATTTTGCGCTTTTTGCATGCACAATAACGATATACCTATGAGTTTTCTGGTTATGGGTCTCTGTTGCAGGAAATCATGTAGTTAAGTACCACTGCAACGTTAGCAAGCACTAATGCAAAGGTCGGCAATGCAACCGCGACCCCTCTGGTGTTGCGACTGTCCATGGGCGTCAGTGATTATTTCCCACCAGGTGAACTGTTCTCCCGTTTGCTCACCCTTCCTATAAAAAAAGTATGAAGGTTGTTGTAATTAATCAAATTACTTTAGTTACGTGATTTTACATTTTCTATCTTAATGTGTCGAGCACCATAAGTCGCAGTGTTTACTAATTTAACTATCACCATATTGTTATGGGCAGGCATATTACCATTAGGTAAACTTCCTGTTCATTTCATGTTTAGCCATATAATGATTAGAAATCGTATAAAGGCAATATACTTGTAGTATATCCAAAATATTTTGTATAAATATTGGTGCTTTCTAATAGAGCATAAATTATTGTATGGAGTGTTTGAAGCTTATAAAGTGAGAATTAACTAAGACAACTTAACTTGATTGTGTATTTATTTAATGTAAAAAAAAAACATATTAAACAAAACTTTAATTATAACGTAATACAAATCTAAAGATGATTTAATTTTGCTTGTATCTCATTGCTCTTGATTTTCGGCATACATTGTATTAAGTAACGCAAAATATGACCACGATGTGCTGATTATCTGAAAATTTTTAATATGTTAAAATTATTGTAACTTTTTTCTTAATAAATGATATTTATCCTGTACTAACCTTAGAAAAGGATTTCAGGTTCACGTCACCAAAACCGAACGCTGTCAGTTTACAAGGAGTTTGTGCTCTGATAAATATTGTTATTTAATTGTTAATAAAATAAGGTAAATGTCTCACCAAACGAAAACCTAGGTGATCACTTAAATAAAAGATCGATAGATAGTGTAGATCTTAAGAGGAATAGAGAAAATTTATTAGTTGGAGAAAGTCTTATGATTAACGAACGTGGATGGTTATAAGGGTAGAGGAAGACTGAAGAAAGTGTGGATGGATTGTGTGAAGACGGCATATGTAAGAAGAGTGTGAATTCAGATATGACACCTTATAGAGGGATATGGAAGAGAAGTACACACTGCCGACCCCACATAGCTGGGAAAAGGGCAAGAGGAAGGAAGGAAGGAGAAAGTGTCACGATTACTGGAGAAAATTTGTATAAGAAATAAAAGCAACGGGTTAAATACAAAGACTTGTAACACTATCGAGTCGATATAAGATTTTTGACAAACTAAATTTTTGAGCATATGGTAAAACTAGAAAAGTGAGAAGAGCATCTTTACTAAACATCAGGTGTAATCATAGACACATTAAGCTGACCACGACTCTTGATCTAGACACCAATAAAAATTAAAAAATTAATCGACTCGATCCAATCGCTCGGGAGATACAAAATAACAAATAGATATACAAGAGGCTCGTTAAATCTATAAATTTCCAATTTACCTTAGTTGTTAAAAAGAGCAATTTGATATGAGTATAGCTTACTATTTAAACAATTTACGCACCTGATTAGTACGGTCAGTAAATCTTTCGCCATCTTTCTATCTGCTAAATACCACAGACTGTTATACACAGAATTGCTAACTTCCAGGCTCTGTAAAATTGAAACAAAGGAAACCACATTCTGACTAGATCCACTATCCATTAACTGGATGCTTATTGCATTTTACTATCACACTTACGGCCACCATTAACATGTCACCAAACAAGCACAGAAAATATACTTGAAGTAAACTAAATGACAGGAACGTGAGGAACGAACAAGCGAACACTTTGTCTTCTATGGTCTGAAATAAGAAGAGGTATTTGAATTTTGAGGATGATGATGATGAATTGTGTTATGTGTGCAAAATGTGTTGTTACATAAAAACGTTAACAATATTTTTTATATATCTGCTTATTTATTGTATAGTTGGCCTATGCTTAAACTTAAGAGGCATTTTCGGATCACATATTCGTTAAGACTGGTCGCCGTTTTATCGATTCCAGATTAATTTTAAAAAATGTTCCATTTTTATTCGGGTGACCTCCAAACCAAGATTTTCCAATAGAGTCAAAATTGTGGTTACTTTGTTCGTTGCAAAAACACCACAAACATTTTATCGTCTAAATATGAGATAACACATTCATGAACGCTTATTTGGCAGCAAAAATAGACGGATGATATTAGCACAGTTATACATACCAATTTTTTTGTCCGCGGGAGAAATCTTCGAAAATCACCCTATTTTTGGGGAGAAGTCACGGTTATATGTGATTCTTACTCACTAAAACTCCCTCGGTGGTCTACATTCGTACATTCATAGAGGCCCCGGGATCTCTTACAGAAGGCATCGATGCCTCTCTACACTTTGTGTTACACGTCTTTGAGGAAGAGCCTTGCCTTGCTAGACACAATCGCTGAGCCATACGCTGTCCTACGCAGGTTCGCTTGTTGAGCGATACGGATCCCCAACCTCAGAGCTCGCGAGACTCTAAAACCATTTTAGTCGCCCTCTACGACAGGTAGAGCCTACCTTAGTCCTATTCTTACTAGCCCGAGACTATAGCGCTGGGCGATACATACCTAGGCTATCCCCAAAATCTCATGCGGTGGTAAACGCAGATTTAACAACATTTTTGCTTACCCTCACATTAAAACCGACGAGACATAGAATCACTGAACTTGACACAAAATTAAATAATGTCGATTTTGTATAGATTAACTCTAAAGTGTTTGTTGCTCTGAAATAAAAAATTAAATATGTTCATATTATTCAATTAAAAACTTTATGCACTTAAAATTAAAAAATACCTGATGAGACGCTGGTGCCATTTTATCAATTGTCTTAGTTTTTCTTCAACGTAATTTTCATTTCTCTCACCATTGGCGTTTTTATTTGGAATTAAATTGTCAAATTCGTTACTAAGTAAACAAAATTGTATACGCATGTACGTGCAACAAACATAGTAGAAATATTCAGCGGAGATGATGTTTAGGAGAACTAAACATTCTGAAATTGGATAAAGAGAATGAGATGAATATAGGTTCTATGACTCGCAATATTATGGTTTTTATTACCTGACCAAATTTGTTTTAGATATACGTAGGGCCAATACTTAATGTTGAGCGCATCAAAGGGATAAATGATCAAAAACGGCAGAATCAGTATTAGCTCACGGGTTTTTATGTACTTCAAAGCTATTATTATTAAAGGTATGAAACTAAAATTGATAACCAAGCCAGCGTTGATAACATTTAGTAAATTTATAACAATGTTTAAAAATTTCAATTCCTTTTTTTCAATTTTATTCTTTACTTCATGGTCATAATCGTTCGTATTTTCATCTAGTTCTCTCAATTCGTCGATTAGATCGTTCACATGGTGTTCGTAATAAATCAGAAAAAACGATTTGAAGTTGGCAACTACACTCAAAATAGAGCAAGGAGCGATATAAGTGAGCAGCGTCATATCTTTTCCACTTTTCACGCCATCTACGAAAAATGATACAGCTCCAATTAACTCCGTATTCAGCCAAATGAAGTTAAAAATATATATACACCGTTTCTTGATAATTTGTCGCCGATCGCATTTGTTTGCTTCTAAAACTAAACCTAAAGTTGAAAAGATAAATTTTAAACGATACAATGTCTTATTGAATAACGTGTAATCCGCCATCTTAATTTAAAATGATGCTATAATTCAAAATGGCGACTATTTATACCCGCGGTATGCGTTATTAACATGTGTTTTTAATGTGTAAATTAATGCAAGTTGTTGTTTGTCAACACCACTAGGGGATAATTAATAATCCATGGAGAAAGTACATAATTTTTTTTATAGTGACGTCCTGCATAATATTTATCAGAACGCGATATGCAAAATTTTTATCACGAGGAAATCAAACGACAGCGTAATCTCGGTAACGTTGCCATTGAGATTTTAGGATTGTTTGAGAAAGCTTTGCTTGTGTAGTTCATAACATGGATTGATGAAATCGTGGAGGGTATGACCAAAATAACCAAAAATCTTCTGGTAACCAATAATCGAGAGCCTGGTGCTAACGTGTATATCAATCAAAATCGAGTTGTTCATTTATAGCAGTCTACGGAATACGAAGCATCCTTTGCCAACACCAAATCTCAAACGCAGCTATATTTTTCTATCCGTCGCTTTTATCGCCTCGGAGTTATGAAAGTGGATTAGAAGGACTAGAGTTCTACTCAGTCTCCTTTTGGTATCGCTAAAACCTTTCTGCTTTGCCAAAGTCTTACCTGTTTGGTTGTTGTTTATTATTACAATCATCATCATAATCATCATCAACTGATAGGTCTCACCTAAAGATCTGCACCGTCGATGGAATTTATAAATATTTCAACTAAAAATTCCATTTGCGTACTTTAGTACTCGTATGTTACACGTAAATAACTTGATTAATATTACAAACAGTGAAAAGAGGCGCATGCAGGTAACTATCGATGGTGCAACATTTCACGCACACATAATTATCGGTAACATTTAAGTGTTTTATGACAACTTAATAAGCGATTCGCTTAACAAGGTACTAGCTTATTTTTTCAATTAATCCTTAGACACTGTTGTTTTTATTACCACTTTAGTTATGACAAATGACGCTGTACGTAAATTTCTATATTACTGACGTTATACAATGGATATATAGGCTGGCGCAAAAATAACCTTATAAAAAGTACCTTATTACCTGTGTTATAAGGTACTTTTTATAAGGTTATTTTTGCGCCACCCTATATTAGGTGGAGGCCTATGTTCAACTTTGGACCTCTGAGGACTAATGATGATGATTAGATTATATTTAACAACCTTAGTTTTAGATTCTGTTTTATCATTGGCAATGAGCCTAAACCTGATCACTGTTTCGCTTGATTTAAAAAAAACATGAAACCAAAGACAGTCAAGCATACCAGACCAGGATATTCTTGCTCGCATATGGCGTCATTTGGAACATATCAAATTATAGAATGGAATGCGAGAACACAAAAATTGTAAAGATAGGAAAAGAAAATATAAAGTCCCTCCCCCATTTAATAGAAGCGCGGTGAAAAAAAAAAAATATCAAAAGCTGTTATAGCGACAGATAGGATAACAAGAGATCGTATCATCATACTCACGTGAACCTAAAAACTTGTTAAGGACTATTATACCAGACAAACGATTAATTGCTGCGCTAGGAGTTATATATATATTACTATACTGTATATTAATACAGTAATGTTTGTACTATATATGTAGCATCATCTGCGGCGTTAAACTGGTAT
The DNA here is from genome assembly GCA_029030555.1 of Ornithoptera alexandrae. Lineage (NCBI taxonomy): Eukaryota > Metazoa > Arthropoda > Insecta > Lepidoptera > Papilionidae > Ornithoptera > Ornithoptera alexandrae. Next base: position 2,486,677 of record JARDVY010000296.1, on the reverse strand, counting down.
ATTAAAAAAACTGTAATACGAACAAATTGGTTCAGTCTATAGTTTTACCTTAGTCGTCGCATTGCGGACTCTGCTTTCTCTCTGTTATAGTTAATGTAACTTATTATAAGTACTTAACTGTACCGTAACTTAGTGCTATAATATTTATATGATTTTCTAGAAACATAAGACGATAAAATCGTTACACAATTTATATGAAGACAAAGAGACAAATAAACATATACTTTTTTATTATGATGAAGGTATAATCGATAGAGATCTTTACTTGATGATAAGTGTTACACCTGCCCATAACAACGTGGTTCTAATTATTATAATATACAACACTACATCACGTTTTGCTCGTCGCTTTGAGATATATATGTTGTATCTTTATCGCAGTATTTCAAAAGCTAAAACTTCTTTCAAACTTGAACACATACAAAGTCTGTAGAGAGTGAAATTTGAATAGGAATACTCCTTTAATGAAGTACAGGTCAGCTAAAAAAGGATTTTACAAAATTCCTTCCCCAGAAGCAGTTGTGGCGGCGTTACGAGTAGTAAAGAGAACGAGAAACAAATGTATTGTCCATTTTTATATATTTTTTCCTTTGTTAGAGTGTGCTGGAAGAAAAATCTTTTTAGAGTTAAGGTCGCCTTTATTCCATGCAATCCGATCTAGATTTTTAATAACTTGTATGTATGTTGACGTACATGCGTACATTAAGAAAATAAATAAATACATAAAAGTAAACACCAATACAATTTTGATTTAATTTAATTGTTTGCTTATTTATAATTTATTATTTATTATTCTGCAATTAAGATAGCATAAAGAGTGTATATTAGCAATAAATTAATTTAGTTTATTTCATTACTCTTGATTCGTCGTACATCGTGTTAAGTAGAGCAAAGTATGACCACGATGTGCTTAATATCTGAAATTTAAAATACGATATATTAAAATTATACTGACTTTATTGTGATAAAATTATATACATATATATAATTCCGATTCATTTCAGTTCAATAATTCCTATACAGACCTTTGAAAACGATAACAGATTGACATCAGCGAAACCATACGCAGTTAGTTTACAAGGGGTTTGTGTTCTGAAAATAACTTATTATTATTAAATATCTTTAGTTTAGTTCCAAATCATCGTCATTAACTGGTCTAAGTAGATTCTTGCAGCTGCTATTTCTTCAAACAGTAGTATCCAAACATTACTATGTTCTAGTTTAAATGCGGTGTAGTTAGTGTAATAAGTAACGTCGAGCGTAATATGGGGTGTAAGGGTTCTTGCACAACAACTCACGGGTTCCAAGCCAACCTCACCTGCTCGTGGTGGACACTGCTAATCAACAAACGACGCTCTGGCTACCACCAACCAAACGTTGTGGGAAATGGTCCAAATCCCTCCCATATGAATCCCTACACGACTTATTTGACAATCTTTGAGAGAGGCCTATGTCCAACAGTAGACGTCTATAGGCTGATGATGATGTGGATAATGTAGTGGTATGTGAATATTTTAATTAGCTCCACATTGACATGGGTAAGCTGAATAAAAAATTAGATTTGCACATACTTATAGATCAACAATTTGTAAACATTTACAATAATTTTGATACCTTATTATTACTGTCAGCAAATCTTTTGCGACTTTTCTATCAGTCGCAAACCAAAGACTTTCGTACACAGCATGGCTAACCTCTATGCTCTGTGAAATAAAAGCAGTCGTTATTACATGGTGGTAACAAAAATCGCACAACATTTGCTGTTTAGTATTAGTCATAATTGAGCCATAGTAAATAGTTTCTTCCATCATCATCATCAACAGCCTGCGGCAGTTCAATAGTTTCTTTACGGCTGTTCTAATGCGAAAGAAGCAACAAAGGTTAAACAAGGCAACTACTGAGTATCATTTATATGATTATTATTATATATATATTTAATTTACTAATTAATATTATATTATACTCGTAACGATTGATGCAAGGTAAACACATGTATATAGCTGATCTCGACCGAGATTAATAAAGAGATAGTTTTCCTTAGGACGATAATGATGGAAATCTGATGAAAGTCGCCGCAAACCGCGGGATTCAGGTTCTGTCGATGTGGAGGTTCTTCAGACGGGCTTATGCTTATTAGATGATGTCTTCCGGCTGATAATATAGCCAACCTACTTACCGCCGTCATCAACATGTCCGCGAAGAGACACAGAAAGAATATTTGTAGGAGACTAAAAAACATGCACGATAGAAATGAAACAGCGAAGACTAAGTCATCCATTTTCTGAAAAAAAAAAAAATTTTAAGCGTGTATGTACAAAAAAAAAAACATATCTCATATGAATTTAAATATAAACACGGGACATTAACTAGGAAAGGGTTTAAAAACTTAGCAAGCTTAGTGCTAAACAAATTAAATTTAGCTGCTATTCATATAGGGGTTAAAGTATTTAGAGCGAACATGTTTCATCATCTCGCCGCTCCAGTGTCACTCAACATCACGTGAAATGGATAGTAAGTTAAATAGGCTGTATAAAAACGTTTTTATACAGCGTATACGAAAAACATTTTTGAATACGTGTTTAAAGCAACTCTTTTCAGTTCGTTTAAAATAAATGTAATTCTGTCTATTTTAGATGATTTAAACAATATCATGTTTATACCATAATATAGTTCGTATATATATATACAACATTTATTAATACTGGTAGTACATACCGTCACGTTAAAAGCGGTGAGACAAATAATAACTGAACTGGACAAAAAATTCAATAATATAGATTTTGTATAAATGTTTTCTAAAGTATTCGTTGAGCTGTAAAAAAAATTTATGTTAGTGAAGTCTGAAAAGCAATTCAATATTATGTACTAAACAAAAGTTTGAACATAATAATAATTGTGATGTGATTTTTAAATATTTAGATTTGGATTTTGATAAACAACATTTACTAGAATATTCTGTATGTCTTGATTGGCTTCTACGACAAATACCACCTTTTGAGGAGGTTTGTTCTTCAATCGTATAATAAGCTCTTTGTTTGATTAAAAATCCCAGTTTCATCTTATAAAAAAGAATTCTCAATGATATATTTTACAAATATAAAACGAAATTAGAAAAAAACCCAAAAAGAGAAACCTTATAGATAAAAGAAATATCATAGATAAATTTTTTACACATACCTGATGAGACGTTGGTGCCATTTGATCAATTTGACAAGATTGTCTCTAACGACACTTTGGTCGTTCCTTGTCTTTAGGTGCTTGCTTGGTATTAAGTTTTCGAAGCCGTGACTTAGCAAGCGAAACTGAATACGAATGTAAGTACAACAGATGTAATAGAAATAGTCCGCAGCGCAAATATCCAGGAGAACTATGCACGCTGAAATAGATTGTTATAATATGCTTTAAACTAGTTTCGAGATGCACTACTATCTTTCCTTTGTAATAAGGAAATCCTTGTTTCTTTTCTAGGATAAGATTTTGTGGAATTTGGACAGTTCCAGATTTTTTTCCAACCGGCCTTTTTAACGATCAATTTCATATTGTAAATCAACCGCTGTTACAGTATTACTGATTATTAATATATAAAAGAGTATTTTGGGTAAGTAAGCTTAACCAGCTTCCGTCTTATTGTCTCTTAACATAATGTTAATAGATGATTCTACAAGATAGACCAACGATCTGGTGAAGATGACGGGATACCGTTGGATGAAAACAAGACAGATCCGATTCGATTAATTTATTATTATTTCTACTGCTAAATGGTTAGTGTATATACTCTGAAAATTTATAGAGATTTCTGGTATTTGATAAAAAAAAAATTAAATCTTCAAATGGACTAAAAATCAAGTTATGTTTGGTATGAGAGTATATCATTATAAATGTAAATTTTACCTGATCCAATTTGCTTCACGTATACGAAGGGCCAAAACATTCGTTGCATTGGATCGAATGGATATCGAGTATGAAAAGGCAGAACTACCTGAAATTCACCCTTCCTCATATGCTTTATACCTAATACTAATGGAATAAAACTGAAGTTAACCACCATTCCTATATTCATAACATTTAACAAAGTTATAGCAAAGTTCAAATATTTCAATTCCGGTTTTCCCAATTTTTTTTTAATTTCAACGTCATAGTCATCCGCTTTACTTTCAAGTTCTCTTAATTCATCTATCAGATTGTTCACGTCGTTTTCGTAACACATTAAAAAGAGTGTTTTAAATTGAGCAACTATAGTTACTAGAACGCATGGTGCGTTGTACGTAAGCTGTCTCATGTCTTCACCACTTTTCACATCATCTATGAAAAAGAAAACGGCACCTATCAATTCCGTGTTAACCCAAACGAAATTAATAATATAAATGAAGCGAGCTAGTATAATACGACATTTATCATTTTTTCTACGTTCTAGTAATAAACCTGTGCTAAATAATATAAATTTTAAACGATTTAATGACGCGCCGATTAACGTCTGCTTCGCCATTTTGTTTAAATTGGCGCGATAATCGAAAATGTCTCCTTTATATACTTGTAATGTTTTGCGTTTTAAACACATGCCTTTAATGTATGTACGGTATTGCTAGTTATCATGTTTGTTAACACCTCCAAGGAGTTATATAATTTATGACATAGGTTCATAGACATGCTAGCAGCAGTGTTTTAAAAAATAAATTGTAATGAAATTTCGTAAAAAGTTATTTGGTAAATGTGAATACAAACGATCGCTGCTGTCAATGCGCTCAATACAACTCAGGAATGAACATTTCCTGAAGTTCCACAGACTAGTATTACTTTAGCATTGAAGTACTGATCTGGGCTGGTGGAGATATGCCAAATTAAAGGCCCGGATGATAGTGATTATCTCGGCCAAAAACCTCTGGCGACACTAACTTTATTTTTTGCAATTACTTGGAAAAAATTCTAGGAGAGGCTATACTCCTAGATAATAGGCTAGACTCCGTAAGAAATTTTAGAACTCTATAATGCACTGAAGATGATCATAAAAGGTGTTTTGGTATAAGCAGATGTAGTAGTAGCAAGGAATTTCTTCAAACCCTGGCTTCTCTTCAGAATATTCGTGATATGATGAATATTTTTGATATATATACATTTCCAATATTTGTTTAGAGTAAATATTTTAAAAAGGTTTATTGACAAGGTACTGTGCATTTATTTCTACCAATCCCAAATTTGATACCTTGTTAAATCTGCTGACGTTAAATGCATTCATGTTCAATTTTAAAATAAAATAAATAAATAAATTAAGTTGTAAATTCAAACACCCTTTAGATTGCTTTATAAATATACAAAGTATGAGGACAACCATCTGTACGTATGCAGTGATTGACACTGCAGCACTCCACTCCACACGTTCACGTAATTATCAGTCATATTTGAAGTATTGCATGATAACCTAATAATAGGTCTTTGTAACTATATTGTAGGTGATATTTTAGTTTTTATTACTGCGCCTTGATTAATCAGATTTTCTAGTTATTAATTACGATTACCAGGTATTTTCGAACAATTGAGAATTTGTAGTAAGGCGTCGCTATTCAGAGCAACGGTATAGAAAAAATGAACAAAAATAAGTCTTCGTTTTAATGCAAAGAATATGATAGCTTTGTTGTAGGCTACTATATTAGGTCAAACCAAATTCGACTAAATGACGTCCTAGAATTGAAACTAGGCAAATATAAGAGCAGAGAGGAAATATCTCGTCTCGTGCTCAGAGAATGTAATTGAGATCAAAGGAAGCGCTCGATGTATATTGAATCGGTGGAGGTGATATATTGGAGAAGCTTATTTACCATAGGCTAAAATGATGATAATGATGATGATGATGATGATGATGATATGATATAAATAATTTTTATTAATTTTCATAAAAGAATTGTATAATAAAAATACCAATTGCTGGTCGCTTCTGTATAATTTTTCAAATATTTGACGTGAGGCTCGTCCGGCTGTTTCTCATCCAGAAATACCTGACCGACATCAGATTCGATTTGTCAATATTATTTACGGCCTGGGTTCGAAGCTAGTCTGCAGTGTTTAAGTGTCAAAATAAATAAATGTATGTTCAATAACGCGAACATATAAAGCTTTTTAACTATCAAATTAATTTACTTTGCAACCTGCCATCACCGTTCATTGCAATGCTTTCACTCGTTGTTAAGAAATGAGAAAATATAAACAACTTTGAAAATATTCAAATGAAATATTGTTTTCCAGTCAAAGTCGGCAGTCCTCGGTTGGGCATCCCGCACAGTCCTAGCTCACTTGTTGCATAGTAAAACGTCTAACGCAACATTGTTAAGGTGCTGTTACACTGCCACATATGATTTTCTACGAATCAAAATTATTGTGTTGATGCAATGAGGACGTGTAAGGGTTCTCGCATAACAACTCACGGGACCCAAGCCAACCTCACTTGCTCGTGGCGCTCCCTGTTATTTAACAAACGAGGCTCTGGCACCCACCAACCCGTATTAGGCCAGCGTGGTGGGAAATGGTCCAAATCCCCTCATATAAATCCCAACCCGGGCGAGGTGTTAATCTTTGGAGTAGGCCTATATCCAGCAGTGGACGTCTATCAGCTGATAATCATGATGAAACGAGATTTTCGTCTATAATAAACTAAAACATTATCTCAATTTAAGATTGTGTTAAGGGATTATACAGAATATTTGGACAGCCGGAACACAGAAGTAATGTAATGGAGGCAGATTTTCAATATGATGGTAGAAGTAAGACGAAGACGAAAAGTGAGAGGTGGGTCGTAAAAATGCTACCGCTAACATAATTTAATAACATCTGATTCTGGAACTGAACCAGGTACCTATAGTGTTACAAGGCACGCTCTACACCATTACACCAGAACAACATCGATAGGAACCCAACATGTTTCAAGAACAACAGCTTTTGTGATCATCTACTAGTCTGCGCTTTGTACGAGTAGAGGATAAATGACTTTGAATTTGATTTTGAGAGAATGCTTCAAGTCCCAGCTGTGGGAACATTAAGTGGGAAGTTAATATATTTAACAGTAGCCTATTTAGGTTGCATGAATTTCAAATACTAGTATTTTGTTAACTGTATGAAATCATCATGATTTTTTCCTTTAACGGTTATTTATGGTTTAAGTTTGTCTTTTTATTATTACTATTATTATAATATTAATTAAAAAAAATTAAGTATATTAATTATTTTAATATTTTTTTGATATTCAATGGCATTGTGTTTTTCCCCTTACTCGGGGGTGTTATACTCTGTGGCTCTTTGTTATGACGGGAACACGTCTAGCTGTCTGCTCATACAGCTTTCTATTCAGAGATTCAGCGAATATTCACCATTCAGGCGTCTCATTCAAGGAAGACACGTTTGTTTCCTTTTCACTTTTGTGATAAATGTATCATGTATGTTCTTGTGTACCAACATTTCCATCTTGGTATGATTTAGGAATCCTTCAGTTTGTTTAATATTTATATATAACCTATTTATTTTATAACATTTTCTCTCATTAATCAATGAAGGGCAAAAATCAATACCTGACTTGTGTTCTTGAACTATAAACAGTGGACCTATTGCTGCTGCTTGTATAATTTAATTAGTGTTTCTCATCTTATTTTTATATTCATCCTCATTCTTTCTATCGCGCAAACATACATACGTCCATACACACACATTTACAGACAAACGCACAGGCCTATAAATTGTAACATCTTTTTCATCTACTATCTGATAGATAAACAAATAAATGAAGATAAATACCCTTTATTGCATTATTTTACACATTTTTTTATAATACGAAGACACGAGACGAGCGGAACGTTCACCTGATAGTAAGTGATACGCCTGCCTATAATAACATGGCGCTAAGTAGGTTGAAATAATGCACCACATTTCCACTAACTCCCACCAACCCATAATGGACCAGTGTGGTGGGAAATGGCCAAATCCCTCGATGTAAATTTTTACCTGATCGAGGAGGGAATCTTTGGGAGAGGCTTATGTCCAGCTGTGAACGTCTGTCGGCTGATGAATATGCACCACATTGCGCTAGTAGCCTGAGATATAAGATGAGTGTCGTTACCCAAGCAATTATACTAGCTACAACACCCTTCAAACAGGAACACAGAAATTTTTGCATACTACTGTCTGTCGGCTGCAATAGGCGCTGCGGTGGTACCTAACTCGACGGTCTTCAGTAAGAGAGACCTTTTTTATATCACGGGGGAAATCTTCTTAAAAGATACCTAGCTTCTGGGAGGAAGACAAGGTTATGTGGGGCTTCTACTCACTAAAATCCCCTCGGTGGTCTCCGTCAGTGCATTACGATTTGCTCCAGGATCTCTTACGTAATGCACCGATGCCACCCTGCACTCTGGCTAAAACATTCCACGGTAGACCAAAGCCTCCTTTAGCACCCATGCTATGCTACGGTATATACAAGCCCACCATGCATTTGCCGTCCTCCTAAAGCTCGTTTATTGAGCTCTGAGAGCTCCCACTCCCAAAGCCCATGAACCTGAGGACCCCTTTAGTCGCCTTGTACAGTAGGCAGGGAATACCTTAATCTTATCCTTAATATCCTGAGACTACAAGGCAGCAACAGAGACCTACCACCAGTGTAGTGTGTGTGTGTGAAACGAAACATTTTTTCCTCGTCGCATCGAGTACCCCTATCTTTTTCGTCGGTTATAAACTAAATACGTTGTAAACGTCAGGCGGCCGTAACGACAGACCTAAAAAATTGCGGTCCCGGCCTCGAGGCGGGCTCTGAAACGTTGCAACCTGTTGCTGCGAGGTAAGCGAATAAAAAAAAACCTTAACAGGGAACGTCGGACGTTGTAGGACCACCGAACGGCCAAAAATATTGTCAGGCGTAAACTGTTATTGTACTCTATGGTTCTGTATATTATATACTAGTAAAAGCCCGGCAGTCAACAGTACTGACTACTGTTTTAGATATTAAGAATATCTGTGCAATTGAATTAATTACTAATTGTGATTGAAATTATTACTAATTATTGTGGAAATGTATGTGTGTACGAGTATATGAATAGCTATTCTAGTTACGTGAAAATCTTATTATTATCAATGTTTAATTGTTATGTTAATTGAATTTAATAATGATAAGTGCATGCACGGTGTCAGTGTATGTGGACTATTTGAATTCCGCACCAACTTCACTCCATTGGCTGGTACTTCACTGTTACGCAACAAATCAATAAGCTATCAGTGCCAAGCTGACACATACTTAAGCTGCATATGAATAAAGACTAGCTGTTCCCCGCTTTGCTCGCCGTAATATAAAATAAGATCGCAAATTTAGCGTTGCAGCTCATGTAACGAGACTCAACATTTTATGTCTCCGGCGACGAAGGCAATGTGGTGCAGTATATATCATCCTTACTAGCGCCACGTTATTATGGGCGGGCGTATCACTTACCATCAGGTGAATGCCTCCCTAGTATCGTCGCTTAATTGTGCATGAACATGGAAGGGACCTGCATTAGTATGTCCAGGGAAGTCAAGATTTTGGGGTTAACTATTGATGATCTCCTAACGTTTAATAGCCACGTTGCGAATCAGTGCAAAAAGGTATTGGGGTTGTATAGGAAAATCGCTCAGGTGGCCAAGATCTCCTGGAGTCTTGACTCTGAAATCACTCGATCCATCTACATGGCTGCGGTGGAGCCGATTCTGCTATTCGCAGCTGCGGCATGGGCACCAACAGGCAAGAAATCAAGAATCCAGAGGCATCACAACACTGCACAGAGAGGATTTGCGATGAAACTCTGCAGATCGTACCGCACCGTCTCTCTATATTCGGCTCTGATGTTGTCGGGAATACTGCCTTTGGATCTTAGAATTCAAGAGGTGTTCGACCTGTATGAGATTAGGAGATGGTTGTCCCAGACACTTCTGGACAATAGGGAAGTAGAGCGTGTATAGGGGATAGGATTTGTAGAGATTCTTCACCCCTTCACTTCACCCGCAAATGAATCTTAAGTATATATTTTTAGTAGACCAAAATTTTGTGCATGAGCACAACGTGCAGGCGGTGAACATATATACCGACGGCAGTAAGCTAGAAGGGAAGGTAGAAACCTCACTTTCCATATGGAAACGTGAGGTCGAGGTCTAAAACCGGAAGCTATGTTTGTCCGCGTACTGCATAGTCTACCAGGCGGAACTCCTGGCCATATGTGAGGCAACTAAAATAACCCCAGGAGGATGGAAGCGAGCTACGATTTTTACAGTGACTCTAAAGCAGCGCTCGATACTGTTACGATTCATGGCTCCCTTCATCCTCTTGCCGTGGTGGCTAGGTAGAATTTGCGAAGAGCCCCTACCGAACGCAAAGACGTGTCTTTGTTCTGGGTCAAAGCTCACGCGGGGGTTTCTGGTAATGAGCGTGCTGATGAATAAGCCAAGCTGGCTGCTCTTAACAGCAGAAGGTTGCCAGATCATGACCAGTGCCCGGTATCATATGTTAAACGTTTGCTTCAAGATGTCTCAGTTGTGAGATGGAGCGCCCGATATAGCGAAGCCAGCACCGCGTCCATCGCTAAATTATTTTTCCCGAATGCAGCAGAGGAATATCAGGTAATAAGGAAGGTCTGGCCTATTGGACTGTTAACCCAGATAATCACTAGCCACGGTGGATTCTCCCAATATTTGAACCGTTTCAAGTATCTGGAGACCCCGTCGTGCAAATATGATGACGCCGTGGAAGAAACGGTTCCTCATTTGCTGACGGCGTGTCCTATACATAGATGCCTAAGGTATGAGTTTCAGCAGGAGACAGGCTTAAGAATAGATACAGCCAGTCTACTCGAGATGATAGAAAATAAACTAGTTAGAAGTAAGTTCATAAATTATTGTATAAAAATATGTAAAAGAGTAAACAATAGAAATAAGTACAAATAAATATTACTTTATCCATTTCTGTGTAATTAGATAGTTAGGTAGCATAAGTATAGATAATGTAAAAAAAATTAATAATTAGAAAAAAAAATTATATCAATTAGTAGTGAATATTTTGTAAGTAAATGTTGTAAATATTAAGGAATAATAATATCACAGAAAGTTAGAAATAAATAAATAAAAAAATTTTTACAAAATGAAAATGTATATTTTTTTTTTAATTTCATTAGGCGACGAGACGAGCGGGACGTTCACCTGAAGGTAAGTGATACGCCTGCCCATAACAGGTTACTAGTTACAGCGCTAATTAGAATTGTAGACACTGTATCACATTGCGCTCGTCGCCTTAAGACAAGATGTTGAGTCTCCTTATTCTGGTATTAACATTAGCTACAACGCCCTTCAAACCAGAACACAATAACGTTTGCATAGTACTGTATACGATCTCCGGCGACAGAGACCCACCATCAGCCTGCCAACACTGCGTCTTTTGGTACGGTCGTCCTTCCAGCGATGTGTCCTGCCCACTGACACTTGAGATTAGCAATCTTCTGGACTATGTCTGCGACCTTAGTTCTCCAGCGGTTAAGTTCAAAACATCCAATGCCTCAACCGACTAGCACCATGTTGTTATGCGTATGACTTACCACCAGGTATACGTCCCTCTCGTTCTCACTTCGTTAAATAAAAAGAAATTGGAGATGGTTTTAATATTTCACGTTGCGCAAGGAACCCGAATGATACGAGGGCTGATGCTGATTTATCTTCGTATAGAGATTAAAAAGGAAACTCAAACCCGACATTCAAATTCCGCAGCCGCTGTAACGCGATGAAAGGCTTTATGCGATTTATTCAGCATCAAAAAGGAGAAAACAGCTGCAACGGACTGCGTCTGGTAGCCCGTATGCAATTCATACTCTATTTTCAGCGTTTTTCAGTCAACTACTTTATTAGTAGATTTAATCGTTAGTGTTTTCAACTCATCACAATTTTATTCGTCATCATCATGAGCTTTCTCCAACCTGAACTTGGAGGTCAGACTAAGAAGACTAACCCTGTCTTCAGCTATTCTTTTCAACTGATGTAATTTTCTGAATTAAATGAGATTTTTACTACTACCATACTTTAATAATTAATCTTAACATTTATTCGAGTCTCTATTATTATTAATTCACTTTATTATATACCTGGTGACCCTGTGCTTGCTTATAACCATATAGTTATGATGATGAACACCTCACCACAGTTTCCTCATCGCTTTGATCTCAATACATCTACAAGAAGACAAAAATCTAATTAACCCTTAATGGTGGTAGGTGTCTGTTGCCAGAGACCGTCGAGGTAGATACCACCGCAGCTTCTATTTCTGCAGCCAACCAGTATTGTGCAAACATTACTGTATTCAGGTGTGAAGGGCGCTGTAGCTAGTGTAATTACTGGGGTAAATAGACTTAACATCTTACGTCTTACAGTGGTGAGCCCAATGTGGTGCAGTGTATATGATCCTGAATAGCGTCACGTTGTTATGGGTATCACTTACCATCAGGTGAATGTTAAATAAAAAAAAAATTATACATTTGTATCATCCCTTATATAATCATTAATATTACAAAATTTTATAATTACTTAAAATAGCTTTCACACGAAATATTTAAATATTCACATGATAATAGGTCTCCCTTCCAATGTTACCTGATAACGTAATAAGTGAACTTGATAAGTAGTTATTAAGTTACACAATAATCACTGTTGTAGCCTCTGAACTACAATTATAACTTCTTCATTTTAATATCTGATGAGGAGGAGGTAATATCTTTACTATTTTTTATTAAATATATATAAAATAATAAAAAATAAATATATATATTTGTTTTATAAACAAAAAGTATTTTTTATTCGACAAAATAATAGTACGATCCAGATGTTCACCTGGTAAGTGATACACCTGCTCATAAAATTGCGTCAATTTGGATTATACACACAGCACCACGTTATAGGTATTGCTTTACTTCAATAATTTTGCCAGTTACAGCACCCTTCAAACCGGGATACGGTAATGTTTAACACAGGCGGCTAGGATAAAAGCTGAAATGCCTACCTAGACGCTTTCAAGTAACAGAGGTCTTATATCGTTTAAATTTTTTTTTTTATATACATGTTTATTTCTATTGGTTTTCTATTTTTTTTCTTGGTTATGGTGAAATTATTTTTTTTATAAAAAATGTAAATAAAGTAAGTCTTTGTTTTTGACATGATAATCTACTTACTGCGAGGTGAACGTACTGTTAGACGCGACGAAAACAATAAACCGCCGTCTTATCTTTTTCTGATAAAATACGTAATACTGGGGATGGTGAAAATATCCAAATATCCTTCGTAACAACTCATTTAACTCTTCGTGTCCCGAAATAGAACTTCAATTGAAATTATTCTCGAAAGAATCATTACATAACGAGTTTGAAACTAAAGCTACGATCCCAAGAATGAGAGATTTGAGACTCCCTACAACCGTGCTGTTACAATTTTATTTACGGACAAAAAACTACACACACATATATATAAATATATATATATTTATATATTGGTTTTTTCATTATATATATATATATATAAATGTAATGAAAATGGGTTTTGTTTATTCGCCAACCACGTGAAAACTAGTGGACGTATTGACATAGCCTATTTATTTTTCGGATTTCATAGATCCTTCATCACTTTTTTTTATTATTTTCATTTCGTGTTATTTATGCAGTTGCTATAGTAACGGTTGCTATAGAGAGACAGAGAGTCATCTGCGGTCAAATTTTATATTACGGCCAGCAAAAAGGACGGGGAACAGCTAATGCAACATTATTTTTATACAATTAAGCGATGAGATTATCGGAACGTCCACCTGATGGTAAGTGATACGCCCGCTTTTAATAACGTGGCGCCAGTTAGGATGATATATACTGCACCACATTGCCCTCGCCGGAGACATAAAATGTTGAGTCTCGTTGCCCGTTAATTACACTAGCTACAGCGCCCTTAAAACCGAAACACAGTAATGTTTGCACACTGCTGTTTGTCGGCTGCAATAGAAGCAGTGGTGGTACCTACTTGGACTTACTTCTGTGGCGTAGCGAACTCCTACACAAGAGGGCGTCAGCATTGTCTGTCACAATTACCTAGGTCTCCATAAACTTAGTAATTGAAAAAACACTACATCTACTCCGAAAGGAAAGAAAGAAAAGAAAAGAAATGAGAAGGTCCGCAGGCGAACTAAGGTCACCGACATAGTCCAAAAGATTGCTAGCCTCAAGTGGCAATGGGCAAGACACGTCGCTCAAAGGACTAACAACCGATGGGGCACCAAGGTCCTCGAATGGCAACCGCGTACCGGAAGACGTAGTATTGGCAGGCCCGCCACCAGGTGGTCCGACGATTTGGTAAAGGTTGCAGGAAGCAGCTAGATGCGTGCAGGGCAGGATCGATCGATGTGGAGATCTTTGGGGGAGGCTTATGTCGGCTGTCGACCGATAATGATGATGACGATGATATCTACTTAATTTTTAAATGAGTTCTGTATGTACGTCGCTTTATTTTGCAACTTATCCTTATATAAAGTTGCTTAATTTGTAACTTTGCCGATATTCGCAAGGCTTATTCGAGAACCATGATCGTAGCGTTTACGAAATATTTCTTTATGACCATGAATATAATTATTAACTTTTTTAACTTAAAATAACTTCGGTAATTAGGAAATAATGATTATTACCGAATATTTTTTTTTTTAAAAATGTTTTGTTTAATACTAATATGTTATCAAATTGGATATAAAAGCAGCACGACTAAAATCCTTGCTCGAAGTATTAGGAAAGCTCCGAACATAGTGTAGGAGATTCACCATCAGCCGATAGATGTCCACTGCTGGACAGAGGCCTCCCACAAAGATCTCCACATACAGTCAGTGGACTTCCGGTACCACTGAGCACTAGAGGCCGTATTTAGGGATTCATATGAGAGGATTTGGGCCATTTCCCACCATGCTGGTCCATTCCTGGATTAGCAGGGTGAACTACCTGGGTGTACCTTAGAAGATTGGTGACAAGGTACTATAAGGAAACACGAGATTAATTTTTCTTTATATATGTATGTATTTTACATGTTTATACACATAAACATATTCATTTACTCATATATATATTTATTAATATGTACCTATATATGTGTAGTTTTTGTTAAATGTTGCTCGTTATCTACCACAGCTTCTCAATACCTAGGTCGTCTGGCTGAGAGTATCCGTAAGCGTCAAGTCCGCCTATTGCCACGTAATTTTAGGTGTCAAAATAAAGATTTTTATGTATGTAAATATTTCGTGTAAAACTGGAAACAAAGTTTGCATTATTCATGAAGCATTTTAATTACTGATATATCCACCATTGCCAAATGTACGATGAGCTGTCTGAGAATTTACGCACACATTGACATATAAAATTTTTAAACGTATAACACACGGGTTTGTCTATGTGTGTGTCGCATTGTGCTGTGCAGACCCCTGCAGTGCGGGTAGTCGGTGTATAGCTATTCGGCACTTAGGGTTGAACGGATTGTTTACATGAGACCCTCTTTAGATAATTAAAAATTCAACAAAAAACTATCTACAGAACTAAGCTTCGATCGCGATTAAGATAATAGTATCAGTGTACTAGCCCACTGCTGGACATGGGCTCACACCAGAATTTTACAGTGACCACTTTTAATAAATAATGTATTCAGACAGGTAATACAAAAAAATACTAATGTTAGTTTTTTTTCACCGAAGCTACGGCACTAGCAGGACGTCACTTGATGTTAAGTGACATGCCTGCTCATTACCCAACGTAAAGCTATTTAAGATGGTATACACTGCACCACGTTGCGCTCGTCGCCTAGAGACATAAGATACCCTAGTAATTTCACTAGCCGCAGCACCCTTCGAACTGGAACATAGTAATGTTTGCACACTAGTGTTTGTTGGAAGAAATGGAAGCTACGGTGGTACCTGCTTACACAGACAGCAAGAGACTTACCAAAAAGAAATATTAAGGTAAATTTTTATGTAAATAATATATTTATAAAGACAGTGACAGCCCTGTGTAATACCGATCTCACCCCTAGAACGCACAACCCCCTGCCGTGTTTGGCAAGCAAGCGGGCATAAGCGCGAACGTAAAGTGTGCGTCACACATGCGCAATGCCGGTGGAGAAAAAAAATGAGAAGCCATAATTTAAAAGAACCTGTTCCATGGGGTAGCCGTGTCACATATTTCATCTGTTGGACTATCACATACCAATTCAATTCTCACAGCGATCGATCAATTATATACTCTATTACCATAGTAATAAAGATTATACAAACAGTAAAATATATTAATGTATATTATAAGTTACTTTTAAGTTAATAACTTGGAGATTAAAAATCAAAGTGACAGTTTATTGTGAGACGCTTCCTATCTTTAAAAACCGGTTGCATTAAAGGATCGTCTCCATATCCGTTTGTGAGCTGATAGCAATAATAAAATGATGATCGTAGTAAGTATACTGGTATTAGAATTATAACGTAATAACCTGTGTACCGAGCCATTCGCAAGGCTTGCCAGACTGAGGACCTGGTCTGCGAGAATGTACGGGCATGGGGGTTGCATCCTCTCACTGGTCCTTAACCGAAGGGTTACCTCAAAGCTACAGTACGGTGTGGTTGTACGTTATCATACTTATTTAGAGTAATACATATTAATTGATTATACTATAGATCATCATAGTCGAACAGGTCCCGCACGGAAAAGAGCTAGCAGGCTGTAGCCGTCAGTCCGCCGACTCCTGCAGAAATTTTCGAAGGAGGGAACCCGTTTAGGGTGTGTGGTCCATTGTCTGCCAAGTCAGACGGATCACAAATTCATCAGTGCCAGTACACCGTGTTTCGGCGCTACACATCTTTCTGTTACAACCATTTTCGTTCTTTACACTAGCTCATTATTACCCTACCAAATTAAAAAAGCAACAACACGAGTGATATCTTCAAACTGTAACGACTGCATCACATTTTTGTCGGGTAATTTTATAAAAAATATTAACCTACAATGACGTTTTTGGTGTGTTATAAAAGAGGTCATTTCATAAGTTATTTCATATTATTTCCTTTTTTTATTTGTTATGTTAATCTACAATTATCTATTACACACATACATATGTATGTGTTATATGAAATAAGACATTAATTTTGTTTTAGGGAATATTTCGTTTAAAGCTTCCTAGCAGTTTGTCAGTGATGACCACGAAGACTCTATGAAGAGTGATACTGAAGAAGAAGTAGTCTGTAAGTAACTTGTTATAAATTTAAAATTGTTACTAACTTACTAATATTCGCGACCTGATTCGCGAGTTCACCTGATAGTAAGTGATACGCCTGCCCATAATGACTAGGCGCTAGTTAGAATGTTATAAACTGCACCACATTATACTCATCGCCGGGGACATATGATCTTAAGTCTCGTTACCCCAGTAATATCAGTAGCCACAACGCCTATCAAACTGGAACACAGTAATGTTTGCACAGTACTGTTTGGCGGCAGAAATAGGCACTGCGGTGGTACCTACCTTCACCGTCTCCGACCACAGAGACCTACCACAAGTACTCCGATTTTCCATCTCCTCCATAAGAACATTTTTACATATGCTTTGCTGCTGAAATGGATACTGTAGTTAATTAACTATCTTAGAGGTATTAGGTAACAGATTCTATCAGTCAAGCGCTGATGATGGAATAAATTAATTATTTTTTAAACCCATCATAGAAAAATATATATAATGATGTATATATTTACATTTGAGAACGTAGCTCATGATTTTATTTCTGCTTACAGGAAAATTATAAGGAAAATTATTTACTAAATCTTACATCTGACCCTCGTTTTTGTTCAACTATCAGGGTTAAATAATACAATAATAAAAGATAATAGAACAGACGTCAATAAGCGTAATAAAGAAATACGAACGTATGGTATATTTCTATAATCTAGGTTTTCTCTTTATTCTTCCTTGTATTCTAATAATTATTATTTTTCTTTCACAAAGGACGCAAGAACTTCACGACTAGGTGCATTGCTGCTAATATCCACTTCAATTTGTTTTATCCGTCGACGGTGTATAAATGGTGTTGAGGAGGCAGAAGTATGACCATGAAGTGCTGAGGACCTGGAAATGAACTTGCTGATTATTATTCTCTTGATAATATTTATTTTTACTTAACTTTAGTGCTTAGACTAAAATGTAATGAAACTCACGCTAGTAAACGCCATGAGGTTAACGTCTGCGAAACCCATCGCCGTTAACTTGCAGGGCTTCTGGGCTCTAGAAAGGTTAAAACTAGTATTGTTTAATTAATATATTTTTTTAATAACATGACAATGTATTAATAGGGCAAGTGTCTGTCATTTTTACTTAGCGATCTGGCAAAGACAGCATGTCAAGAATGATCATCAGCGAATATCATAGAAATGATGATGATTAATATATTAATACAAGAAGAAAAAATTATTGCTTTTATAAAAACATTGCTTAAAGGAGTATAAAATGTTACATTCGTTTAATTATACTAATTAGAGTATTAACTCTAATGTATTAACATTAAGAGAGAGAGAGAGTTAACTACTTACCGAGTGAGGAGAATGAGTAAACTCTTTCCAATAGACGGTTCAGCGAAGTACCAGCGACTGTTGTACACCGCTTTACTAATATCAGTGCTCTAGGGGGCAGTGAAAAATAAACTCTTTATATTGAAGTATTAAAACAGATGTTCCAACTACCTTTAAAACTGATCCCTGTTCATGGTCTCTTGGAAAATTATTGTTCTCATTCCTAGTTTGCGTGTAAGTGATGCTGCTGGACCGGTTATAAATGGAAATAGAGGAATCAAACAAGTAGTAAATAATATAGTTAACATTGAAGCAGTAGATAGAACATTATGCAAACCATGCTCTACCTTCCACGTGTAAGTGAGATAATAATGCTAGAAAAAACCTGCAGAATTATATCCTAATATTAAATAGATAGAGGTGGAGGAGGTGGTTTGCAATGTGGTACCGGAAAGCCGCTACCAGATTGCAAACTCCACCATTTGCCTGGCGTTGGAACAGAACCAAGGAACATGCTACTGACCAAGGACGCGAGTTCTACACCACGGAAGAAAATAAAGCACTGTGGTAATTATTGTAGTGGAGAAAGACTACGAAATAAACAGCGGGTGGGAGTTTCGCATCAGATTTCCATTACCCCGCGAAGTATGCATGTTCTACACGATAACAAACTAATAACACTAATTCATCCTTCGTTATACTATCCCGATGACATTGTGATAAGATTAAAAATGTCACTGTTACTATCTGTCACTGTAGACGACTGATAACACAAGGCAATTTCAACAAATATACAAATTTTTGTTACGCTTGATACGGTTTTGGAAATGAAAAGCCTCCCTTTAAGTGCTTACAAAGATTAACAGAGTTTTTTATTCGTCTTGCCTACAAGACAAGCTAAACATTAACCTGATGGTAAGTTATCACTTAATACGCTTGTCGATAACCACATTACGATTGCCGGTTTAAGATATAAGATGTTAAATCGTCGTACCTGTGTAGACCGTCTCAGAACGAAGACCAAAGACCTGGTAATTGTTAGGTCCAGTAAAAGTATTACAAGTAACTTTTCAGTATAATCGATAGCTTCTTTAACAAGAAACTCGAGAAAAGAGTAACAGTTTACTTCAATAATTCCTAACTTATTTTGACAAAAGCAGGTTTGGTTCCATCATATATAATGGTAAATAGTACCATTAGATGAAGGTGACTGTATACAAATTGCTGCTGTTATAGGATTATAAAGTACATAATAGACTTACAGAACGCATCAGCATATCACCGAAGAAGCAGAGGAAAAAAATCTGCATCAAATTCATCAAAAGGAACAGCAAGCATGTAACTATGAACCCGATATCCTTTATGGCCTGAGGAAACAATGAAATAATGTCTAAAGCTTTCTATACATCATTTTATTAAAAAAAATTGTTCTGATAATATCTTTCATATGAAAAACAAGTTTTACAGGCGATGCTGGAAACGAGGCATTACCATGACGTTAAATCCGGTGAGGCAGATGAGGAGGGAGCTGGTCATGAAGTTATAGAGGATTGCCTTCGAGTAGATCGTCTCTAAGAGGCTGGCAATTCTGTAAAATATTTTAAATACATAAATGGCTGTACTGATTAAATTTGTAGTAATATTTATACTTTGTATTCATAGTCCGGAAATCCAAAAATATTACAATTACATCTTACACATACCGTACACACATTTCATGCCTTTTGATTACATCTTCGAACTTCTTCTTAACCTCTTTATCTCCAGCACCAGTCATAACACTAATACCTAGATCTGGTATAATATGTTCCAGATCATACTTCAGTAATCTAAATTGAACTCTAATAAAACTGCAGCAAGTGTACAGCAAGTAGTCAGCACAGCATGTGGTCAAGTTCACGACGCAAACTGAAAATATAGTTCTGTGACTGTAGTTCAAGTTATTTAGGTAACATACATAACAAAGGTAAGTTATTAACAAGGATTATGCATAGAATAAGGCACAACGAGTTTGTTTTAAGCTAATCTATTTTAATTGGAAATAATAGGATCCTAGGTAGAATTTAGCAAAGACTAACTTTCAACCTCTCTAGATATTTTTAGAGGCTTAAATCAAATTTTTTACTTGTTTTACCAAAATATTAGAAATGTACCTACATTTGACGCATCATTACCAAAAATTATACCAATTAACCAATGGTTTTTTCGAAGACCTGTTTCTTGGCATACCTCCGATGCAATACTTACACAAAGAACTCATGACAAGTATTTTCACAAATAATACTATACATCTTATTTTCAATCAATACAAGGTAAACCTGTGATGATTATATCTGTAGGTCGAGGAAGAACTTAAAACACTTACCGGACCAATTCTGATGCAAAAAGACGAAAGGAAAATACTTAACGTCGTAAGGATCAAATGGATAAATAGTCGTAAATGGTAGGATGAGATCAGCTTCCTTCGTCTTCAAATACTTCACCAACATTATAACACACGGATTGATGAAAAATGTTGAAACCAATAACACATTAAGACTAATCAAAGAAACGATGATGCTGTTTAAAAATTTCTTTTCTCTTGTAATTATCTCGACCTTCTCTTCCACTATCTTATTCTTCCTTTCCGCAATCTCTAAAGACTTCAAGCTGTCGATCACATCCTCTATGATCTTTTCATTGAAAATAAGCAAGAAAGACTTCAGGTTTGACATCATGCTGATAGCTAAACAAGGAGCGATGAATGTAAGCTGAAGGAAGTTTTCTCTTTGAGCCAAGCTCTTTATGAACCAGTACGTTTCACCGATCAGATCGGTATTAAGGCAGGAGAAGTTGAACATGTAAATCAGTCTAACTTTTAAGGTCTGCATAGTGGTTCTTCTTTCATCACTCTTCAGTGACAACCCTCCATAGCGGAATAGTATCACAATTATTTTCAGTGATTCGTCAATGGATAGCTGTTCAGAAGCCATTGTTTCAATCTACATCATTGATGTTTGTAACAGATGGAAAAAATATTTTATGTGCTTTTAGAAATATTCAAGTTATGCTTAATATCGTTATTCCTGTTTTAATATGTACGATACGATATTAAACCGTTACAAAACGAACTTCTTGTGAATCTCATCAGTTCTCAAAGATTGTAAAAATCCAATTAAAGAAGCATTTTTAAATTTATTTAGTACGCGAATATTATTAAATAATAAATCATAAACACAGTGTTATATCATCCAGAAAAGATTCTTGATTACTACCACCGACTTGTCATCTGAGTTTTGATAAGATCAAAACAAACACCAAGATACGACTAGAAGACCTTTTTTATACATTAAAGCGACGAGACGAGCCGGGCGTTCACTTGATGGTAAGTGATAGGTCTGCCCATAACAACATGGTGCTAGTTAGCATGCACACTGCACCACATTGCGCCCATCTAGTAATTATACTAGTTACAACGAACTTCGAACCAGAACACAGTAATCTTTGCACGCTAATGTCCGGCATGAGAGAGCTACCACCATTAAACTTCTACACGGTGATCTAATTCTGCGTAGATCAGACTATAAACTATAAATATTCTGTGATCTGCTCTTCAAGCTCAGGCTATTAAAAATAGCAGTAAGGCAGCCTAGCTACCGTAGAAGGTGTCTAAAAGGATTTTTGGGTTCTTATGCTTTGAGGTGACGGCCTTCATTGCCCACAAAGCGTGCCCGCGGTAAACGTAAAAGACGAGTTAGTCTCGGTCATGTCGAAATATAAAGAGGGTGCCGAGGAGGGTTACGTCCCTCTTTAAAACGTGTTGAGACGTAGTGCAGAGAAGCAGCGGTCCTTCCTGGGACACACGCAATGCACTAACGATGACCACCGACGGAATTTTAGTGGGTACAATTCCCACGTAATTCCTCCTCGATAACAAAAAAAGACTGTGATGATTATGACATAAGGACATAGTCCTCAGCTAAGTACTCCCCTAACCATGTCTGCAGTAAAGCAGTGGAATTATTGACGTAGTACATAACTAAATTAGCACTATAAAATCCATTTAGTTGTTGGTTCTGAGCAACACAGGAGCATATATAAACGAAATAAATATTCTATAGCGCATGCGCTAAGCTTAACGGGAACAGGTAAAGCTTTATCAGTTCCCGTTAACCAACTGAGTGGTCTGAACGCTTCCGTAATTTAAACATTTTAATTTTAAGTTAGTTTTAAGCAACATTAAATAGATTTGTCTTTTTACTGCTGGAGACCGTCTAGATAGTCTTTGTGATTTGGCTGACAGCATCAGCTACTAAAACCTCTAAGATAGTTTACTTCGGTATCCATTTCAACAATAAAATGCAAAGTGGATATGATTATTGAAGAATGTTCTTATGGAGACGACGGAAAATCGAGGTATTGCTGCTAGGTATCCGTTGCCGAAGACCGCCTATGTAGATCATCACCGTAGCTCATATTTCTGAGGCTAAATAGTGTGCATACGTGTTCCGGTTTGAAACAGGTAGCTAGTGAAATTACTGGGGTTATGACACAACATTTTATATCTGAAAGGGATGAGCAAAATGTTGTGCTGTGTATATTATCTTAACTACCACCCCGTTATTATGAGCGGACGTAGAACTTACCATCAGGTGAACGTCCCACTCAGCTCGTCGCCTCCTTGTATAAAAACATAATTTGAAATATTTTTTTCACGAAGCAAGGGAACTTGCGAGACGTTCATCAGATGGTAACTTACATATTATTTACGTAACTTACCATCAGGTGAACGTCTTGATCATGCAGACAATTATAACTGTCCGCTCCAATATGACCCTAGTTATGATTAACACTTCACCACATTGTACTCGACGTTCTAATACAAGATGTTAAGTTTCAACCCCTATTAAACTTGAACACAGTAATGTATGCACACTACTAGCTAACATAGACTTACTCTCAGTAGGTATTTAAATAATAAAATCTAAGTAATATTTTACTTTTTATTTTACAATACCTGTGGTAGGTCTCTGTTGCCGGAGACCGTCTAAGTAGACACTATCGCAGTGCCTATTTCTACCACCAAACAGTACTGTGGAGATATCACTGTGTTCCAGTTTGAAGGACGTCGTAGCTAGCGAAATTATTGAGATAAAGAGACGTTTTATATATCAAAGCGAGGAGTGCATTTGGTGCTATGAATACCATCATAAATAGCGTCACGTTACCATCAGGTGAACGTAACTTCGTTGAATAAAAAAAGAAACGTTTATTTCTCATAGGGCGAAATTATACAGTGACATG
The DNA here is from genome assembly GCA_029030555.1 of Ornithoptera alexandrae. Taxonomy (NCBI): domain Eukaryota; kingdom Metazoa; phylum Arthropoda; class Insecta; order Lepidoptera; family Papilionidae; genus Ornithoptera; species Ornithoptera alexandrae. Next base: position 2,462,801 of record JARDVY010000296.1, on the reverse strand, counting down.
TGGAATTATTAAATATTAATTATATGAAAAAAAGTAAGCTGGCTACACTTGTACGGAACCTACGCTGCTTACATTAACATACAATTCAACATACAACTGAAGCGGTACGGTTAAGTGAATAGCATTGTTCAATTGTGCGGGGGCCCGTATAAAAAGGGGGATTGTTCAGACCGCCTCTGTCTAAGGAAACAATCGACAAAGGATAGTCTTCATACGACAATCGATTCGCGCGAATTTCTATGAACAATACACGAGGTTTCGATTTGTACACAAACAGAAACTTACAACGTCAAGACCGACTCGCAAAATATCATCATCATCGGCCGATAGACTACCACTGTTGAACGTAGCCCTCACCTAAACATTCCTATATGGCCGTTTCCCACCACGCTGGCCCAATGCGGGTTGGTGGGAGTCAGAACCTTGTTTGTGGAATAGCAAGGTGAACCACGAGAGAGTGAGGTTATTGAGAATTCTTCGTTTTGTTAATGAATTTTTTAATTTCCATAATAATTATGTTATGACAGTTCTCCCACATATATAGGAGAAATATTTATTTTAATTACCAACGTAATAACTGGTGAAAAAAATATTTGTTTTACTGAACCCTAATAATCAGCAAGGCGAGAACAATTTGAATAATTATTGTATAGTATCCTGGGTACAAGGCTTATTAAAATTCAGTATTCTTTTATTTGTTACGAAACTTCGCTGATCTACCTCAGTCATCATCATCATCTCAATCAAAGTCCACTAGTGGACGGCCCTTGACTCTTGAAATGCTGTAGCGCATTAAATATCTCATGTATGATTGGTCTCTGTTGTCGGAGACCGTCTAGGTACCACCACAGCTTCTATTACTTCCGCTAAACAGTAGTGTGCAAACATTACTGTGTTCCGGTTTGAAGGGCGCTGTTGCTAGCGTAATAACTGGCGTAAAGAGATTTAACATCTTATGTTTCAAGGCGATGAGCACAATGTGACGTTGTATATACCTCTCTAACCAGCCGTCACATGGTTATGGGTAAGCGTATCACTTACAATCGGGTGAACGTCTTGCTCGTCTTGTCTGTTCGTCGAATAAAAAAAAAACTTGATAAAACCAACCACAGAATATAATAAACAGGAAACAATTATCATTTTTATAAATGTTTGTTTCCTACGAATTATTTTCATGATCAGTAAGGATTTCTTTCTGAAAAAATAACTCTATGAATCAACTCTGTGTTTGACTTTGTGAATATAACTATCGGCGAGTAAGGAATGCAGTAAAGCGATGGTAATAGTTAACTGGAAATCGGCGCAGTTAGAAACTCTAGTATTTTATGCGTAAGTTGTCTATACAATTTTATAAAGGCCGCTGCAAAAAACCCACTTTCTACCAGCGGACGCGACTCGCTTAGCCAGCTCGCATCCACAATGTAAGCCACGTTCATGTTGGTAACTACATAACTTATTTATATCTGTGAGTAACATAAAATATACCTAAGTTGTTCACGGAACTCGTACGATTGAAACATGAACGTCTCTATAACTCACACTCACTCATGTGAAGGATCATAAGTTCCCAACCCAAATTTGACGACGAGGCGATTGGACGAGCAGGACGTTCACCGGACGTGAGATGCCCTGAGACATGATTTGTTGTCTCGTTACCCCAGTAATTACATTAGTTACAGCGCCCTTCAAACCGGAATACAGTAAAGCACATTACTGTTTGGCGCCGGTGATGCCTACCTAGACGGTGCCCGGCAGATCAGTGATCATCATCATCAGCAAGGAGCAATGGAAAGGGGCTATGCTCGATTTCTCTGCGCGATCGAATCAGAAATGTAGAGATCCGCAGAAGAACTGAGGTCACCGATATAGCCCAAAAGAATGCCAGACTTAAGTGGCAGTGGGCAGGGCCCATTGCTCGAAGGACCGACGGCCGATGGGGCAGTAAGGTCCTCGAGTGGTGTATGCTTACCAGTACACGTAGTGTTGGAAGGCCGACCACAAGGTGGACTGAAGATCTAGTGATAATCGCGGGAACCCACTGGATGCTGGCAACGGGAGATCAATCGATGTGGAGATCTTGGGTAAGGCCTATGTCCAACAGTGGGCATCTATCGGCAGTCTAGAAAATATTTATTTATTTATAGCAAAACTACCTACCTACTTGGACGGTCTCATGGAGAGACCTACCACCACTAAATATAGGGGGTCGCAAAAATAACCTTATAAAAAGTACCTTATAACACAGGTAATAAGGTACTTTTTATAAGGTTATTTTTGCGCCAGCCTATATAACACTATTAATGTCATTGTAGAGTAATGTGTTTTATAAAACTACCGTACAAAATTATGATGGAGGCATTACAGTTTATAAATATTACTTCTGCTGTTGCTTTTTAATTTGGTCAGGTAGTAAAAAGTCAGTGCAAAGAACGAAAATGGTTGTAACAGAAAGATGTGCGGTTTACCAACGTTATAACAATGTTAATGGTATCTCAACTTTTAAAGACATCATCATCACCATTTCAACCGATGGACGTCCACTACTGGACATAGGTCTCTTGTATTTTGTTCTTATATAGGGTGGCGCAAAAATAACCTTATAAAAAGTACTTTATTACCTGTGTTATAAGGTACTTTTTATAAGTTTATTTTTGCGCCACCCTATAGATACATAAAATAAAAATGAAAACAAAGAAATAGTTACAACAGGAGAAAAATATATATATATTATTTTTCTTATTTATTGTAGAGACAAAAAAGGTGATGAGCATGATTGTAATTAACGCCATATCGATACAGGTATGCCTACCACTTACCGTCAGGTGATAGTTTATTGATGGTAAGTCACTGTTGCCGGAGACCATCTAGGTAGGTACCACCGCAGCATTTCTACCGCCAAACAATAATATGTTCCGCTTTGACGATCGTTACAGCTAGTATAATAACTCGGATGAACTCAACATCGTTTCAGGTGACGAGCGCAATGAGATGCAGTGTATATCATCCTAATCAGACACGTGTTCACTTACCATAAGATGAACGTACTACTCGTCTCGTCGCTTTTTAGATAAAAAAAATTTCCCGAAAATAACCTTTCGTGTTAGTAATGGATGAATTAAAAAATAAACTCCTCGCTGTCGACCTATTTACTGAAATGTACTGCTATTGCTTTAGTGGAGGCATTTGAATAATTCTAATTATTCATGCAGTACTTGGTTATAAATTAAGTAGTTTGATATATTTATACGCAAATCTATTAAGAATAGTTTTTTAAAAATGGGTGCAAGGTTAGAAGGCAAATCATAGAATGTTCATATTTTGCCATCATCATCAAAACAGAACGGATTAAATGAGCTAAGAGCTGAGAACGAGATCGGTTTATATCTAGTTCATCTCTCTTTTACTACTGTTTTTTAGAGATTTTACTGAGATCAAGTAAAAACATTAGCATTTATTCAAAATGTATTAACACGTGAATTCTATTTCAGATAATGCAAGAGTCAGGTTGTAAGTAGTGAAGTGTGATCGTCCAGAATATTCTGCCTCTCTTATGTGGACGGAAGAAACACAGTAATGCTGTTATAGCAACAGATTTGCAATATGAGGTAAGTAGCTAGTCGTATTAGTTAGCTCTAAGAAGACCAGGAAGTTCCGGACAACAATGCAAGGTCAAAGTCCATTCGCAAAATGCCTCAAACCTGAGAAGAATAGAGAGAAACTATTGCAGAGAGTTTCTTATATATCTATATATATATAGATACATTGAATCATCAACGGATCTCCGAAAATATTAGATGTAGACGCAAAATTTGGTAGAGGCATTGCTTCAGCAATTTAGAGGTCAGCTAAGAATGGAATTTACGAATTTCTTTCCCCAAAGGCAGTTGTGGGAATGTTAATAACAGGAAGAGGCCTGTTGCCGGCGGCCAGAATATTTCTGACAAATCTCAAGTCAAATTTCATATTATGGCCAGCAAGTAAATGGCCAGTAAGGAACAGCTAGTATTTGTAAATACTTATTTAAATGAATTTCTGAGTAACATACTGCTTGAAAATCAATCAATTTTTAACTTGATTTGTTAAGTGACGTATATAAGATAGTTCAAGTTATTATAAATGTGTACAGTTACCCGGTAACTATCTAGTTAAAAAGTAATTGAATACATTAGATATAACATATATAGTAAGGTACACCAATAATATGTTTCTTAACATTAACGAGTCTATACTTCGAGAACTCGGCATCCAGCAGTGTTTATCACCTTTTTGGTCACGTATGCCGCCGAGGAGAGGTAGCTATTGAGCTATTTATGATTCAAGGAAAAGTTAAAGGTACCAGACCACTAGGAAGATCACCTATGAGGTGAATTGAGTAGATAAAAGCGGCAGTAAATGGCACATCATCGTTACCACTATATATATGCATGAGGAAGGTCGCCTTGATATAATGACGACGTGTTGTGAAGCTTGCTACATCTGAAGTGGTGAACACTACCATTCTGTCAAGAGTGATAATGATGACGAAGAAGAAGAAACTAAGATTTTTATAGCTTGTGGTACCTGAACGTATTTTTTTATATCATCATCATCTAGGATCTCTATGTATATATTATATAAAATTTGCCCACATAGTTTGATACCGTGCATTACAGATTTTCTAACTAAAAAATAATCGAGTTTAAAAAAAAAACTCACCATACTGACGTCGCCTGCTACATATCAAGCGACGGACGGACAAACGCACATGGTACACAACAATAGTATTATATATATATTTTTTTTTATACAAGGAAAAAACTACACGATAGGACGTTCATCCATTGCCCTGTAGTCTCGGGCTATTAACATTAGGACTAAGGCAAGCCCGGCTGGTACACAGCTAAGGGGTGTAAGGGGTGCCGCACTACACGGACCCAAGTCAACCTCACCTGCTCGTGGTGTACCCTCCTAATCAACAAACGAGGCTCTGGCTCCCGGAAACCCGCATTGGGCCATGGCCCAAGTCTCCCCATATGAATCCATACATACGACAGGCCCTAGGGCCCAGCGGTACTGGAGGCCATGTTGACTGTACGTGATCTTTGGCGAGGCCTATGTCCAGCAGTGGACGTCTATCGGCTCATGATCATCATCAAGCCCTGCCTGTTGTAGAAGGCGAGTGAAAGGGTTTTTCGGGTTCGTGAACTTTAACGGTAGGTGTCCTCATAGTCTACGAAGCGGTAAAGTTCTTGGCGTACCAAAACGAAGATGTCGAGGAGGGCTCCCTGGGATGTGCTTTAGGCGTTATGGCGGGAGGAACCGGTGCGTTCCGTAGGAGATCCTGGGGCTTCCCGCAACGCACTGACGATGGCCACCGAGAGGGTTTCAGTGGGTAAAAATCCCACATAACCTTGCCTTCCCCCTAAAAGGAGGATATATTTTTAGAAGATTTATCTACGATAATAAAAAATGGGACGATCACCTGATGATAAGTGATACACCTGCCCATTACAACGCAACGCTAGCACAATCTGCTCCTCACCTGAGCCAGGTCTCGATACCCCAGTAATTACTCTAGCTACAACGCTCTTCAAACGAAACCATATCAATGTTTGCATACTACTATTTAGCAGCAGAAATTGAGGCTCCGGTGGTACCCACCCAAAGGAGACCTACCAGTAAATAATCTTTTAGTGTTTTGTAGGATTTTGAAGATATATCTGGCGATTCCTAACTTCATTTATTGCGAACCTGTCGTTGCATTCCGTCGCACACGAGTTCCCGCTGTCGTGTCACTATACAAAAATACTACTTCTATTAAACGTTATTACTATAAACCTTATTCCTTGATTGTTAAGGTTACTTTTAAATTTAAGTAACGGCAAAACTTACAGTCGAACCTCGTCGCGCCAATGGTTTATCCTAATTTTCAAAACTGGTCTTTAAATTTACAGTATTTAAGTCCATTGATTCATACAAATATATCTTTAACATTAACATTCGATTTTAACCCGTAAGTTAGATAGTTATAAGGTTGTAGTTAATTGCAAATATAAATTTGTTTAATAACAACGTAATTTAACGATTTTTTGGACTTTGTACTTTATGTTGTAGGTTGTAAAGGTTTAAGTGGATGCAAAGGAAAAGGTTGCAATGTAACCCTTTAAAAGCTATCGACCTGACTTTTTGCCTGGGCGTGCATTGTCTAGTTGAAATTGTCTCACGTACAACGATCCGCCATGTTAACTAACGTTTAAAATTGACCTAATTCAGGTTAAAATTATCAGTGAGTTTTTATTTCTTTTAACTATATCACCTTGCTTTCTAAGCACCGTTTAATTTAAATGTGTAGTCGCCATTTAAACGAATAACTTAACTACATATATAAAGCAGTAATAAAAATAACAATTTATATTCCATTAAGCGACGAGACGAGCGGAATGTTCACCTGATGGTAAGTGATACACCTGCCTACCATCCTAACTAACGTCACGTTATTATGGCCAGGCGTATCACTTACGTTCAGGTGAACGTCCCGCTCGTACTGGGGAGTAATTACACTAGCTACAGAGCCCTTCAATCAGGAACACTGTAATGGTTGCACACTACTGTTTATCGGCCGCAATAGGCACTGTGGCGGTACCTAGACGGTCTCCGGTAATGAAGACCTACCACCAGTATATTCAGTAAATTTATTTATTTACCATTTTACTGAATATTTATCATATCTAGGATATTTTTAGTAGTTGAAGAGTTGTTATTTATTGTTATAAAAGGATATGTTAATATCCTGGTTATATATTTTATAAATCTCTTAGAAATATTAGGTTATCTACAAAATATTTTCAATAGATTTCGTATCAATTTCCCTGAATTCTAATAAATATTTACGTATTGATATAAAGGATTTTAAATGAAACATTTTTTATGTATACTTATTGTAACAAGTAGAAGTATTGTGTTAAGCAGTATTAAGTCGTTGCCTAGCAACGCTATACAATACCTTTACATATAGGAGCTCAGTTATATACTTGCTCTAAACCTTCTTGGTACATTTGGACAGGGCGAAAATAAAAAAATTGCTAATTAAAATACATACAGCTATACATAATATAAAAAGAGGAGTATGTTTACTGGTTGCAAGTGATACAGTATTACAAGAATATTCACGTACTAGTTAGGATGTTTACACAGCATACGCGCTTAAGAAAAACACGACAAACTTTAGTCACCTTAACAATTTCTAACACGTAACATTCTGATTTTTGTACAATACTAGTACACGATGTAAATTACTGGATTTCAGGTTTGATCCTCAACGTGGTGTAATATTTGTTTCCGTCTCGATCATTATTATTTACGAGACCGAGTTCGAACCGAAAACGGTGCAACCTGAGCATAACCGGCAGTTTCCGAGAACCGTCACACCACGGTACGAGTGAACGGATGACAATGTGGACCCGGAGCGGGCCCGGGTAACGGTGGACGTCAGTATTCATGAGGCGACCCGTTCGGACGATAAATCCATGGGCCGCCTTTATGTGCGCCGCCGAGGCCTCTTTCAACGTCCGGTCCCGTCCAGTGACTAGGGTTGTCAACTTTCGACAGACGTGTTCCGTAGGAAATCCCGAAACACTGGAGGAGACCACCACGAGGTTTTTAAAATTATAATTCTCACATAATGCTGACTTCCTCCCAAAACCCGGTTGTCTTTTGAAGATTTTTCGCCGATACAAAATAGAGGTTGTGATGTTTAGACCGGTGCCTTTTTAGGAGATCACGAAGCCTCTTCTAACACACTGGAGAAGACCACTAAGAGAATTTAAATATTATAAATCACACATAATTCTGATTTCCTCCCAAGAGCAGGTTATTTGAAAGACTGCAGAGTAACCAATTCTCCTAACAACCTGGGTGTTTAAAGAAGATGCCCTCCAACTCGTATATTAAAAGCAACGGTGGCGGATTCAAGAATTATCTGTTGCCATTAAAGACCTAGAAATATTACTGTTAGTAAGGATTGAAAGCTCCTGCTCTTTCCCGAGATGTGGCCTCATCCAGGCTCTCCGCTGTCGGCAGTAACGTTATGAGCAGAAATCTTCCGTAATTCTGATCGAAAGTTTTATACACCGCGAGGATACGAATAGAATCCTGCATAACTCTTTTGTTAGGATGAAAGGTACCCCATGTAAGATAAAAACGTTAAAGTATTACCCTACATCTCTATAGAGTAGGTTCAGCCGTCTAATCACATCATTGTTAGCTTCTCTAACTGGTCTAAAATATTAATAAAGGTGAAATAGAGGTCATTCTGGTTATATATAATAAACATTGGCTTTGAGGCTGTGATCATCATAGTAGAGCCAAGTTATATCGTATATCTCGTATAAGCCAGCCTAGATATTAACGTGAATCTTTAAGTAATGTTTAATATATACATAAAAAACTTATATCGACTTGACTAAATATAATATTGTTTAACAATATGTATATGGTACATGCATTTATCTAATTGTAACAAAGCATAGGAAAAAGGTTTAGATCAGAGTAAGGTATTCATAATAATTTCATTATCGTCATTTCATTGGTAATTAACTAATAAATAGATATTAATCTATATATGGACTCCAAAACGGCTGGACCGATTTCTGTGATACTTTCGGATAATCTTAAGAAGCGATTGATCCAATAAATCTTAGTAGGGACGGAGCGATATTTTTCCACCCTTCATCGCTAACATTCAAATGAGTTCTATATCTTTCTGTATCAATAATAAAGAAGATATTATGCTTACCAACATGTTTATGGGTGAATGACAATACTATCCACCACAGAAAAGAGTAGAGAACAATTAAATTAATGAGGTATGATCCTTGCGATGATATAATTCTCATATTGCACTAGCTCTTCCTGGCTTTTCTGGACTTAATACAAAATTAGGGTTAAAATTTGACTGAAATATTCCTTGAAAGCAATCGCAAATGAGTTTCTATACCAACCGTTGCTATAGCAACTGCATAATTAATACGACATCAAAATGTTTATAATAGTTAATTAGAAATAAAACAATGATGGATCTATGAAATTAGGTAGCCTATAGCCATCTTCAAATCATTCCGCGTTGAATGCTCATGTTCCCATGTCGATAGGTTCACTTACTTTTACGTGATTACCGTACACAGAAAACACATTTTCATTAGATATATATATTTAATTTATTTTTGTTTGTTTTAGTTTTTAGTTTGTATTTAGTTTGCTAGTTATTGCATATATCCAAAAGAAACCACACGAAGCAACTTGATGTTAAGGAGAACTGTACTGGTAGCAACCATATCGCCGCGCTGTCAAATATGAAAATGAATCGGGATATTTTTTTTTTATGTCAACACAACAATAGAAAGGAATTGTTTCGGCTAGTACAAAGCCTCCCTTTCGACACGATACCGTAAAATTCCGAAGGTCCTCGAATAGTTTCGCAGTTTTCATGCTGTAATTAAACCTGCGCCGACGGCATCAAAGGCGCCGTTAAGTAAACTTTCGTTAAGTCACCTTGGCCGCGTTAAGTTTGCAAAGTAAAACAGTAACTATTGGCACTGTACCGGTGACGTCGTTAAGTTAACGGTTCATAAAGGATTTTTAATTATTCATAAGACTTTCACCGAACATTCTGCATATTGAGAATGATGCATAAAGTTTTAACAGTACACCAGAAGCGATTTCTTAAAAATTATACAACATCAAAAGTTTTCATTAAACTTTATGAAGAATATTTAGTTTAGTATGCTAACAAGTAAAAGCTTTCGTTCCGAATACTGTTACACGATTTTTTTTTATTCAATTAATCGACGATACGGCCTAGATGCTCATCTGATGATAATTGATACGCCGGCCCATAACAATGAGACGCTAGTTAAGATAATATACACTGTATCACATTGCGCTCGCCACCACAGATATAAGATATAAAATCTCCCAGTTACCCCAGTCATAACTATCTACAAACAGCGCCCTTCAAACCGCAACACAGTAATATCTTCACATTACTATTAAGCGGCAGAAATAAAATCTATTGTGGTAATTATCTAAACGTCTCCGGCAAGAGACCTACCACCAGTAACCAGTGTTCACTTGATGGTAAGTGATATGTCTGTCCATATGAACGTGACCCTAGTTAGGATGATGTACACAGCACCATGCTCTCACTCAGAGACAAGTTATTAAATCTCGGTACCTCAGTAATTTCTTTATTTACAGAGTTGTCTCAAATTGGAATATAGTAATATTCGAATATTAAAATTTCAATAGGAGCTGCAGTAGCACCTACCTAGATGGTCACCGGCCACAAAGGTCTACCACCAGTAAAGTTTGTTCACTACTTTAGCGTCTTGCAACAGATACTTTTAGGTATTAATATCAATCACATTTAATATCAAAATGAATCATCATCAGCCACTGCTTGACATAGGCCTCCCCCAAAGATCTCCAAGTCGATCGGTCCTGCAGTGCTCGTATTTAGAGGCTTCCCGCGATCCTCACCAGGTCACCGTCAACATGGCCTCCGGTACCGACGGACATTAGAGACCGTCGTTTGTAAAGGTTCATATGGGGGTGACTTGGGTCATTTACCACCACACTGGCCCAATGCGGGTTCGGTGAGAGCCAGAGCTTTGTCTGTTGATTAGCAGGATGCACCACTAGCAGATGACGTTGACTTAAGTCCCTTGAGTTGCGCGCGGGTGACCTTACGCCGCAGTATCAAAACGTCAAGTTCTCAAACTGGGATATAACCGGATATTGGAGCGCGGCGTTATAATAGACGACCGGCATTCGAACCTACGACCGGGAGATTGACATGCCGCTTTATTTAATCACTCGGTTATATAGTTATAAGCGCCGCTATAAATCACATGAAGCCAGATGTGTGATTTACTGTGATGTGCTCGTCGGTTATCAGCGAACGGCGACTGGTCATTTACATGCGCGTTATACGTAACGCGTCACAACGCCGTTTACACGTGCACGTATTGTAAACACACCGTTCTGGACTGTACCACCGGATCCTGATATACTTTACTGGTGATAACCGTTTGTTACCGGCTGCCCTGTGGTCTTGAACTATTGAGAGTAGGACAAACGTAATCCCTGCCTGTCGTTGAAGGCGATTAAAACTTCACTGGTAGGTCTCCGTTGCTGGAGACCGTCTAGTTAGTAACCACTGCTGCGCCTAAACAGCAGTGTGCAAACATTACCGTGTTCCGGTTTGGAGGGTGCTGTAGCTAGTGTAATAATTAGAGTAACGAGACCCAACTACGACTAATCTCACGTCCCATGCGATAATGACAATGTGGTGCAGTATACATCATCGTAACTAGCGCCGCGTTGTTACGGGCAGTCGTATCACGTATCAGGTGAACATCCCGCTTGTTTCATGACTTAATTAAATAAAAAAAAAGCTCTCATTGCCCGTTAAGAACTATAATTACGAGGTGATCTCATACTTGTCGTAGCAAAGAGAGGCTGCTGGGGAGATGTACGGTGCTCTCCGGGACTTGTTTAAGCGCTGTGTAAGGAGGAACCATTGTGTTCCGTAGGAAAACCCGGGACATTTGCAAAACACTAAGAATGACCACCTAGGGATTTTTAGTGTTCACAAAATCCTACATAAAACTGTATTTCCCCCCTAAACTAGGGTTAATTTCAAAATTTCCCCATCGACAAAAAAACGTCTCTGTTGCCGAAGATCATCTAGGTAGATGCCATCGCAGCTCTTATTTTTGCTACTAAACATGGTGTGCCAAAAATTGCCGAGTTCCGGTTTGAAAGGCATTGTCTCGTCTTTCGTCTCGCTCATGTCATTGCTTCATGGATTAAAAAATCCAATCCTAACTGTATCTGTATCTGAAGCTGCAATACGCAAATATGTCAAGGACTAGCACAAATGTAATGACCGCTTTCGCTCTGCTAAGAGTTTAACTACAAAAAAAAAGAATAACTGCTTCCGTGGTGGTATCTAACTCATTTCACTTATAACAAAGAGCTACCCTGATTGATTTTTTTATTCGACGAAACGATGAGATGAACGAGACGTTCACCTGATGGTAAAGGCCGGCTAAAAAATAATGACGCCAGTTGGCATGATATGCCCTGTACTGCATTATGCTCGTCGCATTGGTTTCAAATTAATATTAAAGCCACTAAAAAGTGGAGTTTGGGGTAGTTGTAAGTTTTTTCGAACACACACGCAAGTTACTACCACCCAGAAATCTGCTGCTATGATAATTTCGCTGTATTCCGACATTTCCGGAATTCCGTTTTTACTCGTAGTTTAATAAAAACTTGATGCGACTTCCGACAAATTACATAAATTTCATATGCGTCTTTATTTCACATTTTTCATAAACACCAACAAACGACATTAATATATAAGATACTTTCAACAGATTACATTTTATAAAAAAAATTCAAAGCAGAATATAAGTGTAAGATATAATTAAAACAGGAATAATGACCATTAATTACAGACGTCTAGAAATACGTCAAGTAACATTTCTAGCGATAGTAACAAATATAAAATTAATTTAAAATGATAAATATTGAAATCTTTTATAAATACCCAAAAAAGTACTTGGGATATATAAGTACTTTTTTGGGTGACTTCCTATTCCCACTGCTGGGACTAAAAGTCTTGAATAATAATTAATAATGGAAATTAAAACTGCTAATAACTTTTATTCCACTCACCCGCGTAAATGCCACTGATCAGGAATAATTACAGATTAAAAAACGCCAACCATACTGAACAGATGACGCTCTGTTAAATGCAGACTTGCAGTTAGATACATCCACTTTTAAATGAAGTACGTTTATGGAATAATTAATTGAATATTAGGTATCAAATCCACTGTCTAAGCGATAATTTGTTAGTAAAAATTGTAGATTACTCACTCACCGTGGTGATTCAGATAGAGTTTGAAGATTAAAGGAAGTAGACTTTAAATAGTATTAGTGGTAGGAATCTATTGCCAGGGACCGTCTGGGTAGGTACCACCGCAGCTCTTATTCCTACCGTCAAACTGTAGTGTGCATACACTACCGTGAAGTTCCTGGAATAATGAGACTTAAAATTTTATGTCTTAAAGCAACGATCACAGTACGATGCTGTGTATGCTATCCTTACTAGCATCGCGTTATACGTCATCAATCATAGGCGTATCACTTATCGTCTGAACATCTTGATCGTTTCGTTGATTCGTAGACTAAAAAAAAAAAATTTAGACGGTCTGTCGAAGACGCGTGTTTGAGCTCCACAGTATTGCCCGTAATGAGAAATATCATTTGTTCAGAGAAAAACACTTAACGTGTAAAAACCCACACTTGGCCAATAACGTGAATAATTAGATGGCTTTGAGTTTCCGCGACAGAAGGCAACCTATGCCAGGTGTGGGCACCTTAAGTGGACTCTTTATCCATCTATATACAAACAATGAAATTACTAACAATTGAATTCTAAATATTTGTATTTAATCGGCTTTATACGATATGTATTAACTGTATATTATTTAGCAAATACACAATAGAATAGTGTTTTCTTTTATCTGTTACAATACTCTATAGACATATGTATCATTAGATAATGATAAACAATCAAATATCCTTTAATAAACTTTAAAAATAACTTAACGAAGTATCAAAGTCAGGTAAGCATCGCTTACCGTGTATGCAGTCCGTTGTGACAATAAAAACTTTCAAATGTCAATATTGACGGCATAAGTGTAATGTAAATGGCGGACAAAAACGGAATATTAATTAATGCTAATCAACTATTCCGTGTGTATGTTAACTATACCTTGTAATTAATTCTTTGATAAATCAAGAATTTTCTCTCTTGCTGACAAAACGTCACTCTTTAATATATTAAAGTTATATACATCTACAAAGAATGAGGTTACCATGATAAACCCATGTTTCTCTCCCAACCCTTTTTTTCTTTTTTTGGTTTCGGGGGGAAATCTTCGAAAACATACTCTGTCTTCTAGGGGAAAGTTAGAGTTATGTGAAGATTTTTACTCAATAAAACCTTCGGTGGTTACCTTCGGCGTTTGGAGGGGTCACGGCAGCTCCGTTCGGAACACAACCGTGGTCTCCCTAATGCTATTCTGAGATAACCAGTCCCGGGGTCTGCTTTATGCAGACCCTACCATCCCCGTGAATACCACTTCAATAATAAACCATTCAGAAGACCACGTCCAGCCATTGTTCTCCTCAGGGTTGTTTAAAAGACAATGAGAACCCCGATCCAGACCGCCAACGCCCCGAGACTCTCAATTTATATATATACCTATTTTAACCATTTATCAATCGATAGGCTTCCATAAATTTCCACCTCGGCGGATCCTGCTCTGCTCACATCCAGTTGTTTCCTTGGACCTTCAAATTCGTTGTTAGAAAGCCATACCTTTATATATGTTATGACTTTGTGTACATAAATTTTTTTATATATGTTATGTGGGTAATAATCATCATCATCATCATCGACCGACAGACGTCTTCCCCAAAGATTTCAACATCGATCGTGTAGGCGTTCATACGAGGGATTTGGGCAATTTCCCACCACTCTGGCCCAACGCAGGTTGGTGGGAGCCAGAGCCTTGTTTGTTGATTAACAGGGTGCACCACGAGCAGATGAGGTTGGCTTGGATCGTATAAGTTGTACGGGAATCATTGCACCCCATGTGGATAATAATCTATATATACATTCTGCGGGGGTAGCGTACAATAAATTGTCGGCAGTAAGTGGACAACAAACGTCATGCGAACCACGCAAGTTATTTGGTTTCATATGTATACCAAAATATAAAGTTTGAATTCAATTAATTAATAATTAAGTACATTTAACTAAAACAATGTATAAAAAACCTGTAAATAAAAATCACCATCTATATATAAAATACAATAAGAAACCTATGTCCAGCGGTGGACATCCAAAGATTGATAATGAAATTAATTTCATATTACTATGTTAGATATAATTAATAGTTTTTATTCTTTTTTGTTGTGGGGGGGGGGGAGAGTTTTATTCTCAGGGATATATCACCCCCATTGGCTCCAAAGAAAAGACACAACACAAAAAAAAAAACTTAAAGTGCTAATACAGTGGTTACAACACATCAAACATATCTCGTGCTGTCCCAGAGGTTAGTTCACACAACCCCATGTGTAAGGTGCCCAAGTCTAGAGTATTGATGCTGTGTTTACGCATCAGCACCTTTCTTTTGCTCTGATACTTTAGACACTCCATCAGCAAGTGTTGGACATCCTAGATATAATATGTCTATCACAATTTCGCCATCACTGTTCACTACGCCGTTTAAAGGTTACTGTTGTTCAGTAAACCCATAAAATTTTATTATTATCTAGCTGGACGGGATTCTGTTTAATAGTAATTTACTTTTATGCAGAACCCTAGTGTTTTAATGTATCTATAAGACGTACTAGATAATATCCACACCTACATCTTTCATTGAAGGTCTAGCGCCCTTCCAACCGTAACATAGTAATGCTTGCACTGCACTGTCTGGCAGCAGAAAAAGGCGCTGCCGTGGTGACCTAGCATCAATTCAAGTATTTTTATCTAGATAAATCATGTCTTTATTACTAATATCATTATTACTAACTCCAATATAAATTTTACGAGTTTTGCTGTTATATACTGTATGTATATTATTTTACTTCTATTACTAATCATCATCAGTCAATAGACGTTCACTGCTGGAAATAGAACTCCGACAAATATCTCCACACATTCAGCATGGCCTCTGGTACCACCGAGAACCAGGAGCCGTCATTTGTAGGGGTTCATTCGAGGGATTTGGGCTATTTCCCACCATGCTGGCCTAATACGGGTTAGTGGTAATAACTGTACTAAGAACGTACAGACAAAAACTTTTAACATTGTTTTTTTTATTATAAATATCAAATATAAAAAAAAATATAATAAGAAACGTTATATATTTATATTACAAAATAATTGTATTTAATTTTTTTTATAGATAATGATCAAGCTTTAAGATATAATTATTAATTAGCGCCTACCTAACTTTTTAACTTTACCTCATAACATAAATTATAACCGCCTACATCCCTTTAATTTAAAGCGTTCTTCAGCACCCTTATTTTTTCCTAGACCCTTTAACGCCATTGTCCGGTTCTAATGTCCATTATGGAGTAATATCACCTACATTGCATATAAGGTATATACTGAATATGGTAGAAAACCATTTGAGCACATAGGACTTCACCGAGTGGTAAGTTATGCTGTTTCTTTTTTTATTCAACGAAGCGATGAGACGAATTGGGTGTTTACCCGATGGTAAGAGATAGGTCTGCCCATAACAATGTGGTGTTAGTTAAGATAGTATACACTGCACCACATTGTGCTCGTCACTGTCTCGTTGCACCAATAATTTCACTAGCTGCAACACCGTTCGATGTCAGGAATATAAGCTGCGGTGGTACCTAAAGATACTGAGTAAATAGACAAGTAGGTTGTCAAACGGAGTCGCTGACACCTACTCCAGGCCTTGATGTTAACAAATCTAAAATAATAATAAACTCTATTGATTATAACTTAAAGTTCATTTAAGTTTGTCTAAGCTTATAATCATATTCATTACTAAGTTAATGCATCGCCTACGTGCAAACGTAAATATTATTAGCAACTAGCATAACCTATAGCCTTTTAGGCTATAACTTTAAATAGCCTTGTAGTCTCGGGCTAGTGAGGATACGAATAAGGTAAGCTCTGCCTGTCTAAGAGCTTCGCGGGCCTTGAGGGTGGCAGCCCTTATTTATGGTTAGGCTCTTCTTCAGAGACGTGTAACAGAAAGTGTACAGGAGTACCGGTGCGTCTTATAAGAGATCCCGGAGCCTCTCCGAACGCGCTGATGCAGACCACCGAGGAGGTTTTAATGAGTAAGAATTGCAGCATAACCCTGACTTACCCCCCTCCCGACACCAAAAAAAAAGTCTCTGTTGCTGGAAATTTTCTAGGTAGGCACCACCGCAGCTTCTATTACTGTCGCCAAACAGTACTGCGTAAACATAACTGTGTTCCGGTTTTAAGGACGCTACAGCTACTGGTGTTAACGATCTATAATCTATTGATGTATATCGGTTACTAGTCTTTTTTTGACTTAGCTCATCTGCTATTAGGGTCACGGATCCGGCGTTTGAGGCTTACATAAGTTACTAATAATATCAAGTTATCTCTTAAGGCGACGAGCACATTGCGGTGCCAATCTCCCCTGCTCGTGGTGCACCTTGCTAATTAACAAACGAGACTCTAGCTCCTACCACGGGTTGGGCCAGCGTAATGGGAAATGGCCAAAATCCCCTCATTTGAACCTTTACAAAACAACGACTAGTGCCCGGCTGCACCGGAGGCCATGTTGACCGTTGAAGGTCGTTTAAAGCCGCTGATGTAGAGGGAGACCTTTGGGGGAGACAGTCTAGCACTTAACGTCTGTCGGCTGATGATGATGATGAATATCATTCAAATTCGTGCCATTTTATTGGGCGGGTTACTTACCATCAGGAGAACGTCAAGTTCATCGAGATGCGTTGAGTAAAAATAATATAGAAGCACAGCCGATAAGTCTTCTGAAGATCATGACAGCGTCTATTTCTGTAAACCAACAGCAGCTAATATATATATATATGTATATGTACATATTTTTATTAAATATATCAACAAAACTGCAGAGTAGTAACCATAACCAGCTTTTAGATAATGCAGTGATTAATAAATATAACCAGACCGTTGATATTCCTACAGCTGGTTATCGGCACCTTCTCCCATCGAGTCAAGGCCTTTTAACCAACGTCAGCTCAGCTGGTGGGGTTCGCGAACGGATACCTACGGCAGTTGTTGCTCTTTGGAAATATCCTCATTGCAATTTATCCACAACCAAGCTATGTAAACAAACAAATAGTACTAGTCGATGATAAAATTGTGAATTTATTCTACGATTACTGAATGTTTTTTTTTTTCGGCGACTCAATGAGACGAGAGAAACTTTTTTTTTTAATCGTTCCCCCGGTTACGTGGATCCGGTGTAGTTTGGTTCTATCTCATACATATCGATTTCTCCTTCTATCCTTTCCATCTTTCATACCGTTTCATCTCCGCCTTATTCTTATTTTCTTTTTTCGTGGATCGCCTCTCAGATTTCGAGGGTGTTGTTCACGTGATGGCTAGTGATACACCTGCCTATAACAACACGGCACTAATTAGGATAATATACACGGCATCGCATTGCGCTTGTCGGTTGGAGACATAAGATGTTAAGTTTCGTTACTTCAATAATTTCACTAGCTATAACGTCCTTCAAACTATATCACAGTAATGTTTGCACACTATAATCTGACGACAGATGAAGTGAGCTGCGATGGTAACTACCCAAACGGTCTCCGGCAACATAAACCTAGCATCAGTAAAAAGGTTCTATACTTCAAATTTTAAAAGCCTTATGTCATCCTCCATCCATCCCGTCCGTCCATCCGTTCATCCATGTCTTATCATCACCAAGGTCCCTGATTCGATTCCTGGACATGTGGAATTTTTAATAAGATACTTTCGAAGTCACTTGTCTGTCACCTTTCGCAATAACAACCATTGCCGTTCTCCAACTTCTAAAATATCATCATCACGTAACCAGTACTACATTAAGATCAGCAGGAGTATCACTTATAAACACGTATACGTCCTTCCCATCTTATTTATTCATAGTTTAAAAAAGGACGAAGTAATCAGACGAAATCTTCAAATTGTAAAGCAACCAATTTGTACACTAACCAGCCTCATACTCAATCTTCTCTTCTTTATACTATTTACTAGCAATCAGACAACAGTTTACTACTCGCGTAAAAACAGTAAACGATACTTTTTTTTATGGGCTCGTTACAATTCTTTGTCTTTTTTCCTATAGAAATACAGTCCATGGTCCATTGGAAGGTCGCGTTACATTGCTTTGGCCTCACTCCCCTCCTTACTTTATGTACGTAATTGTCTACTGACCTCGGTACCTTGTTAACAACTATATTAAATATGCAGATACATTTATAAAAACTGTATGTACCTATCATTATTATTTATAACTATTTATTATAAAAAAATATTTTTATAAATAAAAAAAAAATACTTAAAGGCAGATTTAGTGGCAAAGGGAATTCTCACCCAGTCTGCCATAGAGTTGAATTGGAAAACTATTTTTACATAATATGTTATATAAATCATAATAAACATAGTTCAAACATATGATTAGTACATATATTATAAGAGACTAATATATGTTAATATAAGTATATATATACGTATGAATGATAGCAGAAATGAGTTTAGAAAAAGAAATGAAAAAAAGATATTACATAACACACAGTGGTCACACAGCATTCGCTAAACAAAACTTCATATGGGAATAACTTCCTAAGTCTTCGAGGAGTTAAGGAATTAAATGTAGAACTAAGTAGAGAAGAGGATGAAGAGCAGAACTAACAGTATTTCCGTCAATTATTAACCAACATAAATATATAATAATCTACTAGAAGATACAATATTTAATTAATCAAAAATAAGGAAGACGTATAACTGATGATAACTGATGCGCTCACATTATAAGTAGGTAGCCAGTTACAATGTTACAGCATTCCGTTCTCGTTGCTATAAAATATAACGTTAAAATCCATTACCCCGGTAATTTCACTCGCCACAGCGCCATTCAAACCGGAACATAGTAATATTTACTGACTACTATTTGGCGATAGAAATAAACGCTGTTGTTACTTACCTAGACGGTTTCCGATTTTATTATTTACTTAACTAAGTTTTGTTGGCGCTTCATTATAATATTAAGTAATTTTTTATATTTATTTGATATTATTGTTTTTCGTTATTAATCGACAAATAAATTAATTATTAATAAATAGTAATAGAAAACAAATTTAACGTGATTAAAACACAAGATAGATCTTTATTGCACGAGATCCTCCAATAGCTACTACTGCAGCGCCTATTTCTGCTGTCAAACAGTAGTGTGTTCCGGTTTGAAGGACGCTGTAGCTAGTATAATTACTGGGGCAACGAGATATAACATCTTGTATCAAAGCAACGAGCGTAATGTGGTGATATGTATGTCACTCTAACTAGCGCCATGTTATGGACAGGCGTATCACTTACCATCAAGTGAACATCATGCTCGTTTCGTCGCATCATAAATATATATTTAGTTAACCATAGATTTAATAAAATTGATTGTTGTAATAGCTTAATTTGTTAGACAGTTTCGATAAGGCACGGGTTCGATTCCCACTGTACTTAAAGTTTCGACGTAGGAAGAGATTCCCCAAGTTTCGTTCCAAGTTATTAGCCCTTTCTGGTGGATATAGCCTTGACTCCCAGTCCCAGTATTGAGATCACAAAGGAACCGTTTACTACTTTAAAACATGAATACTTCCTAAAACGTTTCTAAAGATATATTCCATAATATTATTCAATAGTTTATAACAATAGAAAGTAATAACGGATTTTATTATGACAATTGTTTTTTTTTACAGTCATCCACCATTAGTTCTCGTTACGTCGTGAAATTTGACAATAGTGTACTAAAAGCGGCTTACACAGGCCTATCAATAAATACATTTGAAGAATTTGAAACAAAGAGATCCAATATTTGGAGCCCCGTTTTAAAATAATACAAAGGCAGTAAGGGGTGATAACGGTATATATAATAAAAGTTTATTTTAAATAATACATTTTAATGAGTTTTTAAGTAAACGAAAAGGTTTACTTATTTACCTAATTACAGTCATAATAAAAATTTAACAACAGTAAGAGATTTATCTAATGTATTAATAGACGATTAAAAACTGTAGTACTGGTACTCATCGCAGCATCTATTTCTATCACCAAGCATTAGTATGCTTGGCTAATCAGCTGGACTCGGAGAGTGATCAATGACAGTGTTCTTTAACGAACTGGCCAAAAGCGTTACCTCATGCTTACGGTTAAGGAACCTAAACTTCCTACCTCGGTCATGTACTCTGTCATCAGCGATATGATCTGCAGCTGATTAGAAGGAAAATGTCATGGTGGAGGAATATCAGGGAATGGTCTGGCATGTCTGCGGCGTACGAATTGTCCCGCCGTACCAGAGACAGAAAGGACTGCACCACGCTGATCGCCAACCTTCACTAGTTGGAGAGGCGCTTTAAGAAGAAGAATTAGTATGCGAACATTACTGTCTTCCAATTTTAAGGGCGCTGTAGCTGATGAAATTACTGGGGTAACGAGGCTTAACAACAGTGGTGCAGTGTGCATCATCCCAACTAGCGCCACGATTATGGGCAAATTTATCACTTATCAACAAATAATGATTTTCCTCTTATCGTATATATATAATATAGATAAATATGTCCATGTATATAATATATACGTATATATATATATATATATATATATATATATATGTATTTATGGATATAATATCCAACCCATATTAGGTCAGCGTGGTGAGAAATGGCCCAAATCCCGCTATATAAATCCCTACAAATGTGAAGATCTTATGTTGAACAGAGGACGTTTATCGGCTGATGATGATGATGATAATATCACCATATTATATACTGGTGGTAGATCTCTGTTGCCGGAGATTGTCTAGTCACTTATTTCTGCCGCCAAACAGTAATGTGCAAATATTACTGTTCCGGTTTAAAGAGCGTTGTAGCTAATGAAATTACTGGAGTAACGAGACTTAACATATTGCCTTAAAGCAACGGGACCAATGTGATGTAGTGTATACCATACTAACCAGCACCACGTTATGAATAAGCGTACCGCTTACCATCAGATTAACATCTAGTTTTAATGAAAATCCATTCGCACTATTTCGTTTAAATATAACTTATACATGGTTATGTTATATTGCTGTGGCTTAGTAAGTTTTAAAGTGTTTCTATGTATTTAATAATCGCATACTAGCAGTACATCCGGCGGGTCAGTATATATACTTAGTATTTGTGTGTGAAACTCTTAGCAAACCGATCGAAGCCCGAGTGAGCTCGGCCGGCGGTTCCGATGCAGTTATCTCCGCACCGAAACCGCAACCAGACCGCTAGCCCGCAGCCCGACACCGGAAGTCATATTTAGTATTGTGTATCGCCTCATTGTATAGGCGACAGATCGTTCTAGTGGAACTCTAGTGGTGGTACTCTAATCACGTGGCGTTATTTAACTGATGGTATATTTACATACGGCGGTAGAGAAGATGACGCACTGCGGACCATGGAACGCAGAGAAGACGAAGGATAAGGAAACTAAATGGTTACGCGTTTCACACCGTCCAAAAAGGAAGTAACTGGTGGTAGGTCGCTGTTCTAGTGGTTGTGTGTCTCTATCCAACTGGTGGTAAGTTGCTGTTCTACTGGTGCTAGGTCTTCATGTAGAAACCACCGCAACGTATATTTCTGCAGACAAATAGTACTGTGTACCGATTTGAAGGGCGCTGCAGTTAATGTTATTACTGGGGAAGTAGGTCTGATCATCATATATCGCAAGCCGATGGATACTGCTGCGTATATCATCACTTACCATCAGGTGAACTTCCCGCTCGTCTCGTCGGTTAAATGCATAAAAAACTCCCTATTCCAAAAATTGTTGTACCACCTTTTAATATTTGATTAATTGAAAATATATATAGGTTAGTTTTTTTTTATACAATTAAGCGAAAAGACGAGCGGGACGTTCACTTGATAGTAAGTGATCCATCGGCCCATGACGACGTGGCTTCAATTAGAATGTTATAAGACATAAAGTCTTGAGTCTCATTACCCCAGTAATCAAATCAGTTACAACGGCTTTCAAACCGGAACACGGTAATGTTTGCACAGTACTGTTTGTCGGCTGCAGTACGAACTGCGGAAATACCTACCTTGATGGTCTCCGGCATCAGAGACCTACCAGTTAAAGTATGTACATTCTATATCGAACGATGAGACAAAGTAAAAAACATTAACATGTAAATATATAAAAAATATGCAATAGGTCTAAGTCCAGCAGTGGACGTCCATCGGCTGATGATGTAGATGAAAATATATATATATAATATATTTACACTGCAACGTATATTAATAATTTGTTTTCGCCAAAATGCCCATTAATCAGGTGAAGTTTGACATGAGCTGTCAGCAATTACTGCCGCGGTGGCGATTTATTCCACATTACGAAATATCAAACTGATAAAGAAGTGGAATTTTGCGCATGCGCCTATTTAATGTATTATTATCTATAATATTCTAAGACATTATATAAACGCGGTTGTTTTTAAATAATATATATGTTATATAGATGATTTTAGTAACAGCGACAAACCTTATATAACGTAGACCTTAAGAAGCCTGGATGTAGGCCGGCCTTAACGCTCTGCATATCGATTACTCCTGTCCTGCTCGCATCCAGGAGCTTTGCTCAAGTTATAGTTATATCTCTTACGTTTATCTATATACCTATCTATCTGTATGTAATGGCAATAGGTTGTCTTTGTTCGCCAATCACGTAAAAACTAGTAAATGTATCACACGGGCACATGACCATTCAACGAGGAATAATTTGTAGATGGTTATAGACTAGATTATTAATTTCATATATCCTTCATCATTTTATTTTCAAGTAACTTTTATAAACATTTTAATTTCGTATTAATTATGCGGTTGCTATAGCAACTGTTAGTATGGAAAATCATTAACAGTTGCTGTTGATCTCGAGGAATATTTCAGACAAATTTCAAATCATCTGTTTTATATTACGACCAGCAAAACAGCCAGTATATATATATATATGATATATCCAGGATCCAATGACTCATCACGGGATTTCCGAAGCTATTATACCTAGATACTCAAAATTTAGTATAGATATTGATTAAGCATAAGCTTTAGAGTTCAGCTAAGAGTGGATTTTACAAAATTCTTTCCTCAGAGGAGTTGCAGAAGTGTTACGGCCATCAAAGCCGGCGGGGAACAAGTAGTTAGTAATAAGACAGCAACCATGGGGCAAGAAGTTCCTTGTGAACTGATGACATGCTGAAGATGAAGAAGAGAAAGATCGCAAGGAATTTTTTAATGTAGTTTGCATGCGATTGGCGTTAGAAATTGAGGAGTTCTATTTTCAATACTGAAAGACTAAATAAGGATATTATTTTTTTTTATAAATCGACAAGGCCAGTTTGACTACAATCTCACCTAATCTGTGGTGACATGATCTGCAGTGATAAGGCGCACTAATCTAGTAACAGCCTATTCAGTCTCCTTGAAGACACCCACGTCGTCTACGGGAACACCGGCGCCGGCAAGTTCATCCACTCCTTTGCTGTTCTAAAGAAGAACAAAGAGCTGGACCTCATGGTTCGCAAACTGAGGATGTCCACAGTATAAGAATGATGACTCCACAGCATCTCTGGTCATCCGATGGTGAAAAGGGGATGGAGGGATTATACCATGTAATCCGTCTTTGTTGGCTGATGATAAATTAATGTTATCAATAGATAACAGATAAACTTATTATAGGTATATTGTATCCTATTCGATATTCTAAGTATAATTAGAAATAAATCTTAGTCATTCAAGTTTAAAGTTATTGTTATGGAAACTGAAAAACGAGTGTTTGTACTTATTCATTTGCGAATAAACTTGATGCAACTTTAAAGAAATTCCCATTACAAATGAATAAACAACTACCCTATTACTAAACCCATCACTACCTAATAAAGATAACTTTACGAATGTTAATTCTCAGACAGAAAAGAAATTACTCAAGTTCACTCTAAGTTACTGTATTACTGTACAGTAGTGGTAGGTGGGTATCTGTGGCCGGAGACCTAGGTACCACAGCAACTTCTACTTCTGCCACCAAACAGTAGACTGCAAACGTTACTTTGATTCAGTTTGAAAAGCGTTATAGTAGACATTACTATGGTAACGAGAATTAATATGATAAGGACAATATAACGCAGTGTATATTAATCCTAACCCCACATTGTTACGGGTAGGTACAATCATTCTATCGTACCCACAAAAGAAAACTGCCATTTTGACAGAAGCTTAAACTTATCTAGTTTATTGGTTAATTTTAAACGTAGGTTATTATCTTGTTTAACTTGTTTGTTAGTTTATTGCCAGTAATTAATGTACAGAGTTATGTTTGCTTTCGACGAAGCCCGACTCATGTTTCCATCGCATCATCTACTTCTTAGAAATGTGTAGTTTTTCCTCTGTCATACAACTCCATTTTTAACTTGTCTAAAGCTAATAATTAATAAATGATTCATTATTTATTCTTTTGTAAAGAAAAAAAACAACGTTCATGTTTTAAATTTTCATTATTTTTTATATAAATTTAAGCAACGAAACGAGCGGTTCACTTGATGACAAGTGATACGCCTGCCCATAACGTCGTGCGCTAATTAGGATAAGGCATAAGTTGTTGAGTGTCAGTGTCATTACTCCTGTGATTACACTAGCTACAACGCCTTTCAAACCGGAACACAGTAATACACTACTGTTCGTCGGCTGCAATAGGAACTGCAGTAGTACCTACCAAGTCGGTATCCGGCAGAGACCTACCGTATTTATATACTAAATGTTTTCTTTACCATATGCGATACAGTGAAGGTATAATTAAAAGTTATAAATATTCATCATCAGCTGAGAGACGTTCACTGCTGGACATAGATCTCCAAAGATCTCTAAATTGATTGGTCCACAGTCAGCATGGCCTCGGGTTCATATCGGAGGACTTAGGCCATTCCTCACCAAGCTGGCCAAAAGCTGGGTTAGTGGGAGCAAAAGCCACATTTGTTGATGAGCAGAGTGATATTGGTTGAGCGGAACCCCTCAACACCCCAATCTTAATTTTCATCATCTTGTCTCGACTATCGAAATATTAGTTTACTAATGTTAACAGCATTAGAATCCAACTTTTAGATAACTATATAACTTTTTTTTATAGGTTTTTTGATATAAAACTATAAGATTATTAAATTTAAATTTAAGATTATTAAATTAAACTGTATTTATTTTATATGGTAACACATGCAGCAGCCTAGTGACACCTCATACACTTTGTCTTGTATGACATAATACACACCTTGAACCAAATGGGGCCTTGGTGTGGTCAAAGATCACTCTCCTCTCAAAATTATATGCTAAGAAAAAACTTTATTTAACAATATTAAAAAAAATATATATTATTTTTAATTATATTTTTTTTATGCAGTAAATTTTCTTTGCTTTCTTTTTTTTTAATGAAATAT
Source organism: Ornithoptera alexandrae (assembly GCA_029030555.1). NCBI lineage: Eukaryota > Metazoa > Arthropoda > Insecta > Lepidoptera > Papilionidae > Ornithoptera > Ornithoptera alexandrae. The sequence goes on along the minus strand of JARDVY010000296.1, from coordinate 2,436,462 downwards.
CTTTTGCAGTTTTGATATTTAAAAAGTACTGTAAATTATATTGTCTATGGTTACCGTTTTTTTTTTTCTATTTTCGTGATTCTTTTCTGTATGTAAGATAATGTTGTTATCAGGTATTTCTTAATGAGATTCTATTACAGGATTGCGGTGAGGATTTGAAATGAAAATTACATTTATTATATTTGTAACTTAAACAATGACTTTTAATACATTTTCCCCTATATTACATTCGTTTTGTACAGAAACAACGTATTGATGAAGTATACAGTTTTGTACGTTCGAAATCATCTGAGGAACTGTCTGGAATGCGTCCACAGAGGGAGAGGTCGGAGAATGAGAGGTCCGGACAATGTTTAACACGAACAACAAATATAAGTGTCTACTTCCGTCCAAACTCATAGTGGACAGTAAAATGAACTAAGTAGTTAATTTTAACTTTAATACATCATAGATTATAGTTTACACAATATCAAATGCAACCTATAGTTTTATTGACAGCTCCACAGACAAAGCAAACGTTTTTTTTTTAATTCGACCCATGGCAAAGGTTTGTAAAGTTTTTTTTTAAAAAAAAGTTTCTTAATTATTAATAATATAACAAAAATGCTAAAAATAACATCAAAAATTACGTATTATAGAGATCTTGCATATTTTGAGAGATTGAAGAGCAATTTAAGTTAACAACATTCAAGTTATATATATATATATATATATGTATATAGATTTGTTCGTCAAATATGAGCTTAGGATAATTATTTAAAAGGAAATTTACGCTTTTAATACTTTTCATATATATGATTATGCATAAACATTAATATTTATCATTATTCATTAGTATGAAAACTTATATTAAGTATTAAGTAGTAATATTCAATAAAAGGATTTAAATAAGTATATTGTTCATATATTATAAAACTGGCAAAACTTTTTTTTTAGGGAAACAACGAGACTGGTGAGACGTTCACCTGATGGTAACATTCCTGTCCATAACAACGTGACGTTAGTTAGTAGTATACACTGCACTATCGTAAGTCTCGTTATTCCAGTAACTATATTAGCCACACCACCCTTTAAACCAGAACACAGTAATGTTTGCACACTACTGTCTGGCGAGTATTTAGGCATAGGAATTTAATATGTTTCATCCCTTAGCAACAATCCATATTATAAATAGTTATAGCGGCGTATACATCACTTGAACATTACTTACATGCAGTACGTATAGTATATATATTTAATATAGATTATAGTTTAATTAATGAATTGTAGCAAATCTTCAATCTCTCTCAACTTAACAATAATAAGCATATAAAGAAGTTTCAAAAATATACATTAACAACTGCACGCGAAAGGTCGAATTAAAAACAATTAGAAGATGGCTAAATATCTAACTAATGGAGCAATTACGTTTAAAACCAGACCTTCCGTCATAATCATCGTATCGATATTACTTATAATGTAAAAATAGTTAATATTTATGATTAGATATATAAAGAAACAAAAAGGTCAGAGTTAACGTAGAGACTAGGCCTTTGGGGCGACTTTCCTTAAAACAAATCAAAAAAAAAAACACGTTCATATTCATGCTCATCAAAAAGATCACAGAATGGGATAATCAACAAACACCAACGCATAACAACGCGAATCGAATCATTAAAGAAAAATTAAAAAAAAAAAAAAAAAGAAAGTAACCCCGTATCCTAAATATAATTCGAATAGTTAATATCTTAAAAATTGGTTAATTGAATTATTTCGCTGTCCAGTATACAACCTTGGCGGCTCCTCCACTTCCAGCTCGGCGGACACACAAACAAACAAACGTCGTAACACAGAGACTAGCGCGTGTGTGGTCACCGCACATGCCACAGACCGAGGTTGAGTACACTGAGACGTGGTAATTTCACGATATGGTCCAAGCCCTGCGGCGTGATGCACGTGCAGCCGTACAGGTCGATGGCTTTCAAGTTCTGCAGCCCGTCCCCCAACGCCTGCAGCCCTCTGTCGGTCACGCGGTGGCACTGGCCTATGTTCAACGTCTCCAGCTGCGAAAGCCTCGCCACTCTCTCCAAACCTTCGTCTGATATCCTGCAGGCGCTTAGCGATAACGAGCGCAGTCCAGATAGGCCGAGGGTCGCGTGCAACAGCGCCTCGTCACCAACTTTGTCGCAAAACGACACATCCAAAGCGCGGAGCCGGCCGCTCTCCGCTAGATGCGCCACACCTGTGTCGGAGACGCCGTCGCACGCCCTCAAGTTGATGTCTTCCAAATGCGGCAGCCTGGCCAAATGCCTCAGCCCGGCGTCGGTGACGGCGACGCAGAACGACAAATTGATCGACTTCAGTTTCGGAAGACCAGTGGCAGCGTGCTTCAAAGCTTCGTCGGTTAACCTTTGGCAGTCCTGCAAACCTAAATGCTCTAATTCTGGAGTACCTCTCGCTTCACCACCTCCGCATAGATGTGCAAGACCCGGGTCGTTTACGTGCCAGCACGATCTCAAGTTCAGACGGCGCAGTTTTCTGAGGCCCCACGAGATCAGCAACAAACCTGTGTCAGTTACGTTACAGCAGCCACCGAGTTCCAACTCCTCCAAGTTCTTTAATGACTGAGCTATTCTTCCTAAAGAGGAGTCGGTCACCTGTTTGCACAGTGAAAGATCCAAACGTTTTAAAGCTGGTAACTCTGCAGCAAACGCGCTGGCCAGCGCTGCATCGGTGACACTGTAACAGCCGCTTAGCGACAATGATTCCAGACCTGGCAATGCTGCAACGGCGTCTCGCAGTCCTCGCCTGAGGGAGAGAACTTGCAATCTTCTCACTCCTCGCCTAGTCAGTGAAGCGAACAGCACTGAAGCAGGTCGTCTCAAATGTAAAGCAGCCTCGACACCGCGCCAAACTGACCTTCGGTCGGCGGCGTCTCTCCATGCGCGACACACTTGAGCTGCCCGTCCCCGGTCCCTGACAGGTAGTCGCTCGAATATCAGCGCGAGCAGCTCTGGGTACAGCCTCGATATATGAGTGCCTACGGGCTCCGGTGCAAGCTCGGTAACATGTGGAACAGGTAAATGTGGCCGATGCAATCTGTAAGGCGCGCTGCGCTGTTTCCTCCGTGCAGAGCCTGTCAGTTCGGTGAGCCCTAGCCTCTCCTCCCGCCAGGAGAGAACGTCCTCGGTCCACGCACTCATAGTGTCACTGAACTAAAACACAACGCATCGGGACCGGTTTTCGGGTGAAATCGTGTTCGCGACGAGCGCGAGGTATAAGTCCACCACACTCGACGATCGCTTGTGGACTGGCGACGAGGAGAGCGGCCGCGGCCCCCTTGCGCCGGCCCCGCGCCCGCCCCGCGCCGCGCCGCACGCCCATTGGCCGCGCTCGCCGGCACGTGACGCGCGCCGTATCGATTCGGAGGCTCTGCGGCGGCATTTTTAAGTTGGCGGCCCGAGAGCCCGCCTTCGCCCCGCACACCCCGCGCGTACCGCGACACCCACCTCATAGACTAAACTACACTTTATAAATATATATCATTTAATAAAACTAAATTTCACAATTTTATAGCATTTATTTAATTATTTGTCCATACGATTCAAAAATCTCATTATAGGAATCGTACCGTAATCAAGAATTGTAGTGTTGTTCGAGATTTGCCAGATTAATACTCTGTTCTGTGTTCATTGTTATAACGTAGAAAATTTTTAATCAGATTATTTACAACAGTTACAGCGCCTTTTTATTTAAATTTAAAGTATAATTTATTAATATGGCTTCCGACTCTAAACCTACAACTCATAATAAAGTTTAATAAACAAAATATCAAAAGATTTTTCCTTTTTTCTTAAGATAATTTCAAAAAATAAAATGTATGTTAAAACAGTAAATAAAAGATTAGCAGCTTCCATGGCGTAGTAGCTAAACAAGTGCCTTGTAACACATAAGTCTCTGGAGGCAGACTTCAGCGTGACTTTATTGTCTTTAAATATTATGTGAAGTTTAGGTCGAGTGATAGTATATTTTTCACCTGATGGTAACTGATATGCCCTCCCATACCAATTTGGCGGTAGATGTGGATGATATAATGGTGGTAGGTCTTTGTTGCCAGAGACCGTATAGGTAAGTACCACTGCAACTCCTATTTCTGGTACCAAACACTATTATGTTCCAGTTTAAAGGGCGCTATAATGTGGTATAGTTTTTATCATTCTAACTAGCGCCATATTGTTATGGGCAGGCATATCACTTGCCGCCCTTAGCGTCCTTCAAATGGGAACGCAGTAATGTTTGCACACTACTATTTGGCGGTACAAATCAGCGCTGCGGTGGTACCTAGATAGACCGTCTCTGATAAAATATAATAACCATCTACCTACATTCTATTGATAATAGGCCTGATATATTCTACTCCTCAATTTTCTTGAATGTGTACATATATTACAATGAAACAATCTTTTACATTTTGCCTAATAATATTACTCGAAATCTTCACTGAGCACAGATCACATTAAGCACAAAATAGTATCACAAATTTGTAACATAGTCTTTGATATTTAGTGATAAGGCAGCAAAACAACTCGGCGCGTCGTATATTTTCGTTCGCGCTGCACTTGCCGACGGCTAACGTCCAAATTAAAAAGAACCATGCTTCTCCAACCTTCACCTCTATTAATATTGTTGTAGAGAGTTCCCGGTTCTGTGACACAGGTCAATTATACTGGCCGTATGATAACATCGGCCAACTATTACAAGGGCAACCGGTTACGAGCGTTCCAAATATGATATTCGAATTCAATCGCGCGGCGACTCGGCCGCCGGTTTGAATACGACGCGAAACTACCTTCGCCCTTTTTTAACAGCCAATAAAAATAATTCTACAACAAAAACATAAATTGTTAATTATTCATACGAGAAGTGAAGTGAAATCGAAAAAGTTGAATGATGAAAACATTATAAGTTTTTTTCTCGTTTTATGTTTACCAAAAAAGCACAAAAAAAAACTAAAATGCTCTATTAAGTATGGTGGATAAAAGACTCAAAGAATAATCTGTTTTATTTATTGAGTCGTAATATAAAAATAAGAATATAAGGAAGTTATTTGAAAATTACGAATTTAATAAAAAAATTAAACCATTTTTTCTTACATCTGACGTGCTAGCAAAAAAACCATTGACCTTATATGGCCGGAGTCACAAATATTTTTGAAAACCTTAAAAAATTATTACAAAGAGCTGGGTATACCTAGATGCATAAATTTTTTAAAAATTATTATACTAAAAGCAGGAAAATATTCTTTTTATATATTAAAAGTAGATCTTATATGAGATCGCCGCATAAAACATGATACTAGGGGATTATTAGATTAATTAATTGTGTAATTTTGTTGATGATATTAGCTGTTTGTTACCTAAATTAAATAAATTAGAAAAATTACTGTAAAATGATTTAATAGTTGTTGATATAGATAATATCAACAATATAAATTCTATTTAACTCATCACACATATTTTCATATTACTGTCGTCATTCCCACCAACGAGTGCCCTATTCAATATTAAAAACAAATGCAAATATGGCGGTTTTCCTATGTGCGTATTCACCAACGCACACACACAAGCGTACACGATGGACGCGTATCTTGAAATTCCATTTTTAAAAATTCACCATTTATTATTCGACATTTTCGGCGGGCATTTTATGACAGGAGACATTTTTATTATTCAAAAAACTTGTCCGACGGCAGCAATGTAACAATACCGGAGTTGAATAAACCGGACGGACAGACATTTCACACAGTACGAATGTTTGTATGATTATGTTGTGTAAAAAATATAAGGTGCTGTGTTTGTGTGTTAGTTATATAGAAAACTTAGTAGAAGCAGGCTGCGTTTGCCCTGTAGTCTCCAGCTAGTAAGAATAGGAGTAAGGTAAGCCTTGACTGTCGTAGAAAGCGACTATAAAGGTTTAGGGGCTTTGAAGGTGAGGGTGCCTTAGTATCCACAAAGCGAGCTCAGGATGAATGACAAAGACGAGGTGGTCTAGTGCTTGTCGTAATGAAGCGAGCGCTATAGCCATCCGTGGAAAATGCTTTACGCGTAGTGCCGGGTGGCACCAGTGCGTTTCTTAGGAGGTCCCAGGGTTTCTCATAATGCACTGAGGATGACCACCGAGTGTTTTAGTGGGTAAGAATTCCACATAACCTTGTCTTCCCCACAGAAGCAGGCTATCTCTATAGATTTCTTCCCCATAAAAATAAGTAGCAAGCAATGCAGTTTTTAATCCTCTGATCTCCAGGTCGCAGCAGCTGTACTCTTAAAAACATCAAAAGCGTTTCATTATCGTGAAACATACAATGTTGTGGTGTTTATTCGAATTTTTCAAGTTTCTCTTATACCACGATGCGACGGCATCAGTAAGATATTTATCTGGTGGTAAATGCAGTACCTATAACAACACTATGGCGTGAGTTAGGAAGTTTAGTTGAAGAATCAACGGCAACAGCACCAGACATATCATCATAAAGGTCTTCAATAACTTCGACTAGTCTTTCTAAACACCGCGATTTCTGTTAGCCGACAAAAAACTTTTTTTACATACATTTATAGCATTCTAAAAAAAACTTGTAAAAAGAATTTTGATATTCAACAGGATGTAGATACTGGATAAAAACTTCAGTTGAATATACAAAACATCGTACAGTCTGATACCGACCGCAACGTAACATATGGTCTCAGGTAGGCGTGGGGGGAAAAAAATGCACAAAAAGGCAAACAACCGGCTGTCAGTCGGCCCGGTGATAGAAAAAAGCAGACTTGACTCGAGACATGGCCTTTGAGTAAGTAAAATGGAAATGGTTAAATATATTATTTCTTACACGAATTTTTGTCTTTATAAAAGAAAATTATTTACTGTTAAATAATATAAGCATAAATTAAAATTTACGAGAAGTCCTAGTACAATTAGTAAGCGAAGAAAAATTCAAGATTTTATTATTCTTTTTTAAACCTTATAGAGGTTATTGTTTAACTCTATTCCCACATGATAGTAACCGAAAAAATAGTCAAGTGATGAATCGCACTAGTCTCGATGAAACTTATTAATTCTTATATTATATTCTTTATAAAAATATAATTCATACCTATATCAACATTGCCATCTACCGCTAAATAGTAAATTTCTGTTTCATTTAACAGCAGTAAGCACGTTAGTTATAACGCCATCTAGAGACGAATAGCTTTCAAATATAAAACCATTGTCTACATAATAGTTCTATATAATCATTAGATGACGCTTTATTGAATTTTAAGCTTGTATGTATAAGAGTTACCATCATCATCAGTAGCAAGAGATAGACGTCCATCCCTGGATATAGCCTTACACCAAATATTTCTAAACCGGAGGGTAGGGTGTTTTAGTAATTTTTAATATTTTTAACGTTAACTATATGGCATGTAATTATTTACAAAAGTCAACAATTTAATTGCTTTCAAATCAAACATTGAAAGAAAAGTTTTTAATTCTTAAAGTATTTTTATTATAGCGCTACCTGTAAACAAAACAACTAACTATTTAAATATACATTACGAATTTTCGTCGAGTTATTATAAGGGTTCCCTCATACAGATTTTTATTTATGCAATACTTAGTGGTAAAAATTTTAAGGAACGTAAGAAGTCCCGCATAGCAACTCACGAGATGCAAGCCAACCTCAGCTGCCTGTGGTGCACCCTACTAGATCAACAAACGAGGCTCTAGCTCCCATCAACTCGCATTGGGCCAGCGTGCTAAGAAATGGCCCAGTTCTCCCCATATAAACCCTTACAAACAGGGGATCTTTGAGGGATGCCTATGTCCAGCAGTGAACGTCTATCAGATGATGATGATGAAACGTTTTAAACAAAAGTAAGGCGCCATATCTAATAAAGAATAGGCGATTAATACTGCCTAAGGAAGTTCTAGAAATATTACTCCGTTCTTATCTGTAGTTATTAGATATTAACTGAAACTGCAGTTCCAATATGGTATTGTGAAGGTGAATCCTGAATACCAAGGTAACTTTTTCTGTTCTTCTCATTTTATGTTTGTTATGAAAATCATGTTAAGCAAATGATATAATTTTTATAATTTATTATTATTTATTCTCTTGTACTATGCTGGCTGCACGTCTACAAGATTAAATAGAGAAAAATTTTTATTACTACTAGAACAATTATTTATCTCTTAACAAAAGCCATTATTTATTTTAAATGTATTTGCAATTACTATTAAAATATTAGGTCCTTATATATGAAATTAGCGTTTTGTCGTACTGACCACTTTGATCTGAAATATCTCCTCTTTGGTTAAGAATTCCAAATTCAAATTTATAAATTCAGTTACCTAGTACATTTGAGTTTTGAAAACAGTCATTCATTTGTATTTTTTTCTTTGGTGTAATTTATTACCGTACAATAGAAAACATGAAATATCGGTATATTTACGAGTACGAGTTCTACCGTGGCACCAGTGCTGCAGAAACAGCTCGAAGGATTAACGATGTGTACGGCGCTGGTGATGCCAAAGAAAGCACGATACGTTTTTGGTTTAAACATTTTCGTTCTGGAAATTTCGATCTTCAGAACCAACCCCGTGGACGGCCTGAGACCAAAGTGGAAAATAAAGAATTAAAGGTTATTGTGGAAGCGGATCCATCACAAAGCACTGCAGAGATAGCTACAGGCTTCGGGGTAAGCGACAAAACTGCATTAATCTACTTAAAACAAATCGGGAAAGTAAAAAAACTTGAACGATGGGTACCTCATGAATTGGGATAATCGAACTTACAAACACGCGCCGACTGCTGCTGCTGTGTAACGTTGCTCAACCGACACAATAAAAAAGGGATTTTAAATCGAATCATTACTTGTGATGAAAAGTGGATACTGTACGGTAATTGGAAGCGTTCGTCGCAATGGCTGAAACCTGGAGACCCAGCCAAATCCTGCCCTAAGCGAAAATTGACTAAAAAAAAGTTACTTGTGAGTGTTTGGTGGACTAGAGCCGGTGTCGTTCACTACAGCTTTCTCTGTATAATCTGGCCAAACGATTACGGCAGATATCTATTGTCAGCGACTGCAGACCATGAAGGAAGAACTAGCTGTTGAACAACCGAGATTGGTCAATGGCTCCAGGCCACTGTTGCTTCACGACAACGCAACACCACCACCACACACTGCACAACAAAGTACCACTAACTTAGATGAGCTACAATTGGAATGTCTGCGACACCACCGTACTCCTCGGGCCTTGCCTCAACAGATTACCATTTTTACCGGTATTTGGACAACTTCTCATAAGGAAAAAAATCCAACTCCGATGCGGCAGTCCAAACCGCCTTCAAAGAGTTTATTGATATTCCCTCCCGTGGTTTTTTTAGTAAAGGGATCAATGAATTACCTATGAGATGGCAAAAGTGCACAGGTTAGGACGACATACATTGAACCACATTGCGTCGCCTTGAGACATAAGAAGTTGAATCTCATTACCCCAGTAATTACACTAGCTCCAGCGTCCTTCTTTCCTGAACATGCAATGTTTGCACAGTACTGTCTGTCGGCTGCAGCAGGCGCTGTGGTGGTATCTATATAGACGGTCCCAGGCAATAGACTTACCACCAGTAAATCTATTACTTTTAATCATAATCATCAGCCGACAGACGTCCACTGCTAGACATAGGCCTTCTCTAAAGATGTCTACATCCATCGATCCTGCGCTGCCCGCATCCTGCTGCTTTCTGCAACCTTCACTAAATCGTCGGACCACCTAGTGGGGGACCTGCCAACACTGCACCTTTACTTTTCATACCTAATATTAATATATAATATAATAAACAAACCTGCACCTGCACTATAAGTCTTCAACTCTCTCAGATGCCGCTTCCTGTCCCTTATATGGGAGAGAGAGAGAAGACTGCGAGCAGGAAATGAGAATGAAGATAGGTAGTGGAGTCATTGCCTCTCTGATGAGTGAAGACGAAAGTCGCAAAATATTTTTGGGCTATTGCAGGAGAGTAGTGGGGAAAGCAGTAGCGATGAATGTAAACATATAAAATAAAAAATGTAAACAAAAGTAAAGTAAAATAAAAATTAAATAAAATAAGAAATGTAACTAGTAAATAAACAATGTAATTAGAAATATTAAAGAAAAGGAATTACAAGTAGAAGAAGAAGACATGCTACAAAAAGATGAAGAAAGAAAAGAACAAGAAAACAGATGCTACAGGGGTGATTCTTTTCAGGTTCTTCCCCCCCCACATCTCCGCCACAAAATGCACGAGTCTTCACGTCAAAAGAGAGGATGAATTAAAGAAGAAATAGTATGTAGAACGTGAGAAAAGAAAAGTAAGAAAGATAAGTAGAGAATAATAGATGAAAAAATGAAAGAAGATAGTTAGGAATCTAGAAATAATATTATTATAAGATGGTAAATGAATGGAAAAGTAAAGGCCCTGACCCAAAGTACGCAGGAGTGAAGGATTTAAAAAAAAAAAAAAACTCTCTCAGATGCTGGTTTAAATGGCCACATTTTGGACACCAAATGAGTCAACCAGAAAATCTGAGCAGCAGGTTAAAGCTTTTGTCTTCCATAAAACTAACATCGACCAGTAAAAATTAAAGTTATAAATAATATTAATATTATGTTTAACAATTGTCATATTTCCTTTATAAAGTTTGTATGGATGTATGAGTTTCCTCTCATATGGTAATATAGAGGTTTCTCCTTTATGTATATCTTTATCTATCAGTGCTACAGTGATGTGCGCCGGCGCATCGTTTATTCATCGGCTTTGTATAGAAGCGTGGCTAATTGGTCAAATGGGTCAATTGAGGACAAAGAAGTTCTCATTGTGAAACTATTCTTGATCTATACATCCAAAGGTTTCAATATGTTCATAATTAAAGGAAATGGTATTGTACACACTCGAGGAGTTAATTCTATTCTATTCTATTCTGCCCGAACCGTCTAGGTAGGTACCACCGCAGCTTGTATTACTCCCACCAAATATTACTGTGCAAACATTACAGTGTTTTGGTTTGAAGGGCGTTGTAGCTATTGAAATTATTGGGGTAATGAGACCCAAATTATTTGTATCAAGGCGACGAGCACAGAGTGGTACTGTGGACATCATCCCATCTAGTGCCACATTATTATGGACGGGCGTATCACTTAACATCAGGTGAACGTCCCGCTCGTTATATCGCTTAATTATATAATAAAAAAGTTAATGTTAATCTGCGTTTGTTAAAAAAATTGTGTGATTTATATAGCCTCTAGTTTGCGAACTATTCGTATAGATTTTACGTTTCACGATTTTGTGGGTTTTTAAAGATTATTGCGGACCCCTAAAATTTTGGTTATAAACGCTTTTCTTAATGACTGTAGTTAAAATGAATAAATATTTTATTGCACACAATTTTTATATTTCACCACCATCTGTTATTGATCGGCGGAAACGGCGGTGGCGTTCCGATCGCGGCCTAACTACGACAGACGATTTAATATAAAGTATGTCTTCGTTGTTTATGTTACCCTGGTACCTTCATGGTAGAGTTTGCACCGACAGATAATCATCGACTTGGCGCGTCTTTTTTTTTTTTTTTTCACCTTCTTTCTTCGATCACGGGAAAAATAGTAAAAAGAAAAAACAACACTAATTAATGTACCAACAAACAAATAAATATTTTATATATATGACAGTATTACTTACTGCGGAACATAGGCCTGGTACTAATGCTGGTCTTCAACAAAGGCCACAACCCGTCTTGCGGTGCTTTATAGGATATATTGAATATGCTTTGGAATTACACGACGACCATTCGCAGGGCGAATCCATCAACTTTATGTAGTGAACATTCTCAGCTTGCGAAAAAAGAGCTTCAGCTCCTCGTTCTTCTTGAGCACAACAAAGGAGTGGAACAACCTGCCGGAATCAGTGTTCGCGTCGAAATACCACGTGGGTGTCTTTAAGAGAAGAGTGAATAGGATGTTACTAGGTTAGTGCCGCTTACCACCGCCGACCACATCACCACTCAACATTAAGTGGGATCGTCGAAAAGCGTTAACCTTAAAAAAAAAAATGCTAAGCGCCTACTGTAGGTTCCCATGACTTTCTCACCTGATCCTGGATCCATCTTATGGACGACCTTCCGCTGCACATTGAAAGTGATAGGCCTGTCCATAACAACGTGGCACTAGATGATGTGTCCCCAGCACTGCACTGTGCTCCTCGCATTTATGAATTTGAGTCTCTTTACCCTAGATACAGGGCCCTTCAAACCAGAAAACAGTAATGTTTGCACACTGCTGTTTGATGGCTACAATAGGCGCTGCGGTCGTACTAGACAGTTTCCGGCAACAGAGACCTACCACCAATAATAATACCATACCGCCATTGCTGTCCACCGCCATCAAAGTTTCGAGCAAAGCCTGCCTATTACAACTAGTCTAGAAATCCTAAGGTCTATGATGACCTAATTTCTAAAAATATTATTTTAACTGTTGGTAGGTAGTAACAGTAGTGAGCAAACATTACAGTGTTCCGGATTGAAGAGTGTTGTAGCTAGTGAAATTACTGTGGTAACGGATTAACACCTTATATCTCAAAGCGACGACCACAATGTGGTAGTGTACATCATCCTAACTAGCTCCACGTTGTTAGGGACTGTGATATCATTTACCATCAGTTGAAATTCTCACTCATCTCATCGAATAAAAAAATATATATATATTTCTTATCATGTGATACATTGTTTTTTTTATTATTACGTCATAAAATTAAAAAAACAATTAGCAAATAATTATTTAGAAAAAAAGTAATGTTCTATAAATCAATTGGTACATATGTTTGTTTATGGCAACAATATCACTATATTTATCATAAAGAAATCATAGACAATACTTAAAAAAAAACTTAAATAACCTGTCTAAGCAAGAAGCAGTTGAGAAGGCGCGACATGGAAATGATTTAATATTCTACACGTGATGCATCAAAATGTTGTGTTTAAGATGTTTACACTACACCGCCACATATCATCATCATCAACCGATAGAGGTCCACAGGCCATAGGCCTCATATATTTGATATTAAATATGTATTCTAACTTATGATTAGTGTGATACCTACCTTACTGTGTGTGGGATTTAACAATATTACCTGAAGCTGTAATTCGCCTTGATTTATATGCATTGTGACATAATGCAATAATATATATATATATATATACATTAGTGTGTGTAGGCCCGAACATGTTACAGTATAGTACATAAATTAATTATAGAATTTCAGTTCGTTTTACACTCTGAAATAATATGCGAGTTAGATATGGAAATTGAAGAATGTTTATATAAAGGAGATGGACAGTCGATCTACTGGTGGTAGATCTCTGTTGCTGGAGACAGTCTAAGTAATATCACAGCTCCCATTGCTGCCGCCGAAGAGTAGTGTGCAAATATTAGTGTTCCAGTTTGAAGGGTTTTGTAGCTAGTGAAATTAGGTGACGATTAACATCTTATGTCTAAAAGCGACGAGCAGAATCCTTTGTATCATCCTAACTAGCACCATATTATTATGAGCGGGCGTATCACTTATTATCGGGTGATTGTCTCGCCCGTCTTTTCGTTTCATAGTATAAAAAGAACATATAAGAATAACGTGAAGATATCAAGTCGATGTGTATATATTTTTAGTATTATTTTAATGTATGAACAGATACAAATTTATACCACCTATTCTCATGATACTAAATGACAATGAGGTCGTGGGTGGTTAAGCATGCTGGCTCTGAATACTCAGGCTCTAATATGTTAACAACGCCAACATACTAATTAAACGCTGTAGCTGAGTTCATGGCTTCGAAATTCTACCATCGACCGTCCTCTACCACACGTAGCTTTAAAATCGGAACAAAGACCTCTAAGTTATAAAATCGACGGCTAGCCGCTACGCCATTAAAATCGTTATTATTACCAGCCTTGATTTATCCACTGATGGTATAAAAGCTTCAACATTCCACCGACTGCTGTCCTCAACTGTTCGCACCCACCCACTTCCGGTCGCATCGTTGAAGTAAATTAAACTCTATTATTTAAAATGAGAATATTAGATTTCGATTTTTCCCTAATAAAATATTCCGCTGATCTATTCATTAGATAATTTTTTCTTAAATATTTTTTACATTGCTTTAACTAGTTATTAAAAATTTTTTTTTTAATAAAATATGCGATAAATTTTAATCTACTTATTTTTATTATTGAATTTTAATAGTTTCAGATTTCTTGATAAAGATTTTTTCATTCTTACTTAATTATAAATTCCTTGGTCTATTTAAATGTGTCAAAGCAATTTTAAAAGTATAAAGAGTTTAAATTAAAAGTTTGAATTTAGAATGCACAAAAGAAATCAGTGCGCTTCGAAAAATTAAAAAGTAAAAATGCAACTCCGCAGCTCTATCAGGTTCTAAAAGAGGAATCCAACTTGTAGCTCAACGCGGACTCAGTCCGACTTTGACCTCAACGGGGACCGGTCGCGCGCTTAGCCCCCTGAAGCTCACTTACTCGTAACTTAAATCGAACTTAGTGCATTACGTGAAGTGATTTGAATGCTAAAAGGTTTTATCTGTGCTGATGTAGCTTTTTCACATAATCATCAGAATCGTTGTCTCAATATATTTCTTTTTTCTTAACCTTTAATGTTCAAATCAGCTTTATACTTTCACTGATTGAAATCATTGCATATCATTGATCAATTGTGATAGATATAAAATTGTTTTTTTTTATAATACCTACATCGAACAAGATCATGCTTATATTATAATACTTGTATTTTTTATAATATTATTAATAATAGTTGGGAAAAATGCGCAGTTAAAATAGAATATTTTCATTTGCTTATTCATTGACACAGAAATCTAAATGGTAGTGTAACATATATTAAAAAATTACTGTAATGGTCTTTCTTCTTCTTTTATAAATGTTGTGATTTCTTATTGAATATCCAGGTAAGAAATACAGCCTATTTCTGCCAGCACCCCGGTCAGGTAAACAACAATAATACATTTCTGTCTTCCGGATTGGTAGGCGCTATAGATATTTAGAAATACTAGACTTATTCTACTTGTCTCAAGGCGATGTTCGCATAGTTGTACTGTGTAAACATCTTAACTAGCACCTCATTGTTATAGGTGTGTCACTTGTAACCAGGTGAGAATCCCTTTTCGTTTCATAATATGTAAAAGTAACATGCGAGATGATTTCTACGAAAAAACACTATCTAAGTATCTGTTTATATAAAGTTAGATTTATTTATAATAAATGCAATAAATATTTACATGAAGGTTTCTGTTTTAAGAGTGATTGCAAAGAGTATAAACATTATTTAATTTTTAATAAATTATTATATATGTTTATATTTATATAAATATAAACTGATCATTGATAATCATTAATTATGAGTTAATTTACACACAGCTAAATATCACCTACCAAGAATTTACTTTGATTTATCATTGATCAAATTAACTCATTATAAATCATACTTGATCACATTTTTAAGCACTTCTTGTGTATAAAAATATCATGATTGCCATTACTTTTTGTTAACTGAAGACTTGTCACTTGTGTGAGGAAGTTACTAGTTGCAGGTCTCAGCTGTCGGAGACCGTCTAGTTAGGTACACCTTATTTCTACCGACAAACATTACTGTGTTCCGGTTTAAAGGGAGTAGTAGCTAGTGAAATTGCTGGGGTACCGAGACTTGACATCCTGTTTCAATGCGAGGAGCTCAATGTGGTTCTATATATACCGTTCTGTCCAGGGGGTGTAAGGGGTCCCGCACAACAACGCACGGGATCCAAGCCAACCTGACCTGCTCGTGGTGCACCCTGCTAGTCAATAAACGAGGCTCTGCCTTCCGCCAACCCGCATTAGGCCAACGTGGTGGGAAATGGCCCAAATTCCCCAATATGGATTCTTAAATAAGACAGCTCCTCATGCCCAGCACTACCGGAGGTCCTACTGACTGTATGTGGCGATCTTTGGGGGAGGCTTATTTCCAGCAGTAGACGTCTATCGGCTGATGATAATATACCGTACTAACTAGCGCAACGTTGGGCAGGTGAACTTACTATCAGGTGATCGTCCCTCTTGTCTCGTCGCTTCAATTAATAAAAAAAAAGACTTACATTAAAATATATTACAAATGTTGTGTTATTACATTTATTGATAGAAAATAGAAACAATGAACAGAATAATAATAAAAAATAAAATCTCGTAAGAGTATTTATTATCGCTTTGGCATTTAATATGAAAAAGTAATATTGTAAGTAACAAAGATATTATTATTATAACAAAAAAGAATAATTCAGCTACGTTAATAAGTACGATATTTTTAGATCATACGATTTTTTGTAATATTATTAATCGTCGATATCTCGTGAGTCGTGATCGTAACGACATTTACCATTACTTTTAAATACAGTCGTATAATCGAACATAAAATAAAATTGTTCAGTACAGTACAATAATAAAATTAAATGATGGTAATTATATTTTTTTTAATTAAGCGACGAGAAGAACGGGACGTTCACCTAATGCTAAGTGACACTCCTATACAACCTATAACAACGTGGTGCTACTTAGGATGATATACACTGCTACACATTACGCTCGTCACCTGAGACGTAAGATATTAGGTCTCGTTACCCCAGTAATTTTACTAGCACCAACGCCCTCCAAACCGGTAATAAATTAATATACCAAAAATCGAATTGATATATTTTCGTTTTTTAAAGTTTTTAAAGAATAAACTTTGTAACTTCCGTTTATTAGGTTAACCGTTTTTTTTTCTATTCTACGAAGTGAAAATACGTACGAGACAATCACTCGATGATAAGTGATATACCCGATTATAATAAAATGGCGCTAGTTAAGATGATACAAAGCGCAACAGCACCATATTCTGCTCGTCACATTGAAACTAGATGTCAATCGACACTTCATTAATTTCACTAACTACAAAACCCTTCAAACTGGAACACAGTAATGTTTGCATACTACTGTTTGGCGGCAGAAATAGACAATGCAGTGGTATCTATCTAGACGGTAACAAAGACGTATTACCTGTAGTTTTTACCTTATAACTCGCTACGAACAGGAATATTGATTTTTGATTTGACAGCTAAACAAGATGGCTGCCGCCAAAATTCGAAAAGATATATTTTTATAAGAGAGACGATGGAAACATTCAACTGATGGTATATGATACTCCTATACATGAACGTGGCGTTAGTTAGGATGATTTACACTGTACCAAATTGTACTCTTCGCCATAAGACATGGAATATTAAATTTAGTAATTTCTCTAGCTGCAGCGCCCTTCAAACTAGAACACAGTAATTTTTGCACATTACTAGTTGATGGTAGAAATGGGAACTGTGAACCAACTTTATTTAAACTGTCTAAATAAAGTTAAGGGTCAGTACATTATTCATTGCACTATAAGTAATTCGAATCCACTTTATCCTTAGTACTCAAAGTTAGGTATCCTTTTCATCCCCAGTCTGCCATAATTGACATCTGGCTCTTCTCTGCTAATAGGGACCTATTGTGATAGTATAGTTTAATTATCACGAAAAATTAATTAAATAATAATATATAACGTTTGTCGTGACGTCGGTACTAAGAAGCGGTTCATACTCATCGCACAGTGGAATTAGTTACGCTTTTGCGCTCGCCATTGTGAACAATAAATTGAAATTATAAGGGATGCTCAGCGGTGGGAGTCTCCGGGAACCTCGCATTGTGTACCAGAGTTGCTCGTGTCCGTGTTAAATTAATAAATACCATAACCAGTTCAATCCGGTTGTGATTTGATATTATTTGAATTGCTACATAATTTACTACACTAACCTAAACCGAAACTTTGATAAATTTTTTTAACATTGTTTCTTTCGGAAGAAACTTACTAAAGCGGCCATCTTTGCAAGAGTACTAGTCGCTGGTGTTGTAATAGAGGTCCACGGTTTAATTCCGAGGTTAGTATAACACCCTTTTATTGTAAATCTGCCATTAAACCGCAATAGACGATGACCAGGAGTTGATAAGTTTAAAACTGGATATCTTAGGTCACCGATGCAAGGTAGCTAATCTCTCGATGTTCTACCGAATACATTCCGGAGGGTGTGCACAAGAATAACATGGTTTAATTCAGGCACCTCCCCTTTACCATCTGACCAATAGACATACGGTAGAAATTCATACCTTCGGTGTCTATATTCCACGCTGCAAGACAAAGCGTTTCTCCTTGACCTTCATAATGCGAACAGCGAAGGATTAGAACAATTTGCCGGAGTTAGTGTTCCCGTCTAACTATGATGAGCCTTTAAGAATAGAGAATAAGCTTCTTCTAGGCTAGTGCGTCTTACCACCTAGATTACATCTCCGTTTACCATCAGGTAGGATCGTAGTGAAGCACTAAGCTAAACAACAATAAAAAAAAATTGTTGTATTGAATCGACATAGATCGTATCATCAATTGTCACACATAATATTTTTTCAAATTGATCTAAAGTTTTTATCTAATTGTAGATAAAAAATAAAAATTTTAGAAACAACCAAAAAATTTCATGTTTTATCTGTGATGAATCTAATATAACAAAATAAAATTTATTGGTATGTATACTTTTAAATTATTTTACGGACCACAGATTATTAATATAGATTAAATTAAATTAGAGGTAGACAAATGTCAAGTGAACACTGCTTTATTTTTAATAAATATAATAAATATTTGAATACTAGACATTAATTTTTAATTATCTATCTACTGAGCTGTGATAAGTATTTATACTACTTTTTTTTATAAAGGCTGTTTACACCAGCGACTTGTATTTTATATTAACTCGCAAATTGGATCGTCCGTCCATAAACCTGTTTCATATTAATAAGATGGCTGCTTGCGAGCGTTTAATTATAACTAGAATTAATTACAAGTATTTTGATATTTATGTATTATTAATCGCGTTATGACTGCGTTCGTGGCCCCTGGGCTCGTATTTTTTTAACACCGAGGTCCCTGGTTATGTTCAGGAGTCATATGAAGGGTTTGATTGCTACCACCTTCATACACTATCAAAACATCATTACTCAGTTCCAGCTGTCACCAAATGGTGTCATTGTCACTTAACGCTATGTGAAATCAATTTTTTTTTCTACAATTAAGCTACGAGACCAGTGCGACGTTCACCTGATGATAAGTGATGCGCCCGGTTAAGTGATGGCGCTAGTTAGGATGCGCATGTTGCGGTCATCGCCTAAGACAAAATGTTGAGTTTTGTTACCCTAGTATTTTTTTTTTAATATTCCCTGATGTTATTACCCCTAGTAATTATACTAGCTACACGCCCTTCAAACCGGAACACAGTAATGTGTGCACATTACTGTTTGTCGGCTGCAATAGGTGCTGCGATGGTGCCTACGTAGATGGTCTCCGGCATACGTCAGGAAGAAATAAAAAAGCTGATGCCTAATTTATGTAAAGTTTTTTTTCAAATTTTCAAATTATTACATTTATGTACCGGTAGAACATGAGTTGTGAGGAGAAAAGTATGTACATCCAGATAACTTGATAGGTCATGGCCGACCTCCGGCTATTCATGATTTCCTAGTATTGTCACCTGACCGTCAGTACCGCTTTACACGTCTGCTACAAATTAAAAACAAACAAACAGACAGACACCCTATATATTCTTTTAATAAATACAGAGAGTTCTAATCAGGTGCGTAGTGGGACAAACCTTTCCTGTTTATTAAGTTATATGAGACTAAAACTTCACGGTATACTTTTTGAAAAGAAAAAAAGTACTCAACTTAAGAAATTTACTTAACAAGAACATTTTCTCTACATTTTTACTGGCGGTAGGTCTCTTTTGCTACAGACCGTCTAGGTAAGTACCACCGCAGCACCCATTGGAGCCGACAAACAGTACTGTGCACACATTACTGTGTTCTGGTTTGAAGGGCGTTGTAGTTAATGTAACTACTGTGGTAACGAAACTCAACATCTGTCTGACGCGACGAGCACTATGTGGTGCAGTGTATATCATCCTAACTATTGCCATGTTGCATATGGGCAGGCGTATCGCTTACCATAAAGCTACCGTCTCGCTAGTCTTGTCGCTTCTTTTAATAAAAAAAAGTCAATAATAATAATTTTAAATTTAATCCTCCTTCTATCGCTGTATAAGGTAAGAAGATCATTGCTAATATATCTCAAACACTATAACGGAGCTATGTTTTTACGAGTACTTGCTTCGTAAGTACTAGTGGGTAAAGTAAGGATAACGTGACTTTATAGTCCTTTTTTAAGGAGATCGTTATATATTTTTACACTGTTTATAAATGACATAAACTGCAGAGATCACGATCTGGAGTTAGCGGTGAATGATCCTTTTCTAACATTGTAGCGATGATAACTATTTTCAAAGCAACAAAGTTATCACTGTCAAACTTTCACCGTTCATTAGCTGAATATTATTACACCGGAAGACAGTAATGATCACACGATGAGCATAGTGGTAGAAACAGGTGTCAGCTATGGCAGTACCTGAAATTACCGTCTCCAACAAATAAAATCTACTATCATATCTATTAACATTTCCGGATATCTAAACTTCCTTAACCACCATGCTTTAACATCACCTTATATGACGTCATAAATAGATATTTGAGTAGTACATATAAAGCCATATTTATTTATATACATATCATTCAAAATTTGTTTAAAAAAAGTATGATACAAATATATCAATAATAAAAATTTTTTATTCAATAACGCGACGAGGCGAGCGGGATGTTTACCTGATGGTAAATGATACGCCTGCTCATAATAACGTGGCACTACTCAGGAAAATATACACTGCATCACGTTGTGCTGGTCGCCTTGAAACGTAAGTTGACGTGTATCGCTACCTCCAGTAATTTTACTAGCTACAACCCCCTCCAAACCGGAACAATGAATGTTTGTACACTACTACTATTCGGCGGCAGAAATAAGAGTTGCGGTGGTATCTACCTAGACAGCCTCCGGCAACTATGACTTACCATCAGTTGTAATTAAAAAATTTGTTCTTAAAAAACTAAACCATTACAAATATAAAATAATGATTATAATTTAAGTTATAAGTCGACATATTTTGTGAAAGTAGAAATTGTGAATTTTATTGTGTGAAAACAAAGGCACTATAATGTAAGATAGTACGCCATTTTGTGTGTGACGCCGTTAAACAAGATGGCGTCGAATTCGGTGTTTCGTTTTCTCGTACTGCTGGCGGCGTTAGTATGGCTGATGGAGGCAAGCAACAACACGAGGAAGAGAAGAGAGCCTTGGACTAATGGCAGTTGGTTGTGAGTATACTTTGTTATATTAAAATTAATAATTAGCAGTTAATGTCACCCAAAATAAATTAAATTTTATATGAAGCCCCTGTCTACAAATCCTGACATTGTTGTCGAAGACAGAGTTGCTTTTATTTATTTTACTGGTGGTAGGTCTCTGTTGTCGGGAACCGTCTAGGTACTTCAGCGTCTATTTCTGCCACCAAAGAGTAGTTTGCAAACATTACTGTGTTCCGGTTTGGAGGGCGCTGCAGCAAGTGTAATTATTGAGGTAACGAGACTCAACATCTTATGTCTGAGTTATGGGCAGGCGGATCGCTTACCATCAGGTGAACGACAAGTTTAAGTAAAATTCATGATAATAATAAAGTTCTTTCATGACTTATAAAATATATAGAACCCAACCTTACTTGAATGTCCGTGATATAAATATAATATTATCCGGTACAAAGTTTCGCTACTTTGATTTGATTTGATTTCGATTCGCTGATAAAACACATGCGTCCTCATGAATGTATAGGACCCTGGGAATTCACAATCTACCACAATTCCCATTTGGGCTAAATAGAGATTGGAAACTCATGTTTTATTTATAAATAGAAAAAAGGATTATTTCTAAAGAATTTCACCATCAAACATATTTATCAGGATTAATGGTAAAAGTATCATTAATACTGGTGGTAGGTCTTTGTTGCTGGATACCGTCTATGTAGGTACCACCGCAGCGCTTATTTCTACAGCGAAACAGTGGTGTGCAAACATTACTATGTTCCGGTTAGAAGGATGTTGTGACTAGTGAAATTACTGGGGTAAGGAGACTTAACATTTTATGTCTCAACGCGTCGAGCACATTGTGGTGGTGTGTATACCATTCTCCGCCTCTAGCGCCACATTGCAGAGGTGTCACTTACTATCAGGTCAATGTCCTGTTCCACCTGTCACTTCGTAGAATAAAAAAATATGTAATACTAAAATCTTTTTTATTTATTTTACGAATCAACGAGACCTCTTTATCTGGTGATAAGTGAAACGCCTGTGCATGATAACGTGGAGCTTGAGATGATATACACTGCACCATAGTTATCATCGCCTTGAGATATAAGATATTAAATCGTTACCTTAGTAATTTCACTAACTACAACACCCTCCAAACCGAAAGACAGTAATGTTAGTACATTTATTTAGTGTGAGCTATAGTTGTGTAAGAGGTTCCTCCCAATCTCTTACGGAGCCCAAGTCAACCTCATCTGCACGTGGTGCACCCTGCTGAATGACAGACGAGGCTCTGACCACTCACTGCATCAGCGTTATGGGTTAAGACCCAATTCCACTCAATGAACTCTTCGATGTGGAGATCTTTGTGGGAGGCCTATATCCAACTGTGGTCGTCTATCGGCTGATGACGACAGCTGTGGTGGTACCTACATGTAATTAGACGGCCTTCAGCAACAGAAACCACCACCACCAGTAAATCCCTCATTTCTTTGTAATAACAGTCAAAGAGTCTATGTTGAAGTTATATACATAAAAATAAACTTTAACAACATTGAAAATACATTAATTTACTGGTGGTAGGTCTCTGTTGCTGGAGACATTCTAGGTAAGGTACCACCGCAGCGCTTAATGCAGCCCACAAACAGTACTGTGTTCCGGTTCGAAGGGTGTGGTAGCTAGTGTGGTTACTAGGGTAACGACATTCGACATCTTATGTCTCAGGTGACGAGCGCAATGTAGTGCAGTGTATAACATCCTAACTAGAGCCACGTTGCAATAGGCAGGCGTATCACTTACCATCAGGTGAACATCCCGCTCGTCTTGTCACTCGATTATATAAAAAAAAATAACTATTCAGGTGTGATAAAAAGTATTAATATTATAATGCAAGTTACTTTGTATTGCTCCCGGTTGTGTAGGTTTCGTGACATGTCTAGACTAGTACCTGGCCCCAGGTGTATTCGTATTTTCTTTATAAAGGGATGTAATGTGAATTGGGGATTGGAAACTTTTACATGTGTGTGTGTGTGTGTGCTGTGTGAATTTTACTTTCAATGTGTGTGTAGATACATTGTTCAATACATTTTGTTTTATTATTGTTATTGGTTCTTTTTATCCGACTACAAACGAAGAGGTGTTCAATACAACGGTTATACATTTTAAGGGGTTAAGGGCTTAGGAGGGAGTGTAAAGGGTCCCGCACAACAACTTACAGGACCCAAGCCAATCTCACCTGCTCGTGGTACACCCTGCTATTCAAGAGGTAAGGCTCTGGAGCTTACCAACCCGTAATGGGCCAGCGTGATGGAAAATAGCCCAAATCCCTCCCAAATAATTCCCTACAAACGACGGCCTCTAGTATCCAGCGGTACCGAAGACCATACTCACTGTAGTGGAATACCGATCGATGTGGAGATGTTTAGGGGAAGCCTATATCTAGCAGTAGCAGCAGACCTATGTCTAACGGCTGATGATGAAGGGCTTAGGGACAAATGGAAGTAGTTTCTATATGATTTGAAAGAAACCCAGAGACTAAGAAACAATTTACTTCTATCAATTTTCTTTTGATGGAGATCTTACTATAGAAATGTAGTAAAAATGTCGCGTGACTACAAAGTCTTGTAAATTTTTTTTCCTGAATTTTTATTTTTAGTCAAGTATTTTTTTTTGCTGGTTCTATCTAATATTTGTGTTTTTTTTTATTTAACTAGGCGATGACTTCATTGGTTGGTAAGTTACACGCAGCACCACATTGCACTCGTTGTTTTAAGAAATAAGATGTAAAGTCTCGTTACCCTCTACTCACTAGCTACAGCGACCTTTAAACCGGAACAGAGTAACGTTTGCACAGAACTGTTTGTCGGCTGCAATAGGCGGTATACTTAGATGGTCTCCGGCAACAGATATCTATCATCAGTGAAGGTTGTTCAGGGCTCCATTTTTCTTATTTTATTATTTAGTCAATTTATGTATTAATTACTAATTTTTATTTGTTCTTATATAACTCATATTAAACTTTTAATTACGCTAGAATATTATCTACCATTACTTACAATATTTATATACAAAGGAAATATCCAAAGATACGCCAACTCATCAGATCTCTGTAACTATTTGACATAAACACTCAAAATTTGGTAGAGATATTGCTTATGCCATTTAAAGGTCACCTGAGAATATATTTTAGAAAATTCCTTCCCCAAAGAGTATTGCGGGGCTGTTAACGCCAGCAAAGAGGGCGGAGAACAGCTAGTTATTGTATACATATTCAAAGAATTATTTATTTGCTTTTATTCCTATTATTCGCTAAATTATATTCTTTTACTCAATATTTGTTAAACTTGTAAAAAAGTATTATTAATAAAACAGATCATTACATTACATGCTTTGCATAAAACTGTTGATAAGTAATCAATGAAAAACAGCGATTGTAATAGTTAAATAAAAATCGATGCAGTCTCTTATTACATAGATTTCCTAGCTAGATTCCTAGGTACCGCTCCGAAGCCATGTATCACTTGATACCATGAAGTTAAGTTTAATGTAGCATTTCAGAAATAAAAAACAAATATACTATTGGATAGGATTTTCTGATATTTCGAAACACTCAAATCTTCCTCAGGGTTGCCTGGTAATAATTATTAAACATAATAATTTATGGTTTTACAAACTTGGGGTAAGTCGGCCAGCCCGGACATAATTAATAGGCACCCAAACAGGTTCCGGACAAAGGAATCTCGACACTAGCCCAGCCCCCGGTTTCTCATTAGCCCTACTTAAACATTATTACAGGGCTATTATGTTCGCGCCTCCCGTTGCACGGCGCTGTGTATTATAAAGAGTTGTTATTGCCATTTTACTTATTATAGTTTTACTTTATAATAAACAAGTTATTCCCTACCCGCATTGCTGGCCGTAACACCCCATCAATTCATTTTGTGGAAGGAATACTCGCCAAATAGTATATTTCTATCAAATTTCAAGTCTACTTTATGGTTCCAGAGACATCGTTATGGATCTCTACATTGATGGAAATCTCTTAAATATGTATGTTTCACTCCGGATTTCCTTCGCTATTTCATAAGAAACAAAAATATATGTTTCAGTTCAACGAACATATATTTTTTAATACAATCAATAATTATTAAAGCGATGTAAATATAAATAAATTTCTAATAACCTTGATATTGGTATTTTCTCATAATCTATTCATTAGTTTTTTTTTGATGAAGCAACGAGATGGTAAGCGAAACGCTTGCTCATAACAATGCCCATATTTAATTAGTGAAGTATTCATTAAATAACATAAATTAATACTAACTTAAAAGAAAAATGTGTTTGAAATTTAAAAATATATATGACATTCAGCATGACACTCTCTTTATGAAAGAAGATTTATCTAAAGTGGAGTATTTACATGCGATGTTGAAGAAAGAAGTTATTCTATCAGTAATGCACTTGGCTATGTTATTATATTTTGATTGTACCAAGTTCTAGTCCAAAGTTAATCTTTATAACTTAAATTTTTTTATTAAAAAAATAGAATAGATCTTTTAATATAATATTTCAAGCATTTTAAACAAATTTATAAATGTTTGAGTAAAACATAATATATTTCCCAGTAATTATTTTACCAGCGGACTATGAGGGATCACCGGGATCATTTACTTGTGGTAGGTCTATATTTTTTTTGTGGGTACCTTTTCCTCCCATATTGTAGTTATTCGGAGACCTTGTTTATAATTTTCTTTATTTACAATTGGTCATGAATGTTCATTTCATTTATTTGCATCCTACTGCTGATATTTATATTGTGCTTATATCTATTGTATCTATTTATATTATTTTTATCTATCAGTTCAGTACAATAGTTGACAGTACTACTATTTTTTGCTTCTATTTCTTTCTATTACAGGTTTTGTTACATATTTGCAAAAGTTTATAAATTTATTTCTGGTAGGTCTGTACTGCCGGAAGCCATCTAGGTAGTTCCTCCGCAGTACCCTATTTCTGCCGCCAAATACTAGTGTGCAAACATTACTGTTTTGGTTTGCAGGGCGCTGTTAGCTAGTGAAATTACTGGGATAAAGAGGCTCAACATCTTATGACTTACGCGATCAGCGTAATGTGGTGCAGTATATATCATCCTAAGTAACACCATGTTAGCTTATGTTGTATACATCCCTTATTTGAGAACAAAGAGGTTTAACTCCTCGTCCGTGATAAAGAGAGCACAGAAGTAGAACAACTTGTCGTTAGTGTTTCTATTGATATCTTAAAGGGTGTATAGGCTGTTAATAAGTTAGTGGATTCCAGAACCAATACTTAATATTAGGTGGAATCGTAGTTAAGAACTAATTTATTTGTTTAAAAAAAACCGCTGGTAATATCAACACTATGTATGTAACTATCGGTGGTAATTCAAGAGTACCATAAACTGTCGAAAGGTGTATGTTAAGTAAGTGATATAAATAATATAAGTTTTTTTATTTCTCTTCCTGCACTACCGATTAATTTATCTTTATTGTAGTTTATTTAACGTTATTCACTATCAAGTTTATTCCCTATACTGAATTAATTATGTAATTACGTTAAAGATAGTATAATAATTAATTTATTTAGTATGCAGTGTAATCGAATAAAAGTAATTTATTGTATTTCAATCTATATATATCTTTATTTCTGTCTGTCTAATTTCATTATTAATTTTAATGTGAACAAGTTGTACATCTCTTGTTTATAAAGATACAAGATAACGGTTCCATAAAAGCATAAAAATTATAGTAATTAGTGTAATCACTAAGAAAAACTATTTTTTCTTCTTTTACAAGCTTTTTTTTTGCAAATAGGTTTTCTATTTATGATAAAAAAAATAGTCTAAAATCAATCTTACAACTTTGCTATTATTTTCTTTCAGGCGTCCTACTGGAATCTTTAAAAATATTTTGTGATTATATCGCTTTTTAATAGTATTAAAAATAACTGCTCGTAGATTTGAAACTTAATATAAAGGTCAATCATCATCGGCCTGCTGCAACCCATTGCTGGACATAGGTCTCTCCCAAAGGGCACAACAGACTGATCATCAGCTATAAGCATTTAGTTGCTGCCAATTCAGTTGAAAGACATCCTGAGTAATTTTAACAATTAATACAAGAAATAAAGATGAATTTAAGTTGAAATATTTATTCATAAAAATTCATCTATTTTTAAACCATATATTTCTATGGTAAAGTTATATCCTCCCCATAAAGCACTCCGTAGATGCACATTTGTATAAGTGTAACCCACACCGCCATAATCAACTTCCGCCGAGGCGCCGTCGTTTAAATTGTCTATTATTTTAATGGCCGTAATTATGTTACCTCTATCGTCATTGTAATTTGGGAAAGCAACATCTTCACTCCTTATATAGTAATATGAATTTTTAACATGAACACTCGAATGTATTAACCCGTCACTAATGAAACGAGAACCTTCGAACACACTTTCAGATATTGCTTCTTGTATAATCAGAATTATAACAGTTAAAACAAACAGAAACCGACTTTTTAACATTTTCACTCGTTGTTTAACTTAACGGTAACTAAATCAATTGTTAGTAAATTTAAAATCAATATAAATTTTAGTAAGAAAATTTATGGAGCAATACTGGGACAATCAGTTAAACGTATGGTTATTTCCTAACATATTAAAGATAATGTATTGATAAGATTCGAAGAGATATATAATTTAACTCGTATACAAACTGATAAAACGTGTAGTTTGCTAATGGTTGACATAAAGAGACCGCGATCTAGATGATAAAATAAAATGATAACAGTATATTTAATGTATGAATAATGTATAACGAAAAATTAACAGAATTTGTGTATAGTATTATTAATTGTAAAATTTTTAGGTAACTACGGAATACTCTGGCTCTCATATATTGACAGACGTAAGACAACAACGTGGTTTTGGCGGCAGATTTACATTACGAAGGTTATAGCTAGGCTTTAGAAAAACCTAACCACCATTCAAACTTTATATGTGGCCTCTGAATCGATTCAAGTACTTTCGTGATACAAAGCACTTGACCAACGGTCGCGTAGAGCCTATGCTGGTGGAAGCAACTGTATACTATTAGTGGTTACGGAAAACCAATTCACGTTACAAGATTAAAATAAGATTATACATTTGGTTATTCGAAGTGATGAGATGGGAGAGGAGTTCATCTAATGCGCTAGTTAGGATGATGTACACTACAACACATTGTGTTATTCCAATAATTTCTGCAGAGCCTTTCAACACGGTCTCCGACAACAGAGACCTACCAATAGTTCAGCTCTACTTGGTAAAAAAGCAGTATACAAGGTTTTTGCTCCATGCGATATATTAGTATGATAAAAATATAATTACGGAACAATATCGAAAAATATTAATTATTATTTAAATACACAAACGTTTCTTTTAACCGCAACGCACTTAACTGTCGATTAGTAACTTATAAAAGTGGAAATACAACATGACATCCACATAAATAACAAAATGGCGTCGAAAGTGATCCTTTTGGGGGCAATTTTCATTATCTACCTGGCAACATCGGCATTCGGAAACGGAGATTTGGTAGCCGGCAGCACGTACGGCAAGCAGCAGATACACCACGAGATATACATCAAGAAAGCAATCCCGCTGAAGAAGAGGGTAGGGGAAGTGGAAATCAAGGCGCCGGAAAACAAGACCATACAAGGGGTGCTCGTGAAGGATCTTAAAGGAAACGGTGAGAGTTACATCAAGCGCGGCGGTGTCGGGATGAACAGCGTCACATTGAAATTGAAGAGCGAGAGGGGTCATGGGTTCAAATTTTCCGTTGACGTATACGCGTGAATTTTTTTTTAGTAAAATTTTGAACTTGATCTTCTATTGCAATAAATGTTACTATTGTGATTGTTTAATTTCATAATTATATTATTTGTTGTACAATTATATGAGTAGTTTTTCCACTGATAGTTTGAAATTGATGGTTGCTCCATTATCTGCTCTGTATCCTCATTTTTAATATCATCCGGTAAATATTTATGAGTATGTTGGATATGCATATTGTTTACACCGATTTAGAATATACTGTGGAGTAGAAAATAGTCCCTATTTATTTATAGTTTATTGAGACATCTAATCAGCCGATAGACGTCCACTGCTGAACATAGGCCTCCCCCAAGGATCTCTACATGGATCGGCCCTGCGTTGCTCGCAATTCTCACCAGATCGTCGGTCCACCTTGTGCCAGGCTTCCCAACACCACGTCTACTGGTATGCGGGTGCCACTCAAGGACCTTACTGCCGCATCGGCCGTCGGTCCTTCGAGCAATGGAGACATCTAAAACTGTGGTTAAAACATCCGAAATTAATGCATATAAGGATTCTTTGCCTGTCAATCCAGGGCATAAGCTCCTCCTTTTATGAACTGTCGCCTTTTTTACGGTAAAAATAACTTCAGCGCCCTCTTTTACATAATAGTCTCTCTGTCTCTTTCTCTCTCTCTAATTTTTCACTAATATCGCTCGTATTGTCTCTTCGTAGAATATAATAAAAAGATATTGTCTCTAATTTCTAATAATTTACACACAACACTACAACGCCATTCAAACCGGAATACATTTTTTATATTGCATATTTGTCATAAACTGTCAAAAAATATCAAATCATCATTACGATCATCATCAATCATCATATAGATATGATATCGATATATCACACCAAATGATTACCATGCTGATCCTCAAACGTTTGCGCTGACCATTCAGACTGTACTGGAGCATTATTTTAATTAATTGTAAACCTGAGCAATCAAAGTTCGTCTCTATTGTAAAGGGAAAGAGTTGAAAATGGAGTGGCAGCTATGTTAATGGACGGCGCGCCGATACTGGTGACCTCTGTCCTCCCGCTATCCTCGTTGATACCGCTGATACGCAAGTTAAAGTGTATTAAAACGTATTTGCCCCGTTTACATGCAGCCGCGAAAAAAAAAACATAACTACTACATCAATAGGTAACTTTGAGGTTTTTTCTTTATAATTAGTGTTATTTACAGGTGTTCGTAGGTGGTCATAAAAGTCATATATATATTTATATATATGTACTATATACTTACGGAATGCAAGTCAACCACACCTGCATGCGGTGCACCCTGATAAATAATAGACAAGGTTCTAACCACCCACCAACTAGCACTGGGCTGGCATGGTGGGCCAAGGTCCGATTCTCCTATATGAACTATAGGATGTAGAGATCTTTGTGGGAGGCCTATGACCAGCAATGGACGTCAATCGGCTGATGATATATATATATATATATATATATGTATGTGTATATGTATATTAATTAGTCTGTTTTCTTAGTTAGGTTGCATGTGAACATCTCTTTATCAGAAAACGGTACGTACTTGTTTACAGATCCAAATATTTGTTCCATCGCACTGTAAACATTTGACCCTAAGGAGTCAAAAGGGGATGTAAGCATCAACATCAGTTATTATTCAGTGAAACGTATTTCGCATACGTTAATCACTTCATTGTTTAAGTTGAAAAAAATTAACAAAAAGAGAGTATGTCTGTTAAAGTCTTGGCTGTGTTATGTGCGGCGATATCTGTTGTTAATTCCAAGAGTGTCACAGTCGGACAAACGGACAGTGGCAACGGCAGAGTGATCAAGTACATCGAGGAGACTGTACAAGTGTCGGCTATACCGTTTTTTAAAAGAGTAACCGAAAAAAATTACGAAGTCTCGCCAACGTACGGAGATGGTAAAATTAAAGGTATTGTCATAATGGACTTGGATAACGGCTTAGCCGAACCGTCTATAACTCTAGGCGGGATTGGTTTCAATTTCGTCAATATCAAATTGAAAAGCGAAAGAGGATCAGGTTTGAATTACTCCATTGATATATTTGTGTGATTTCAATATAACTATAAATCATTACATCAGGTAACAATAATTATTTTATTGTTAATAAACTTCTTGTTTATGTTAACTAATATTAATAATTGTATAGTTTTATTAACCTTTGTCGTTATCCTGTATTTAAAACACGTTAACCTTTATAGATAACAAAAAAAACTGCTTTATGTTCATATTTTGTAAAGCAAATAATCTTAATATGTCTAAATGTTTTAAAGATTATTGTAGCGATTGTCTAATAAATAATTCCTATTACTAAATAAAGAATATACTAAATATTTTTAATATAATAACATCATCATCATCAACTGATAGATGTGCACAGCTGGACATAGGTCTACCCCAAAGATCTCCACGTTTTAAATGTTTATATGGAGGGATTAAGGCCATTTCTCACCATGTTGGCCCAATGCGGGTTGATGGAAGCCAGAGCCTCGTTTGTTGATTATCGGGTGCACCACAAGCAAGTGACCTTGGCTTGGGTCCCGTGAGTTGGTGTTCAAGACCCCTTGTACTCTGTATACATATACTAACAAAATATAATATAACAAATGAATCTACTTATAAGTTATATGTTATACATGTGAATGTTTAATATTTACAAAATCTATATAAAATTTATAAATTTCGGATAGTTTCTATTAAATAAAAAATTAAGTATTTGTATTTTAAAAGTATTGAGATTGTTATATCTTTATTAAGAAACTGATCATAAGATAAAAGAGTGAGAAGGAGCAAGCAGTTGTGTAAACAGACGCTAATAGACTATGCCACATTGCTTACAAATCAAGTAATCTGACCTCATGTTGTGACCTCGTTGTCTTGGAACAACTCAGTGTTCATTGATCGGGCCAACATACAGACGTATCTCACAAATGGATTGCAAAATATTACTAGCGCTATGCGCCTTACTGTACGCAGTGGACAGTACAAGTGTGATAGTCGGACAGATCTACGACCACAGCGGTATCGTTAGGAAGGTGTACGACAGAGTGTTCGAGTCGTCCGGTATTCCGCTGATCAAGAGGGAACAAGAGGTTTACTTCGAATATCCAGTAGGCGATCAGAAGATTAAAGGGATCGGTATTAAAGATTTAGAGAATGGTCTCGCTGAAGCTTCCATAAATCGCGGCGGTTTGGGTTTCAACTTTGTTAATATCAAACTGAAAAGTGAACGCGGCTACGGTTACAAATTCCTGATAGAAATATACGCGTGAACAAATGTAAAACTCATAATTACGTGTTGTGTCATTTTCCTAATTAAAATGTGCTAAATTTCATCTTTGTTTCATTTTCATCGTATTTTGGTGGTTCGTGGATAGACAAAAGTTTCTTTGGATCAATTATCGTCGTAGTTTCTGTGTGTTCATGTTTATTAAAATTATATAGAAACGTTACTATTTTAACTTAGTATTTACATAGATTAATTTATTCCAAAAGAAAAAAAAATTGTTCTTTCATCAATATGTTTTGTACAAGTTATTTTAAAGTACAAATAATCCCTGCTTACATAAACTTCAAACATAGCAAGTTACCGCTTACGATAATGATATAACTTTTTGTCTATTCATATACGTAAATACTTGTTTTATATATATATATATATTATATAATAGTTAAAAGAAAAATGTGTTAGTGTCCGTGGTGTGTCCGTCAGGGTTAATTTATTGTTAAGGTCAAAATATCGTTCGTCTTACACTATTGTCTTTATTTTACTATGAGAAATCTAAACTGTGAAAGTCCAGGAATGTGGTTTTATATAAAAGTAAAGAACAGGGAAAACAGTATTTTTTTATGATAACAACAAGTAGATTTAACTTTATTTACATTGTTACGTTATCAAATAATAAACAATTTAGTAAACGTATATATCTGACTCGATGATGTCATGTCGCCTCCATTTTATTTTCCTCTTACCTTATGAGTAACAGTGTAATCATTACGAGCAATGTAAATTCCTAGAAAGACTGCGAAGATATATTTAGTTCTTTTATAACTGACGAAGTTCACCTGATTAAGTGATACGTGGTGCGTCTCCGTTGCCGGGGACCGTCTAGGTA
Source organism: Ornithoptera alexandrae (assembly GCA_029030555.1). NCBI lineage: Eukaryota > Metazoa > Arthropoda > Insecta > Lepidoptera > Papilionidae > Ornithoptera > Ornithoptera alexandrae. The sequence goes on along the minus strand of JARDVY010000296.1, from coordinate 2,403,052 downwards.
CCACCGCAGCTCCTATTTCTACCGATAAACAGTACTATGTAAACATTACTATGTCCCGGTTTGAAGGGCGTTGTAACTAGTGAAATTACCGCAGTAAAGAGATTTAACATCTAGGCGACGATCACTATAGGTGTTGTGTATACAATGTAAACGCTGCCCGTAACAATGTGAGAGATGATATACACTGCATCACACTGTACATACTTTGGAAGATAATATATTATATATCGTTACTCCAGTCATGTCAAACTAGAACACAGTAATGTTTACACATTACTACTTGGCGGCAAAAGTATTGCAGTACGCCACTAGACGGTTTCTTTTGATGGAGACTTACCACCAGTAATTAAATCAGATTTAATTGACGCTACGCGATAAAGGGGTGTAAGGGGTTTCGCACAATAATTCACGGGATTCAAGTCAACATCACCTGCTCGTGGTCCATGCTAATCAACAAACGAAGCTCTGGATACCACCAGCTCGCATTGTGCCAGCACGGTGGGAAGAGGCCCATATAACCCCTATAAATGACGGTCCCTTGTGCTCGACAGCGCAAGATCGAACGATATAGGGATCTTTGTGGGAGGCCTATGTCCAGCAGTGGACGTCTATCGGCTGATGATAAAGATGCGATAAATAGTTGCCTGCGTAGATTTTTAGGTTTTGTAGAGTATTGTTAAAAAATATATAAACGTACAACTAAACAGATTTTATGTTTCATGGTAAATAACCTTCAATAGCCTCATAGCGATAACAAATCTTTGACCTTAGGTTTTTTATTCGCTTAATCAATGAAATGAGCGAGATGTTCACCTGATGGTAAGTACTACGCCTGCCTGTCATAACCTAGAGCTAGTTAGGAACACACACAGCACTATATTGTGCTTTGGAGACATAATATATAAACTCTTATTTTTTACTTTTCCAAGCTAAGAGACGAGTGGGACGTTCACATGGTAAGTGATACGCCTGCCCGACGTGGCGGTAGTTAAAATGATATACACAGCACCACATTGTGCTCGTCGCTTTCAGACACGAGACGTTAAGTCTATACCCTAGTTAATTCACTACCAACAACTCCCTTCAAACCTGAACATAATGTTTGTAGCACACTACTGTTTGTCGGCTGCATTAGGCGTTGCGGTGGTACCTACCTAGACAGTCTACGGCAACAAAGACTTACTTACAACCAGTAAATTATAATAGCTTTATTTTGAAATAATGATATCAATGATAATTATACAAACTTTTACTTGTTTGCTTAGTTTTATGAGGAAAAGAAATCATTAAATCAACAAGTGTGTAATTCTACCTTCGTTTTGTTATCTTTGTAATATTCGCAATGTTATCAATTTCCTTTACACATAGTTGTTGATTTATGAGTTATATTCAATAATGCACAAAGATCTATCGTAATATATAATAAAAATAGGTTTTGTTTATTCGCCATTCACGTGAAAACTAGTGAACCTATCTAATGAGGACATGACCATTCGACGCGCAATAATTTTATAGATCCATCATCATTTTATTTCCAATTAACTTGGAACAAGCTTGCCTGCTCGTGATGCACCCTGCTAATCAATAAACAAGGCTCAGACACCTACCAACCCACATCGGGCCAGGGTGGTAGAGAATGGCCCAAATATGAATCCCTCCATGATCGTGTAGGAATCTTTGGGGAGGCCTATGTCCAGCGGTGGACGTCCTACAGTTGATTATGGAACATTTTCACTTGGTATTATTCATGCGGTTGCTATAGTAACGGTTGCTATCGAAAGTCATTTACGGTTGCCGTTAAATTCGAAGAATATTTTAGACTAATTTCAAATCTAATTCTATATTACCGTCAGCAAAGCGGCCTGAGAACAGGTAGTGTAATTTCAGCCAGTTTACGTCCCCACTGCTGGGGATAGGCCTACCCTCAATAAAAGAGCGTTGGGCCCAATGCGGATTGGTGACTTCACACACACCTTAGAATGAATTCTAACTCATGTGCAGGTTTCCTCGCGATGTTTTTCTTCACTGTTTGTATTTCGCTGTTGTTACTAAAGTTCACAAATGTACATAATTTGAATATTGAAATCATTGGTACATGCCGAGATTCGAACCCGCGACCTTGGGAATGAAGGCCGCACGCTCTAACCATTAGGCCAGCGAGATAAATTATGCAATAACTAGTGTATTATAAGGTAAAACCTGTTTGTGCGATTTTTTTATGCGGTAAATGAATCACAGCGGCGTGTGACAGCAGTTTAATGTTTCCTAGTATATATTGTAATAAATTATAGATAAAGCAATAGAAATCGTATCTTCAAGCGATTGAAGCGTAAGGTGTGAGGAGCCCCGCACAACAACTCACTTGACCCAAGCCAGTCTCACCTACTCGTGTTGCACCCTGATAATCGACAAACTAGTCTCTAGCTCCCACCCAACACTAGGCCAACGAGGAGGGAAATAGCCTAATTCGTCCCATATGAACTCCTAGAAACTACGGCCGCTAGTGGTCGGCGATACCGAAGGCCATGTTGACTGTAAGGCAAGCCGCTGGAAGCAGGCAGTGCAGGACTGATAGATGTAGGTCTTTGGTGGAGGCCTATATCTAGCTATGGACATCTATCGGCTGATGATTAATCACTAAGATTTGCATTTTGTATTACGATATGTAATGAAAAATTAAATGTTTATAAAATATGTATTTTCTAATTTGTTTCTTAAGGTCTTATTTAATAATTTAATTTGTTATTAATATAAGGTTCAAGGTGACAACAATGTGATGCTGTGTATATCAATTCCATCAGCGCCGTGTTGTTATAGCTTATCATTACCAGACCTATGCCCAGCAGTGGACGTCCATCGGTTGAAGTGGTGATGATAAACGTCTCATTGCTTAGTGGAATATTTTTTTTTGTTTTCTAGATACACAAAAAAAATATTATAAATATACTTTAGTCAATTTATTAAGCGATACAAGTTAAAATTATGTCTTAAAATTTTCTAGGATACATGTCGGTATAGTAAATAGCTGATCCGCCTTTACTGTAATAGTGGGAATTGGGATCATTGGCGTACACTTCGATTTCGAACTTGTAACCACGCAATATTGAAGGACTCTTCAATCCTATCGTCACACTCTTGTCACCGATTCCACCACTCTCGATGTAACGCGTCACCGTCCTTCTCGTCTCTCAAATCGGTTACGACGACGGAGGAGATCACTTCGTTGGCTGGAGCGTTGACGATGACGTCATCCGTCCTCGTCCACAAAGCAGGATTGGCTTCCTTTATCTCACTGAATATCTTCTTTGAATACGGCGACGTATATCCCAAACGGAAATCATTACAATTCACATTGCTATTGAAGTAGAGGAATAGCAGAACAGCGAGTTGACAAAGTTTGGGAAACATGTTTCAAACATTTGCTTTAAATATATCTCTAACAATGATTGTGATAATCACAAGCCTTTATATATATAGCGAATACGCGAACATGTAACTCTGTGAGATCATAACCACCATTTAAGTAACAATTCATGTCAGTACGTTAAAATTATGTTCAAATTTTAAGGGTAGTTTACATGAAATAATTTATATTTTAAACATAACATTAAAATTGATTCGTACACGAAATATTTTTTGGGAATATTATACCATAATTCTATTTGTTTATACCATTTGTTATATTAACAAATTGATGGTGGGCCTCTACTGCCGGAGACCATCTTTGTTGACCACTGCTTGTTACTGCCGCTGAATAATATTGCACAGTACTAACTATATAACTCAGTTCCGGTTTAAAGGGCCCTTTAACTATTTACCTAGCTAAAGAGACAACACATTGACACAATGAGCGCAATGTGGTGCTGTGTATATCTCTAAATAACACCCCATTGTCATGGCAGGTGTGTTATTTAAAATCTTTATTTTACACTTTAGACAAGGTCACAGTAGGCATACTTAATGCCTATAGGCATTTTCTACTAGCCAACCTAGGATAGGAGTAGATGTAGTGGTGAGGTAGAATCACAATATCAAATATTGTCATTGTTTCATATATACGTACTATGTATGTTTACCATCAGATGAAAATCCTGCTCATCTCTTTGGTTTAATGAATAAAAATAAATCAGACAGTTCAAGACTTTGTCTAAACGAAACGAATTATGATTACAGCGTCATCATCATCAGCCTTTCTCAATCCACTGCTGGATTAGAGCTTGCTTGGTTAATAATATCATTTATTTATAGTACTCACAATTACTACAAGTTATAAGGCATTCGTACGCATTGTGTCGTGGAGGCGTGGGTTCGATTCCCACTTAGCTTGAGCTTCCCATAATGGATAACATCGTGATGGTGACGTACGTTTCAAGATTTCGAAGTTATGTAATATCCATGAAACAGCACTTGGCCAGCGTGTTGGATAAATATACTTGATTCTCTCATTGTTAAAAGCTCTGAGTGCTATCGGAAACAATAAGAAGATGCAACCCACCAATTGAACATATATAATTCTAAGATTTAATACATTTCTTTAGAGAGCTTAATAATGTGTACTACGCTTAAGTATAATTATAATTAAATTATAATAGGCTAGCTAATTTTACACGGAACACATATCACAGCTAAGTATTGACTCATATCGTGTTAGATATATTTGACATGGCTACGTCACTTGGAAGAATACACATCAACAATAAAAACTTATCACGCTGATCATCATTCATCTGTATATATTGATCAGCTGCGGTTTTCTTTGATAATTTATATATTTCTCATTATTTTATCTTAAACATAGTGTTTCTGTGTTCATGCAACTATTTTACTGGTTTCTTCCACCGAAACCTTAAAACTGAAAGCTATAAACATTCAAGTATTTTATATTTGTTAACTTAAAATCAATAGACGCTATCCAATTTGTTATATTCGTATGGTGGTAAGTAATAAATATACAGAATATATTCCTGGAATAATGTATTAATAAAAAAATATACTTTAAACACAGTATCATTCGCTGAAACATTGAAATTAAGTAACAAACATAATCAAATATTGAATGTAAAGTGAAGCCGAATTGTAGTGGATGTTATGTCAACAACGTTACCTTACCAAACAGACGGAAAAACCTGTATTTTTATATAGATACGTATTACCCATAAAAATCATGAAATCACAAACTTTACTATGCTATATTTACACTATATTACTCCATTCATAGACATGATATATTCACATGTTTATGTTAAATGTTAAAATATACAAAACGTTGTAATCGAAGATGGTTTCTCCTTCCGCCATTCCTGCGTTCAACACACAGAGCAATAGTCGTATCGATTTCAAAATAATGACGACAATTATTACTTTCGTGATATTGATATATTTAACAGTGATCGATTCACACGATCTATATCTCGGATATCCGGATGGATCGTCTAAATTGATTTATAGCAAAGTTCACCAGGAGAACCCCGCGATATGGGTCAGATCGGAAACGTTCACAGTGAATTGTTCATCTAATGAAGTTATCAGCGCCATCAAGATCCTGGATCTGAGGGAGGATAAATGGGGTGAATGTTACATAAAAGGTGGCGGGATTGGTGACAAGTTTGTGAAGATCGAACTTGACAGTCCAACTGTGTTCCGCGGCTACAACTTCTGGGTGGAGGTATACGCTATCGAAACGGGTTACTTCCTACGTAACCACGGAAAAAAGTGATTTTGTCATTTTTTTTAATATGTAATAATTCTATGTATTAATAATAATTTATTAAATTCGTTATAAATATTTATGTTAATATCAAACTGATATTAAAGTTAATGTAAAACATATAATAAATAACTAATAAGTATTAATCTTAAAGAGTAATAAGATGTAAGTAGCCACGTTAAAATATAAAACTTTAAGATGTCTTGTTTTTAATTCATCTTATAAAGTTTCTTTTTATTTTGCGAAGCGACGAGACGAACAGGACCTTCACCTGGTAGTAAGTGATACGCTTGCTCATAACAAGGATGCAAAGGATAATATACACTTCATCACATTATGCTCGACGCCTCGAGAGATAAGATGGCGAGTCTCGTTAGCCCAGTAATTACACTAGCTACAACAAAAGTTCACCGGTGCGTTCCATAGGAGATCCCGGAGTCCCTCCTAATGCACTGAGGGAGACCACCGAGGGGGGTTTAGTGGGTAGAAGACATAACCTTGTCTTCCCCCCAGAAGCAAGGTATCTTTTAAGATCGGGGACTCTTTTTTTTATTGCGGGGGACGCAATAAAAAAAAGGTACAGCAAAAGTAAAGTATTTAACTTATTTCATTATAAAATTTTCAGAATATATTTCACACTACTTTCGTTTACTTAATTAACTAATTGGTGGTAGGTCGCTGTCTCCAGAGACCGTTTAGGTAGGTACCACCGCAGTGCTTATTGCAGCCGACCAACAGTAATGTGCAAACAATACTGTGTCCGTGTTTGAAGGGCGCTGTAGCTATTGTAATCGCTGGGGTAATGAGATTCAACATATTACATCTCAAGCGACGAGCGGCATGTGTAGTATGTATTATCCTAACTAGCGCAACTTTGTTATGGGCAGGCGTATCACTTACCATCAGGTGAACCTCCAGCCTGTCTCGTCGCTTATTTAAATTAAAAAAAAAGTTTAATATTAACCTTGAAATAGTTGAATATATGTTTATCTCTGTTATACTCTTTTATCTGTATTACTGGATTTGTTTATTTATTAACTAAGTAAGAAAAAACTTCATATAGGAATGGGTTTTTTTTTAGACGAGCGGGACGTTCACCTCATGTTAAGTGATACGTCTGCCCATAGCAACGTCGCGCTAGTTGGGATCATATATACTGTACTACATTGCGCTCGTCGTCTGAGACTTAAGACGTTTGGTCTCGGTATCCCAGTAATTACACTAGTTGCAGCGCCCTTGAAACCAGAACACAGCACTGTTTTTGCACTGCAATGAGAGCTGCGGTGGTACCTACCTAGACGGCATCTGGCAATAGAGACCTACCACCAGTAAAAATACGACGATATAAGAATCTTACTCTTGGGGAATAAATTACTGTAATATTTATTTATCGATGATCTTGAAACGTTTCGTTCAGAATACTCTGGTTCTTACAGTAGATTTACATAAGGGTGGTACATAAGTAACCCCCGTCTAAATTCGAAAAAATACTACCCCCCAACTTTACAACATCCTATAATCGAAGCTGGTATCTGTTGTAACGTTAATATTTTTTTTAAATAGCCGTAGTGGGTTAAATCAGCGTTTTTTTATTATTCATAGAAACAACGAACGGGACCTTCACCTAATGTTGAGTGATTGCGAATCACTACATGCTCATAATAACGAGGCGCTAGTTATACACTGCACCACATTGTGCTCGTCGGTTTGAAATATAAGATGTTAAGTCACTACCTCGGTAATTTCACTAGCTAAAGCGCCTTCAAACCGGCACACAGTAATGTTTGCACACTACTGTTTGTCTTTAAATATAGGAGCTGCAGTGATAACTAGCTAGACAATCTCCGGTACCAGAAACCTGCCACCAATAAAAGTAACGAAAATATTTTAAAGTAACCTTCAATAGTATGAAAAACAAAGAGTTTTTCTTTCCTTTTCTTTTTGGTAACTCCTCAAGGAAATTTCTAATATATACGTATAAGTTAATATATATATGTATATAAAGCGATTAGCTTGTTTGTTTGTTCGCCACGACGACGTCATGTGACACGTCAAGAACGTGATGGATATAGGATGATTCTTTTGTACCTTTTGTTTGTATTTACAATAATGGATACGTTTATGTAGTAATTACTGCAAAATTGTATAAAAACTTACTTAAGTAATAAGTTAGTCTACTGGTGGTAGACGTACCATGCAAACATTATTGTGTTCTAGTTTGAAGGGCGTTGTAGGTAGTGTATTTACTGGAGTAACGAGGCTCAACATCTTAAGTCTCAAGCGACGAGTACAATGTATACCATCCATACTAGAACCACGTTGTTTTGGGCAGGCGTATAAGTTACCACCAAGTTGAACATCCCGCTCGTCTGGTCGTTTAGTTAAATAAAAAAAAGCAAGTATATGAAATAATCAATAACCTTCTGTATATGTACACAGTTGGAAAGTCTTTTCATATGATGATATAACTCATATATAAATAGATATTACATCATCTCACAGATCATCATCACAACCTGTGATCAGTTGTAATTTTAATACGTTGATTAAAGTTTAAATACTATGTCCCAACATCCGTCAGCTCACACTTGGCCAGTGGGCTGATTAAATGGCCTTTACTCTGTTCATGTAGGAGAAGGCTCCTAGTCCCAGCTGTGGAAAAAGGATATCATGAAAGTTGTAAATTTTAAATAGCACATATTTTTACTTAATATATGTGGCTGATATTCCTCCTTCTCATATCTCTATCCTGAATATTTATCGTAGATCTCATCAGTAATTATTTTACAATTATCACAAAGGGTTACCATTAGCCTACGTTTTTTTTAAGTAATGAGATATTTAACTCTGTACAGTGAAGGAAACAAAAAAATTAAAACATGTGTCATGTAAATATTTTGATATATTTTTGATGTGTGTAGTATTTTCTAGTAGCATTATAATTGACTAGGTTTTAAATTTTAATAAAAAAAAAACAAAAAAAAAGGTAAATTGACGACTGCTTCACTACAGCATAAACCATCACATATAACATATAAAACAATGGAGCCTCGTCAACACGTCAGTGTGGAAACTGTAACGAACGAAACGATAATGAAGCTGCTCACCATTTGCGCACTCCTCTGCTTGCTGGCATCCGGTCATGGCCAAAGGCACGACCTCCTGCTGGGTCAGGCGACATACGGCGACGTAGTCATATACAAGGCCGACGAGGTCAAATACGGATTCCCGTTGTTCGTGAGGACCAGTACACTGGAGTACCCCGAACAGGGGATGACCAACTACGCGTACATAAAATCCATTTATATAAAAGACAACGACAGAGACGGATGTGGTGGATATCCGACGATATCGGCTGGTGGTATTGGACAGAGATTTGTGAAGATCAAACTGAAGAGCCAAAGGGGATGCGGTTTAAACTTCACCGTTACGATATACGGAAGGTATTAAGTGTTAACTTAACTGTTGTTATTAATCACTTGTTTGAATAAAAGTATATTTATTTAACGTTTTTAGTTGTTTTTTTTTTCTAACAACGATTCGTATCGCAATTTGCTTTATCAAACTTTACAGTAGTACACTTTAGCGTGGATAATCTTAGGGAAATTTATTTTAAGTGAAGTGTATGAATTATATAATTATAATAAAAAAATAATCCTAGATTTTATTATTTTTCAGATATTGAAAAAAATATAAGTGAAAAAGGTTAAAAAATCATAAGAATTAAATATATTAAAAATGAAGTTGTAGATGACGCCTTTCGTACCTTTAACTACTGTTAGTAGGTTAATATATTCATCATTAACCGTAGATATAGTATTTGATATAAAAAAAACAATCGAACTAATTTTATAAATATTTGTGTGAAGCTGTCTATATCTGATAATCTTCGAAATAGCTGGATAAGTTTTCACTGGACTTTCACTAGCATACAGCATAAAGATGTCTTAGATAGGGTCTAAAAAAAATACACGGAACGGTGTTTATAGTATAAAACCAAAACTTCAGATATTACTACAAGAAAGTAAAAGATTATCTCTCAAATTTAAACACTTGCCAGTTAAATAATGAATCGGAAGTTTGTTCATAATCTACAAACATCCCTTTCAGTGTTTAATTGGTAAGTGTTTAAATTGTAAAGAAACACTAACTTTTCACTATTAACATATCATCATCATCATCAGCCGATAAACGTCCACAGCTGGACATAGACCTCTTCCAAAGATCTCCACATCGGTCGATCCCGCATTGCTTGCATCCAATGGGTTCTCGCGATTCTCACCAGATCGTTGGTCCCCACTGTCATCTATTAACATATATAACAATAAAATTATAATATAGATCATCATCAGTCCATAGACGTCCACCGCTGGACATAAACCTCCCACAGAGATCTCCACAACAATCAGTATAGCCTCCGGTACCGCCGGGCACTAGCAGCCATCCTTCGTAGGGTGATTTGAGCCATTCCTCCACGCTGACCCAAGGCGGGTTGGTGAGAGCCAGAACCTCGATATTAGCAAGCTGTATCACGAGCAGGCGAGGTTGGCTTTGGTCGCGTAGGTTGTTGTGCGAGTCCCATTACACCCCTTACAGATAATAAATAATGTACTGGTGGTAGGTCTCTGTTGTTGGAGACCATCTAGGTAAGTACCACCGCAGCGCCTATTGCCGCCGCCAAACCGTAGTATGCAAACATTACTGTGTTCCGGTTTGAAGTGTTGTAGCTAGTGTAATTACTGGGGTAATGAGACTCAACATCTTATGTCTCAGGCGACGAGCGCAGTGTGGTGCAGTGTATAACATCCTAACTAGCGCCGCGTTGTTACGAGCGGGCGGATCACTTACCATCAGGTGAACGTTCCGCTCATTTCGTTTAATTGTATAAAAGAGAACCACTCACCGCTACAATAATTTTACTATATTATTCTACAAAGGCAAAATAATAAGAAGAGGTTATTCCCCGTACAAGAGACAGATAACAATATTCCTCTTGCAACATCACTAAAACTAGTAAAAGGCGACTAAATATAGAATTATTATAGGACAAACAGCTTTTCCTGTGACCTTTGCCAGCACTTTTTACTGTTTCTAGATTTCTGTTGCCGGAGACCGTCTAGGTAAGTACCATCCCAGCTCCTGTTTCAGCAGAGTTTAAAGTGTTCCAGTTTAAAGGGCGCTGTAACTAGTGTAATTACTAGGGTATGGAGGCACAACATCTTATGTATCAAGGCGACGAGCACAATGTGGTGCTGTGTATATAATCTTAACCAGCGCCACGTTTCAGACAGCTCACCACCAACAGGCGGGGCCGAGCGCACGACCGCCGATTGCCTCCTTAGGCAGAGGAACCTGGCGTCGCGACCGACGTGGGTCGTCGGGCCGGCGTCCCCCTTGGCGAGGGTTCCCGGGGTGTACCTGGCGGCGCGTCTCATATTCCGACCCGTCGCTACGTAGGGATTATCTGCAGGGAGAGGTGTTTAACATCCCTCCCCGAGGCGGGCCCGTTCGATCCGGGCACCGATCAGGGGTTGTGGAAGAATTGCTTAATGTTTTTCCGTGACTCTCGTGCGTACTGTTGGAAGTGATTGGAATACAGTGTGAAGCTTTTTAGTCGGTTGGAGTCCGACACTACCCCGTTACCGGCCGTTGGCACCGGGGTTGGTTGCGTTAGCACTTTGTTACACACGTTAATAAAATAAAAAAAAAAAACAACGCTACGTTGTTATGGCCAGACGTATCACTTGCCATCAGGTGAAAAAGCCTATCATCTCGTCATTTAAATAAATAAAAAAAAATTAGCTTCAGATTGTATTACTTTTTACTATATTGATCCCCACATATTATTTTGTCAATTAATTTATTGCTCCTTTAAAAACAATCAACGTCTCAAACGATGTCCACTACTGAACATAAAGACCACATTGTGGTCGTCGGCAGCGCCTTTCAAACCGGATAATAGTAACATTTGCAGACTGACAGAGCTGTGATGATACCTCCGGTAACAGAGACCTACCACCAGATTACTGTATAAATAAATATGTATATAAATAAACTAGTTTTTCCCTGTCCGCATTACTGGCGGTAATATAAAATTAACTGCAAATGGCTTTCTATAGCAATTGTTACTATAGCAACCGCATAAATAATAGCAAATGAAAATCTTTATACACGTTAATTAGAAAAAAATTTATGAAGGATCTATGAATTTCAAAAAATATATGGCCTATAACCATCTCCTAATCATTCCGTATCGAATTGTCATGTTCCCATGGCAGTATGTTCACTTGTTTTCACGTGATTGGCGAACAAAGAAAACTAATTTTCAATATATATATATATAGATATTATCTAGATGACAATAGATAGATTCTTCTTATCATTAGATTTTTTTATTACTTTATATTATACATCAATTTAATGTTTAATTATCTTGTTTTCGTTATGGTTATTCCCAGTGATTCAGAATGTCTCAGCGATTCCTACTTCTGTTGACTTATTATTAAGTTATAAATTAAGTTTAGTTAAACAAACGTTTATTCTGCTTTCCATATAACGAGTAATTAGATAAAACGTAACATGAATTAATATTTATTTTTCATATACATACTCGTATATGCAAAACTCGTGTAAGTTTAATGGTAATAGGCAGATATGCTATGAGCCAGTGTAGTGGGATATGGTCCTAATCCCCCATACGAACCCCTACAAAGTACGGCTTCTGGTGGCCGGCAGTACCGTACGCCGTGCTGACTGCGAAGAACGTTGGTAAGACGCTGGAACTAGGGCAGCTCAGGACCGATCGATGTGGAGATCTTTGGCTGATAGGAGGCCCATGTCCAGCAGTGGACGTCTATCGGCTGAAGGTGACGATAAGACAACTATTACCGGAGACTGGTTAGGTTGGTACCACCACAGCTCCTATTTCTGCTGACAAACAGAAGTGTGCTAACATCGCGTGTACTTGAGGAGCGTTATAGCTAGTAAAAGTATTGAGGTATCAAGACAATATCTTGTCACAAGATGACGAGTGTAATGTAATCATCCTAACTAGCACTAGGTTGTTATGAGCGGGTGTATCACGTATCATAAGGAAAAGGCCCCCTCGTCTCGTCACTTTTTCTAATTAAAAGAAAAAGTTTATTCGAAAAATTAACCAGACGAGCGGAAAGTAATGGTAAATAATTAATCTCGGTTTAGTTAGGAAGATAGACACTACAACATAACGCCCATTTCCACGAGTCTCGTTACGATAGTAATTTCACTAGTTTTCATATCCTTACACCGGAATCTAGTAATGTTTACTCAGTACTGTTTGGTAGCAGAGATAGGCGCTGCGGTGTATCTACCGAGATCGTACTGGCAACAGAGACCTTTTTTTTGGTTTTGGGGGAGAAATCTTCAAAATATTCTTCTAGGGGAAGTCATGGTTATGTGAGGTTCTTACTCGCTAAAACCATCTCGATGGCCTTATCAGTGCATTCGGAGAGGCTCCGTGATCCCTTACAGAATACACCGGTGCCCCTCTATACTTTGTGTTAACACGTCCCTGAGGAGGGACTAAACCCTCCTAGGCACAATCGCTGAGCCATACGCTGTCTCACGCAGGTTCGCTTGTGCAGCGCTAAGGGCCGCCACCCTCAAGGCCTGCGAAACTCTTAAACCCTTTTAGCCTGCTTCCACGACAGGCAGAGCTTACCTTAGTCCTCTTTTTACAAGACCTAGTATGTCAGTATGACACTATATATGGTCAAAAATATTATTTAGAAATGGTAAGAGTATTATAGTTTTGAAGTTGTAAGTAAAGTATACTTGTACCCTCATTAACATCATCATATTATTAATTATTACAACAGTTAGCTAAGTCAATATCTAATCCTAAATATTTCTAATAATATCGTTAACGTTATAAATTTGTTTAAAATTACTGGAGTAATGAAACTTACGTAATAATGCGACCAGAATAATATAGGGTCGTGTATAACATCCTAACTGGGGTCACGTTGAGGACAGGCGTCTGACTTACCAAAAGGTGTAAATCTCGAATATCTCAAATTTAGCCGTCTAATAATTAACTCTGGTTCCAGCAACATGGGCCTCCTGGAGTTCGAGGAATGGTCCAACCAATCGGACCTGTTCTCGGACAAGTCGCGAGTGTGCTCCAAGATCCACGGGCTGACACCTGGACAGCGGCGCGTATGCCGCCGCCACAAGGACCACATGCCGGCGGTGGGCGAGGGCGCCAAACAGGGGATCACCGAGTGCCAGTACCAGTTTAGGAGTAGAAGATGGAACTGTACAGTAACCGGTGACCAGACCGTCTTCGGCCCGCTTACTCTGATCGGTAGGTATAGACCAATGTTCTAAAAACATGTTTATTACTAGTGATGTCTCTGTAAGACAGTCTCCGCTGTCTAGGCAGTTACTATTCCTGCAGCCGAAGAGTAATCTGCAAATATTACTGTGTGTCAGTTTGAAAGGTAGTGAAGCTACTGGATTAACGCGAAACCATCGCATATATTACAATATTGTTAGAGATTTCATTTGTGTATATTTCACTTAATACCAAGTGAACTTCTAACTCGTCTTGTCGCTTCGTGAAGTTAAAAATATCCTGAAAAAAAAATGTATATTAAATGAATATTTGATAGAGATTGTCCTTCGTTATATTGGTTTAAGGGTTTAGGAGTGAAAGTGGTTCCGTACAACAACTCACGGGGCCCAGGTCAATCTTACCTGCTCGTGGTGCACCCAGCCAATCAACAAACGAGGTTCTGGCTCCCACCAATCCGCATTAAGCCAGCGCGGTGGGAAATGACCCAAATCCCCCTATATTAATCCCTACAAACATGGAGTTTTTTAAAGGAGGCTTATGTCCAACAGTGGACGTCTATCGGCTGATGATGATGATATTGGTGTATAAGTTGTTGCATTTCCTTTAAATAAATCTCTACTTCACGTCGAGGTTACAAATGTAGTATACATCGAATCAAATGTAGTACAGTACTTCCCCTTATAACACGGTACTCTTATAACTCATATTACGCGATTTCGGTCGCCGTATAACACGGTTATTCCCTTTAACGCGGGGACTTCCTGCGTTATATTTATAATATGTGAAGTTCATAATTAATTTCGCGTACTTTAGTACATTGACCCACCAACTCGCACTGGGCCAGCGTGGTGGGCCAAGGCTCAATTCCACACAATGAACTCTACGGAGATATTTAGGGGAGGCCCATGTCCAACAGTCGACGTCTATCGTCTGATGATAATTGCACATTGTATTCTTACTTTAACTTTAATAATACGCACATATTTCTATGATAACATAGTTTATTTTTAATATACATATTTAAATCGCCTTTAACTAGTAAAGCTAAATGTGAATCATTTGTACATAACGCGTTATGCTAGAATACTTATACAACAAGTTTTCTATAACGCGGAACTAATCTACCGTGTTATAGGAGATTACTGTACATATTAATAAATGTATACTTCGATTGTCTTTTAAATAAATTTTCGTTTTAGTCATATTTTATTACTCGAAAATCTACATATATGTATATGGGTTTTATTTGTTCGCCAATCACGTGAAAACTAGTGAACATATCGACATGGTAACTTGACCATTCGAAGCGGAATGATTACAAGTTATTTATTTTATTAATTTCAAAGACCCCTCATCATTTTATTTCAAATTAACTGCTATTAATTATTCATTTCGTATTATTTATGCGGTTGCTATAGTAACGGTCACTATAGAGTCATTTGTAATTGCGGTTGCTCTTAAGGAATATTTGAGAATAATTTCATGCCTAAATTTATATTACAGCCAGCAAAGCGGCTGAGAAACTAGTGTCTACTATATTAAGACGAAGAACGTTCGAACGCGATCGTTTGAGATGATGATGATAAAGCAGAAAAGCCATATGAATAACTTGAACAGATACATAAATAATAAAGTTCTAAGATATGATAACATATATAGTATAAAACATGATATATATATGACATAAAACGCCCAATAAATTCGCTTAAAGTATCTAGTAAATATCTGGTACGAAATAATATGAAAATATATCTACTCTTCTGCTTTATCGACGGGAAACAGTTATTAATTTTTTTTCTAGTTATTTTTTATAACGATTTCCTTACTTTCTATCATCATTTAAGTTATATATGAAACAAAGATATGGCCCAGTAAAATTATTCCAAATGGATAATTGGTCTTGGTCTTGTAGTCTTTTTCGCAAGACCAAGACCGAATTAAGAAGACCAATACCAAAACCGAGACAGACCTATTACGTAAGACTAACACCAAATGTGCTAGAGTAAGCGAAAAAATTAAAATTCACTTGAAATCATGAATTAAAGTATTTATCATAACTTTAACTTATGCGTTTCTTTTGGAAAAAAAATATTTAATATATCTATATATAAGTTTCTCGCTTCACCTGCAAATATAGAAGTTGTTTATATCATAAAATTATAAAAATAATTACTCACTGGACCCAAGCCAACCTCACTTGTTCGTAGTGCACCCTGCTAATCAACAAACGATGGCTCTCGCCAACCAGCATAGGGCCAACGTGGTGGGAAATGGCCCAATTCCCCCAATATGAACCCCTTCAAACGACAGCCTCTAGTGCCCGGCGATGCGAGCAGCGCAGGACCGATCGACGTGGGGACTTTGGTGGACGCCTATGTTCAGCAGTGGACGTCTATTGGTTGATGATGATGATGATGATGATGACTCTGTAATGATGTGCTCAAAATAATTTTATGTAACTCTCATGTTAGAAGTAATATAGTTTTATCTATTTTTGTAACATATACTAAGGTATTGTTTTAGTTATTGAGAAAAATGTCGGTTCTGTCAAATTGGTAGTAATATTGTGGAAAGTAAAATGTACCTTATGTGTATTATATTTCGGATCATTTTTGCCGTATAAAAGAACTAACAGTTAGGACCTCTTTGGTGTTAACTAGTAATATTTGCTTATAATATGAGTTGACTTCTTTCTGCTAAACTACGTCCAATTATTGTTTAATGACTAGTATTACGTATCAGCGACAATAGCGTTACGTATTCTGCTATACATAGACTTTACCATAAGCATGGCACTAAGAACTAAGACCACCGACATAGCCCTAAAGATTGCTAGACTTAGTGGCAATGACCAGGCCACATTGCTCGAAGTGCCGACAGCCTATGGGGCAGTAAGGTCCTCGAGTGACGCCCGCGTACCGGTAGACATAGTGTTGGGAGGCCTCCCACAGGTCCCAAGGTGGACCGACGATCTGGTGAGAATTGCGGGAACCCACCCACTGGATGCGAGCTACGAGAGATCGACCGATATGGAGATTTTTTGGAGAGGCCTATTAATGATGATGATGGCACTACGATAAATCAATAAATAACAAATAAATTTTTCAGTTATATCATTTAATGTAGAACATTTTTACTTTACAACAGCGTAATTTTTCAAGTAACAACGGCTCTCCGCGCTCTAAATCTTCGCCAGCCAACTCCCGGGGCAAGACAACTGACAGATTTATAGCGCCTTCACATTCTTACCTACAAATCTTTTATACATTCTCTACGAAAGATATATATCCTGTTGCGGAAGAGGTAAAGAGAAAATCCATTTACAGGTGTAACTGGAAACAATATCACTAAGTAATATTGCATGAAACCAAACTTCTATGTAAGTGAAAAACATCCCACATAACAAAACACCTTCCATTATCTCTTGTTTGTAAATATACTCAAAGTTAGATAATAGATCATTATCATCAGCCAATAGACGTCCACTGCTGGACATGGGCCTCATCCGAAGATAAAATCGATAGGACCTGCGCTGCTCGCATCCAGCAGTTTCCCGCGACCTTCGTTCGTAAGGGTGCATATGCAGGTTGCTCGGAGCCAGAGCCTCGTTTATTGATTAGCAGGATGCACCACGAGAAGGTGAGGTTGGCTTGGGTTGCGTTATTGTATGGCACCCCTTACACCCCTTTCATATATTATGTCGTAAAAAAATTACTAACCAAACATTGTCATGTAAAACAAATTCTTTGTAGTTAGTAAAATTTTTAACAGACGCTATTTTTTTATGATAAATACAATTTCCTTATCTCATAACAGATTTACTCTCATTATTATGAAGCTGCATTAACTAGGATACAGTAATCTTAATAGTAATTTAGTATTAATAAAAACTGGGAGGGCTTAGAAGTAATAATAATACAAACATATTTTTTCCGTAAAAAAAATCTCATTTCCAACATATCTTGCATCACATTATTGCTTTATATTTCTTCCGATGAAAAAGGGCTCGAGGTGGTGAAGAAGGTGATGGGGTTTAATATCACGAATAATATTTTTTTAATAGCAACTCTGAGTGGTTAAATAAAATATACAACGAAATAATTCCTAATAAATATTCATACAACCTTCAGTCTATGAAACCATAAACTTAATTAATATTAAACGTGTGTAACAAAATATATGTGCATTATTACTTTACATACTACTTACCTCATCATCATCATCATTACAACCTACGTCCACAGATGGACATAGGTCTCTTGCTCCATGAAGCACAGACTTGCGCTGTTTGAATCCAGTGGCTCCCATCAATTCTTTTTATGTGACGGGTCGCCATTCCAGCACTTTGGCTCCACCACATGCTAGCGCTCTCTTGTGTCGGAGGCCATGACTCACTTTGGGTCGCTGCGCCAGTTGAGTAAGTAAGACCCCAATGTCCATCGGTTCTATGACCTATGTGCCCTGCCCATTGCCACTTCAGCCTCGCGACTCGTAGAGCTATATCGGTGACCCTGGTTCTTCAGCGTAACATATACGTACCAGATCACTCAAAATTATTTACACTATGCATTTGATCTTGATTAATTGATGGTTGTCGTAAATATTTATCTTATCGCTACCCTGACGTCATCTTATATTTTGACAATGAAACAACATACTTTGCTCTTTTACATCAAACATACTGAAAAATAATCGTTATTTTAAGTATGAAATAAATATAAATCAAAACAATTCGCGACAAATAAAGACGAGCTCGAAAACTAATGTTATCTTAGTTTCCTGTTCAAATTATTATCATCATCATCATCAACCGATAGACGTCCACTGTTGGACATAAGCTTCCCTCAAACGTTTCTACATACAGTCAGCATCATCCGGTCCGCCGGGCACTATAGGCCGTCATTTATAGTGGTTCACATGGAAGAATTCAAGTTATGTTTGAATTAAAATATTCCACTTCATCATCATCATCACAATAGATGGACGTCCACAGCAGGACATGGGTTTACTATATATATTTTGTTTTTTATGTTACTCAATGAAGGGACGAGATGAGCGAGACGTTCATCAGATAAGTTCCTGATTAGAACGTGATTCTGGTTAGGATGATTTACACTGCACCATATTGCGTTCGTCGCCTTTAGACATAAAACGTTTGGACTCGTTGCCCTATTAATTTTCACTAGTTACAATGCCCTTCAAGCCAAAACACTGTAAAGTTTACACAATTCCTTTTGCCGGCAGTAATATGAGCTGCGGTGGTACTTACCACCAGTTACTACTTTTTTATTGCAAATAGTTTCTCGGCATATTGTTATTTATAGCATGTAACAGTTTTAATTATTCCGCCCTATAATTTAATTGATACAGCAATAAACTAAAGTTAGATTTAAGTAAGCAACTTGTACATTTTATAAACTTTAAGTAAATTTCAGCGTCAAGAGAGACGGCGTTCACCAACGCTATTACATCAGCCGGAGTTTCCCTCGCAATCTCTCGAGCCTGTCGGGACGGCCGCCTGGCGAGCTGCGGCTGCAGCCGAGCGGCTCGACCCAAGAACCTCCACGAGGACTGGGTGTGGGGTGGCTGCGGTGACAATCTACAATATGGATACAAGTAAATAAATTGTAATCTTTTTTTGTATTGGCTCTAGGTCTCATACAAAATCTTTTCTAAGAACTCATCTACCGTGATATGACAGCATTACCAATATTCTCCTGTAAATATTCTAATTAGTATTTTTTTTTATTATTCATTGAAGCAATAAGATGAGGGAGACGTTAACCTGATGGTAAGTTATATAACAACGTGGCGCTGGTTAATATGATAACACAGTAAACTCCCTTCAATCGTGAACATAATAATGTTTCTCGGCTGCAATAGGCGCTGCAGTGGTACCTACCTACACGGTATCCAGCAACAGAGATCTATCACCTGTAAAATATCAAGATGCAAGCTTCTCCGCGGCTGTAGTACTACAATGTAGTTTTAATTTTTTTTTCCGCAATAATCTAATCGTGTTAAAGCGAAACCGCGTCATATGATTCCTCCTTGACAAACAACTGCCGAGAGTCGAATTCTCTATAAACGTATACACGACACTTTATGATATCCTAGTACAAATGTTCGGAATGTGAGGTAGAGGAGAGAAACGAATGAAGAACGATTTAATAATAATAATTATAATAAATAAAACACAAGGCGACCAGTGCGCAATGTGATCAGTGAGAGAACCATCCTAATTAGCCTCACGGTGTTGTGGGTGGGAGTGTTGTCCCTTAACATCAGGTGAACGTCCCACTCGTCGTTTCATTGACAAAAAAAAAAAAATATTTCTTAAACAATGGAGGGAATGTCTCGTGTTATTTGTATAATTTGAGTTCACCTTTCCTTGTTTGCATTGCTTTTTATATCTTGTATCATCTATCTACTTACTATTCACACAGGTTGTGTGTATTTTTCACAAAGGTTGTTTCAAATTTCATTTTCAGTTTATGCTCCCCTGGTATTTACGAACCGTATGCGACAGGTGGAAACCGCTCGCTCGAAGAGTAAAATCGCAATTACTTGGACTTTGAGAAAACAAAAAAAAAAGCAGGGCAGTAGTAAAATTATTTGTATTATTTACTCGGTTGCTATAGTAACGGTTGCTATAGAAAATCATTTGCGATTTAATATTATTTAAGGCGAGCAAAGCGGGCGGGGAATAAGCTAAGAAGTATTTTAACGTTCTTTAAAGCATTCATTCTCCTTTAGTTTATTATACCCTGGTAGTTTACATTCAGTGGCGTAGGAAAATTGTAAGCGTTGAGGGAAAAAGAAAGAAAGACAAGGGGAAGCGATTTTATATACTAAATACTGATTATGATGAACAAATTAACTAGGTTTCGAATTGGCTTTTTTCAATATTCCATAGTAAATTTCCATTATTTTTGAGGTTTATTTCTTAATATACAACTTATTTATTTTATTTCTATATTTTTTTGTCTTGAACTTGCTAGGAATAACAAAACATAAAATGGGGATAAGGATTTATTAAGTGTGTAAGCATTTAGTGGGATTTTTTCTTTATATAAACCTAGCGAAG
This sequence comes from Ornithoptera alexandrae, assembly GCA_029030555.1. Lineage (NCBI taxonomy): Eukaryota > Metazoa > Arthropoda > Insecta > Lepidoptera > Papilionidae > Ornithoptera > Ornithoptera alexandrae. The sequence goes on along the minus strand of JARDVY010000296.1, from coordinate 2,381,923 downwards.
AACTCCAAGTAAAATAAATGTACTGGCATCTGTTGCTCTGTGTCATTTCAGTTGCCATTTAAGCAATTCTCTGTGAAAAGCAAGATGGCGCTTAATGCGAACCATCTATTACATGTATTATTATTTTATTATGTTAAATCAACAATTAAATTATATTAGAAATATTACTATTGACAATTTAATATATATTCTATTTTTGTATATTTTAGTGTAAAATTGTTTGTTGACAGCATTATCTTTGTGTGACTAATATGTATTTTTTTTTTATGATTCCTTGGTACTTGGGAATGAAATGCATTAAGTGAGAAGCGCGAAGTACGTAAACTGCAGTGGAGCCGGCCCATTTTATTAACCAATAAATAATATTTTAAATAATGATATTATAATTAATATCACTTAGCGATATGTGAACGACCCGCTTGTCTTGTGGCTTCCTTGTATAGAAAAAAAATTATATATATCATTAGAGACAGGCATGAAAACAGGGATAATTCAAGTATGTCTCCGGCTCGGTGGTTAATGATTAATATATAATAGAAGGACCAGCAGAAGTTCCATTCCATGATCACGTTTTAAAGTTTGGTTGGTTGTAGGGTAATTTTTCGATCCCGCCTGATTAGCTATAACAAACCACCTTCAATTCCATCGCTATAACAAATAGCTGTGTTTCGTCTATCAACATATTTTGGTAAATTAATGTATCGACATCTACTGTCGACTGGCCTTGTCATTTAACATATTAAAATGTGGCAAAGGTTGTATATAAAATAATCTATTAAAAAGGTTTTATTTAATTATTGAAATTAAAAAAAAAAACAATATGTTACGATTATACGTGACGTTGCCCCGCAGTACTGAATGATGACGACGATGTCAGTCACCTGCTCAATTCGTACCTGAGTACTAGGAGTGCAAAATTTAAACGAAGTTACATTTACCTGTGTACACACACATTTACACTTTTCTACGGCTCCGTTCGCGTATAAAACTGAGGTGCTGTTGGTGTGTGCAGTTGGGTGTGTCATGCGCGCTTGTGTTCGTGTGCGGTATACCTGCAGTAGGTGACGTAACGTTATCACGGCGGAAAGGTAACTGAACCACCTTATAATCTCTTATTTCCTAGTACTCAGGTAAGGTGTAAGACAGGTGGATTTACCTGCCGGCTCTTCTTTGCGATTTCACCTGGAATTTCAAAATTCATAATTCTTCTTTTATTCCAATTCTTTTTTTTTAATCACTTTTTCGGCTATTTTTTTTTCCAGAGCGCCAACTAACTACTAACTAGTAATAAAGTTAAGAAACTAATTACTTAAAAAAATAAGTTGTAATTTCCCGACGAAAAAACAATTTAAGTAGAAAAAGACGGCTTTTTTTTTATTTAGCTGTCAAGTGACATCACACGCCTATCAACTATGGCAAAGGACAGGTTTACAACCAGGCAAACATAAATTACAGAAGGGCTGTTTTCACAATACACACTGTTTCAAAATTAGAGTGCTTTACGTAATAAAAAAAACACTAGATTAGTACCAACTTAACAACTTTTATCTCGGAATCTGAAATATACTTTGTATACGTTATTAAATATATAAAATAATACTATTAAAAATTATTGTTTTTTGAATAATAATTACTTATATGAAATTGTGAATACTTACATGAAACAGTGATATTTCAGTTGTAAGAGGATTTGAAATGTGGTCGAAGACTCATGGGTTCATTGTCTACCGAGCTTGAGCTTTCGACGAAGCAAACCATCGTGAGGAAAGCTTGCTTAAAGTTCAGGGATAATATTCAACTCACAAACAGCTAGTACCAGGTACCGTCAAAGGCATAAATCTGATAGATAACGATCACATTACAAAAAAAGAAATTTCATTACTATATGGTTCAGGTTTGAACGACGTTGTAGCTAGAAATTATTAGAGTAACAAGACTTGACATTCCATTTTCAAGGCGATAAGCACATTGTGATGTAGTATATAACGAGCGCCAAGTTATTATGGGAAGGTACTTACCATCAGGTGAACATCTCGCTAGTCCCGACGAATAAAAAAATATGTAGGAATTTGTCGATAGTACATATTTTTGGTACCGAGTTTCATACTACGTGAAAAACCGTAGTAGCGTAGGTAATAAACTCCTACGAAGTGCTACAATCCTGGCATAGTTTCACGTAGTAGAAGGGGCGATCTGGGGAAGTAGGAAAACAAATACTGAAATTGTTGATCCAAAGGGGGAGGGGAGAAAAGGAAAACAAGACGAATTTTCTAAATTATTTTTTCAATTAAAAAGGTTTAGTACCGCTAGTGATATGATTGGTGGTGGTAAATGGCACAAACTGACATTCACTTACCTCTTCGACAGCATCCGAGGAGTATTTGACGAGATCACCTTGACGTCGTCAGCCATACACACCTCTCTTATTTTATTATATACTCTATATTTTACACAACTACGTTTCTTTGGATTTTAAGGTAAACGAAATATAATCAATCATTATAGTTTTTTATGTGCGGTAAAAAAGTTGGTTCTTTTGTGCGGCAGTTTGGGGGGGATGGGAAGGGAGAAGAGGGGTGGGGAGAGAGGAGCTGCTCGTTTCCATAAAACACGAAATTTTTCAATTTTTTAAATTCAAGTATTAGGAAAACATAATTAAATGTTACCTGGAAGAGCTAGTTGAATTTTTTCCACGACGCTCCCTCCCTCTCTCTATCTCTCTTTCTCAATGCATCAAAGCAACTGTATGTGCGATTAAAATTTTTATACTGCCTCGTACTACTAGGAGATAAGTAATTTATGAAGAAATATATTGAATTGTATTGGACACAGTGAATACATGTACAAAAAAGAGCAAAGAATCCTAATCCCTAAAAGAACTTAATCCCTTAAAAATCCACAGTCCACTTGAACGAAATATCACAATTTTTTTTTTCAATTTCACTTAGTGTTAAGTGAATGAGGACTTAGATGTGCAGAGTAATACATTGGCTCTAATATAAAAACAGAAATTCTGTGTTATAGAGGTATATTTACAGTTGGTGACTCGACAACTTGTGATTCGGTATCGAACTGGAGGCCTTCGTGTTATAAACAATACAAACGGCCACTGCACCACGTACACACAATTTTTCTCAATTAGAAGTTATCTGGATTAAAGTTGGTTTAAGTTATCTTTCTCGTTTTTCGTTTATAAGCTGCTCAATCAGAGAAAAACTCCTAAAATGAATGGAATGTTAAAGTAGCGGGGAAGATGAGAAATTTTCTCAATGGAGGGAAAAGGGCCTTTTTCGCTCCGAAAGGAATTTTCCCGCAAGCGAGTATTTTTCTTACTAGGGCACAAGAAACCACCGAGAGTTTGAAAAGCATTCCTGAAATATTTGAGCTGCCTGCTGTTGAAAAATATATTTTTTGGTATATTCTGGAAATTATTTATTATCTATAGGTCGCTCACATAAATTAATACTTCAATACCATCTACTGTGTAGCAATATCAAGTTTTTGTTCCTAATAAATAATAAATAAATAAACATAAATATATGTTTATAAATCTATAATTTTTTTTTAAGAAACTGTAATATTTTTGATTTTAATGGGCCATTCGGACGATAATTAACTTGTTTATTTATTATTTTATATTGGCTAACAACATTTTAATGTTACCATAGAGTCTTTTTATTTTTTTTATTCAACTAAGCGACTAGATAAGCGGAACGTTCCCCTGATGGTCTGATGGTGGTATGCTTGCCAATGATAACGTGACACTAGATAAGATGTTATACACTGCAACACATTGCGCTCGTTGCAACGGAAACCTTTTTTTTTGTTGTCGGGGAGAAAGCTTCGAAAAAGATACCCTGCTTCTGGGGAAAAATCAATGCGTTGCGAGAGGCTCCGGACATTGCTGTGTTTCAGTTTGAAAGTTAGCAATTACGAGGTTAGTAAAACGATGGAATAGCAATAAAAAAAAGTTTGTATAAAAAATTTTTTAATCCGAGATTAATTCGGGACTGAGAAGCGTTAAGCATGTTCAATCCGCGTGAAACTACTAGGCGAGCATAAAGCGAAGGGAATACTTAATCCATGCAAATTCACGTTTATTTCAGGGCCAGATCGGGATTTACTAATCTTGAGTCTTTTCGAAACGTTTAAACTTTTTTATACTATTTGTGAATTTTCTTCATAATATTATCTCTACTTAAACGTTATGCATCATTGAAATTTATTTATTTTAAGAAATAGTGGAAAAACCCGAATGATCTGAATTATATTTAGTGAAGGTTTTTGAAAATTTAATCAAGTTTCAAGACGGTTCATTCCGTCCACGTAAACGAGAGCTACGTAACTTCCCTTTCAGGTTTTCTTACATACACTGAAATATAAACTCTAGCCAACCTTCACTAGGTTTATTTTCGTATAATGCTTTAGCTAACGGATCGATAATTTCCTATAAACTACGTAACATGGGACGTAGAACGTAAAGCTACGAAATATAACCATCTCTTTCAAAACACTTCATCTCTTTCTACGAGTACCAGGAGTGAAGCACAATTAGTTGTGGTGGTAGGCATCCGTTGCCGCAGACCAAGTAGGTACCATCGCAGTATTTCTTTCTGCAGCCAAACAGCAGTATACAAACATTATTGTGTTCCGACTTGAAAGGTGCTGTAGCCAGTGTAATTACCGGGATAACGAGACTCACTTATGTCTGAAACCGACGAGCACAATGTGGACCATTATATAATTACATATATATATATAATTACATTATTACATTTAATACATTTACACACATTTAATACATTTTACATTTAATTACATTATTACATATATATATATAATTACATATAAGTGACGTCACGTTGTTATGGGCACGCGTATCACTTAACATTAGGTGAACGTCTCGCTCGTCACGTTGCTTCATTGAATACAAAACACTGTTCCTTCACTATGGTGGTATAAATTAACTAAAAAGGAATAACTATTCTATAATGACAGATTCTTCCCATGTTATTTATAATATACCTATGATGCAATCAGTTATGTTAAAGCATTATGAATCATCAGAAATGAATATCCGGTCCATTTTAGGTTCACGGAAGGCTTCGTTGATATAAGAGAGCGCGAGAGGAAAGTGAAGAGAGGCAGCCACGAGCAAGGACGTCAGCTCATGAACAGACACAACAATGAAGCGGGCAGAAGGGTAAAGTCCATAGTCCAAAATTTATAAATATAAAACAAGAAAACAGAGTAATATTTTTATAGAACCTTTATCGGTTGTTTCAAGCAAACAATATCCAAATAAAACCAGTCCAGTTGTATTAAGGATAATGAACACATAATTTTTCAAAAAAAAAAAATTAAATAACCCACTGGTGGTACGCATCTGTTTCTGCCGGCAAACAGTAATGTGCAAACATTACTGTCTTCCGATTTAAAGTGTGCTGTAGCTAGTGTAATTACTGGGGTAACGAGACTCAACATCTGATGTCTCAGGCAACGAGCGCAATATAGCATCCTTACCCTATTGCAACACTGTTATACAAACACGTATCACTTACCATCAGGTGAAAGTCCCGCTCGACTCAACGCTTAATTGAATAAAAAAAATATTACATTACTTAATAGGTTTTCTCCTTTTCTTCTTTTCACTACATTTTGTTTTTCGTCTTCGATTTCACATGTAACTATAAAAAGGTTATTTATTAAGTTGTGTATATCTAAAGTCTGAATAAACTAAGTAAATATGTTTACTAGGCTGTTATAAAGAAGTCGCGGGTGACGTGTAAGTGTCACGGTGTATCCGGTTCCTGCAGCCTTATCACATGCTGGCAGCAGTTGCCGTCTTTTAGAGAGATTGGTAAGTTATAATTCATTTTTTTATTTAAGATATGATAATTTGGTAAGTATATATAAATAACTTATGTAATAGGTATGTAATAGGTATGTACTATGCAGTTGTTTAAAATAGCTATAGCTTTTATGTTATTTATTATTCACATGCACTGCCAATCATATAGTATACTATCACTATACACGAACGTATCGCGATACACGAACTCTCTCTAAATAGCCATCTGTTGGATATAAATATTTAATTGTAATGTATATATTGTAAATGACTTGTAATAATAATTTCTATTTAAGTTCAAAAAGAAATATAAATATTCTTCTTCCATTGTCCGTAGTTCGAATCCGAGATTATACAAGATGTAGACTTTAAATGGCAGTAGTTTTTGAAAATATGATGCCTTTTCAAATATTCGATTCATATGATAATGTATCCTGTACGAGCGCACTTAATCATCATTTACCTTCATTGACATAACGTAGATAAATTCATGTTTATTATAAAACATTAAACAATAATATTCAAAATAACTCTTATCTTTAATGAGTTTATAACAGAAAAATAAACTGGAATATATTTTAAATGAATCTCCATTGTGTTCTCTGCTTGATAGCTGCACTTGGCTGAAAGTTAATGTAGTCAATCAATTCGTCTGTCGCGTCATAATGATCTGGTAGAACGGAATTAATTCCTCTATTAAACTGATTCGCTTTTATTGTTCGTTGGTTAGTGTGTTTAACGATGGCCTTTAAACCATTAATGAGACCTTTCTATTCAAGAGAATCGACGTCCATTTTGTAATTTTGCTACATTACAAAATGGACGACGATTCACTTTAGTGGTTTAATGTTAAATACAAAAGGAGTGTGGAAATAATTATATCAATGTTTTTAGTACATTTAGTGTAAAATTAATACTACAATTTTTTTTGTTTAACTAAAAAGCGGGGAGGCGAGTAGAAAATTGTTCACTTGATAGCATGTGATGATATGCTTTGTTTGTAACAAACGCTGAAAACATGTTAACACAGTACCTTGCATTTGTCCAACTACAGATGTGTTAAGTCTCTTTCAACTAATTTCAATAGCTACAGCGACCTTCAAACCGGTATACCGTTTGACTTGTAATTCTACTGCATCTAATTGTAAACTCACTAACCTTACCTTATTAATACGTGTAATAATATTTGAGTAAGTGAATTTATTTCAAGCTTTGATAGCTCAGTTCGTGAGGTGGTTCAAGGCGCTGTACGTCTCGAGGAAACTCGGGTTTGATCCTCACTGAACTCGAGCTTCTGGTGAAAGAATGCATTATGAAGAATTCGAAATGTTCCAAGAATCACAGTTTAAGTGGCCTTATGACATTCATAAACACATATTTGAATAGATGAACGCTATTGACGAACGCCCTGCGAAAAAAGCCTCCAAATCCCAGCTGTGGGAATATTATAAAGATTTTTTTAAATAGTTTCAATCTATAAAAGCGAATAGTTCCTGTATTTCCCACATTACGTTCGAGAAATGATAAAACGAGTCATAATAATAAATCATTAATAATAACTTATAATTTACCCAAAATAGAGCCTTAAGCAATCATTGTGATTAAATTATAGTGCCTTTATTCCCGTTACGGTAACGGTAATTCTGACAATATTACCTGGGACTATTCACTAAATAGTTAAAGACCATGATTTTCGCTATTTTTGTACCAAAATATAAAGTGCATTCTTAACGAAACCACAGTTGGGACCTTGTCTTCTTGCGTAAGCGGTTAAGGCCGTTTGTTTAATCACCGCGCTGGCCAGGTGTGGGTTTGCAGAAATACATATTTCGTCAAAATTGTACTCGTTTATTATATTCATCGATCTACTATACTAAACTTTAGAAAATAACAATATTTGTAAAATATTTAATTTTGTAGAAGTCTTACATTACGAAGATCCAGAGAGGTCCAGATGATTAATACAACTGTATACTCTATAATGCTTCGGTGACCAAAGGCAATGTACACAAAGATGTACGATCCATACAAGGATCTATGATAAACGATAGCGCGATCTATTATTCATGATGGCGCCATCTGTTGTGTTGGTTGTTACTACATTACTTTAAATTCGCGTAAACCTTTTTTAATTACAGCTGAACTCATCGAAAAACAATTTTTTTTTTCTATCAATAAAGTAAAAATTAACACGGTGTTTATCCTCAAATTCAAGTGATGTTGACAGTAAAGCTGTAGTGATGAATACTATGATTTTCATATGTTGATAATTGGTATATCCAAACTCCATTATAATTAGCTCCAAAATAAAACTAGTACCGGAAACAACTAGAACTAAAAAATAAAAAGATACTTCTTATTACAATTACTAATATGTTATTTTTTTTTGGTCTAAAATTTAATAGAGATTTTGTTTTTTATTCCAATCTCGTTTTTTAGGAATATCCATATTTTTTTGTATTGTGTAGTGGCTCTACACAAAATCTCTTGGCTGCAGTGGATCTGTGGGCGTTTGATTTATACGCCCACCCGTACGGCGTAACTTTAGCGTAAATACTATAATTATCTTATAATTAATATCATTACACACTTTTTTATTTTAAACAATTTCATTTATTTATATTTATACTATTAGTACAAATGGCGGATTTAATATTAAACTAGCATTCTTTGCTTGTCAAGAGGATGGCAAAAATATTATTTGTAGTTTCAAGATTAAATAAAATCAATCGAAAGAAAAAGGTAGAATATTAAAAATTGATGGACGTCTCTGATGCCGGAGATCGTTTAGGTAGGTAGCCTCCGTAGCGTCTATTTCTGCCACAAAACAGTAGTGTGCAAACATTACCGTGTTCCGGTTTGAAGGGCGCTCTAGTTAGTGTAATTGCTAGGATAACGAGACAACATCTTATGTCTTAGGCGACGAGAGCAATGTGGTGTAGTGCACACCATCTTAACTAACGCCGCGTTGTTATAAGCGGGCGTATCACTTACCATTCGGTGAACGTGTCGCTCATCTTATAGCTTAATTACATAAAAAAACGTTATATAAATAAAATGTACAGAATATATTCATGTTCTTTTTCTTTAGTTCTCCGACTGGCAAAGACTGACATATAAATTAGACTCTGTTTTTAATTTTTTTTTAATATTCGTTCTCCCGGTCAGGAGCGAATTAAAGCTAGAGCCGGCAACATTGTAATTACTGGCCTATTTTTCAGTTATGACACATTTGCGTTTGATAGATTTGTTTTAATTTTCTGACCTCAAAAATTTGGGCCCTAGGCACGTCTAATCTAGGTTGCCTACGTCTCAGTCCGCCTCTGGTTTTGATGTAGTGGATCTAGGGTCCTCTACTGACGTTCTCTTTAATATGTATCCATTTATTTTCTTTGTGCTCACGCTCTTCTTTCACTCCTATTTTTCATCCATTCCGGTCTTACTTTAAACTCTTGTTTTCTCTGTCATTCTCCATCCCATTCGCTTCTTTCATGGATCTCACTTAAATGAGGAAGACAAGACGTTATTTATTAATTGAGTCCATTTTACATTTCATATACAATACATTTGTTATTATTATCTATTTACATTGTTACTCTTATTTTAGCTTTATTCTATTTACCATACATTACACACGATTGCTTAGTAAATGGCACTTAAAATTGCTGGAGACCCTGTTTAGGAAGGTACTACCGCAGCTCCTATTCCTGCCACCAAACAGTACCATGTGCAAACAATGCCGTGTTCCGGTTTAAAGGTCGTCGTAACTAGTGAAACTACTGGGCTATCGGCATTCGACTCCTAAAATCTCAAAGCCACATAAACGTCAAAATATTTCCATATTTATATAAAATACATATTTTAATTAAGTGTATTCGTTCGGTGGACCGACGATCTGGTGAAGATTGCGGGAAAGTCCTGGATAAGAAAGAGCAGGGCCGATCGGTGTGGAGATCATTGAGTGTGGCCCATGTCCAGCAGTGGACCTATATCAGCTGATAACGATGACGCTCATTCGATTCATGACTTTATTTTCAATATCTAGTTGAAATTGTACTAAAAATGATTAAGAAGTTCTAGTTATTTTTTAATATATTTTATCACTAGATATTAAATGACACATTATATTCAAATATGAATGAATATGATAGAAAATTTCTATTATAGAACAATTGAATTTTTTTTAAGCGGTAACTAACTTTCTATTCAACTTTTACGATAAAACGTATAGCGAGTTAAAATTTATAGTTAAGAATTTCTCAGTTACAACATACTTCAATTAATTAAGCTGTGGTATAAATAAACATATTTATGAGCGTTTAAATGCTTTTAAAGAAGTTTCTATAACGAACCAATGTAAAGTTTACGGCGCGCCGACAAACACTATAGCACCAGGACCGTTTTTTGTTTGTTACAACGTTACATCGAATTTGCTTTTTATTTTCTTTAGTTTAATTAAAGACATAAATTTCTATATTTTGGGTGGTCGCGTATTGTTACTACTACAAAGTAATATCACTTTGTTTTATGTGCAGCAAAATTGGTATTGTATTGGGTGTTGTAAATATCAGTATGAAGGTTTTGTGAAAGAAAAACAAATAACATCAGATCGCGAAATGATTGGATCACAATTGTGTGGTTGTGTATCGAACGGAGATCTCATAACGTCTCCTAATGTGGATCATGTAGTGAGAATTATGTAGATAAAAATCTCCATATAACCTGGTCATCCCATTTACAAATGCACTATAATAGACAGATATCAAATATAGTCCCCGACGTGTGTTTCTTAAAACTTGTGGACCTTCAAAAAAATTGTTTAATCTTTACACCAAGTTCGGCGCCGTAGCTGCGGTTCTCCAGATATCTTCTCACTCCTTTTCTCATTCCTTAAAAAAGTAAATATAAATAAACAAATGCTCAAACACATGGAAAGCCTTTCGTCTGTGTAGTAATACAATGCTCTGCTTTTCAGGTGATTACCTTAGAGACAAGTATGAAGGAGCTACAGAGGTAAAGGTCTCCAGGCGCGGTAAACTTAGGCTGGGAAATCCACATTACACATTGCCAACAGCTCACGATTTGGTATATTTAGAAGAATCCCCTAACTACTGCATTAGAAACGATACACTGGTAAGAATAAGTAATCGTAGTTTAATTACATATTATGTATTTTACAGTCAGTGTACACATAATCATTTTTTTTAATATCGTTATTTCATATATAAATTATCGAAAAAAGGAAAACTACTTTATAAATTTAGCTGTACCGCATTCAACAAAGATCTTTTTCGTTACCGGAAGAAAATTTAAAATAATTTCCTCCATCGGGGGGGTAGTTAGAGTTGTATGGGATATCGAACCATTAACACCCCCTCAATAGCTTATTGTGTTTCAAAGAGTCCCGGTGGAACCGACGGTACGCACAAACCTAAAAAAAGATCTGGAAATGCAATAATATGAGTTTGTTTTTTTTACATCTATATACATCTTTTTTTTTTTAATACTACTATGGAAAATAGAAAGAAAAAAATATTACTTACAGTTATTTTAAAAATCTGAATATAATTGGCGGTAATGATAATCAATAACATTTATTTAAATAAATATTAAAATTTGTAGGGCTCTCTCGGGACAACGGGAAGGGAGTGTAACAGAACATCAGCAGGCATGGATGGTTGTTCCCTAATGTGTTGCGGCAGAGGATATAACACTAAGAAGATGGTGATCAGGGAGCGTTGCGAGTGTAAATTCCACTGGTGCTGTCGTGTCGACTGCAACACTTGTGTCCGATCTGTTGAAATATATACTTGTAAATAAATGTACACTAGAAATAATACATCCTTTAGGTACTGAATAAAAAATAATTGTTTATTACTAAATTAAATAAACGGACTAAACATTTCCTGAAATATCAATAATACAAAACAATAAATTATGCGTTAGAGTTTTTTCTTTGAATTTTTAATGCCAATTAAATCTATACAATTAAAAGTAACTTAATAAAAATTTCGAAAATTTATAATTCTTACACAAATGTACTTTTTTATTTGTTCCGTGAGAGAAATCTTCGAAAGATACCCTGATTCTGGGGGAAGGTCAGGGTTATGAGAGATTTTTACTCATTAAGACCCCCTCGGTGGTCTGGAGTGTATTTTGAGAGAGTCCGAGATCTCTTATAGAACGCACCGGTGCCCCTCTGCACTTGGTGTTTTTTTTTTTCTTTTTTTTAAATTGTTCCTCTACGTGTTTTGGGTCAAGGCCTTCAAGTTCATTACATTTACCGTCATATCTAATGTTATTTCTATACATTGTTTGTACTTCATTCTCCTCTTACATCCTTTCTTATCTTTCATCCTCTACTTATCTTTCACACTTCTTTTCTCTTTCATACTAAATTGCATTTTTTTCTTCCATACCTCCCGCAAGTGAAGACAGTCGCCTCGTCGTCGAACCTGGAACAAATCATCTCATTTTTCATTCCATTTCTTCTTTCTTCTTCACCTTCTTTTTTATAAATTTTAGATTTTTCCTTGTTTTATTTTTTAGTTTTACTTTACTTTATATTTTTATTTCTTTACTATTTTTATGTTTTATTGTATCTCTGTCTAAATCCTAAAGCCTATCCTATTTTTACTTTGTGGTTTTTCATATTTTATGTTTTATTTCTTCTTATGGTTTCAGCTATTACTACTTTGGTGAATTTTATAAATATTTGACGACTTTCGTCTTCACTCATCAGGAAGGCAATAGCTTCCTTGGTGAGCTGTCTTCCAAGCTCCACCTCCAATTCCATCCTCTGTTTCCCGTATAAGGGACAGGAAGTCAAAAAATGCACCACAGTCTGGTCCACCGCAGGGTCACAAAGGTATGAGGGACCTCCTTGAGCTTGAACCTGTAAAGATACTCTGAAAATCCCCCGTGCCCCGTGAACATTTGGACCAAGACCGTGTCGAGCTCCAGCCGGCGCAGTGAACCATAGGCAGACGCTACGTTTGGGAAAAATACCCTCGTTATTGAAGCCTCCTCCTGTTCCATTCGTCAAGCGTCTTCAGCCTGAGCTGACGCTTGACGAAGTAAACGGGGCAATTCTCGTACGCCGGTCTCCTTTTATTCTTTAGGGCCGCTTCCTTGGTCAGTTGGTCCGCCCTCTCGTTCCCCTACACTTGTTGTTACACGTCTCTAAGGAGGAGGCTAATCCTTTTAGGCACCATCGTTGACCTATACGCTATCCCACGTAGGTTCACTTGTTGAGCGATAAGGACGCCCACCAAACTCCTAAACCCTTTTAGTCGCCTTCTACAACAAGCAGAACTTACCTTAGCCCTATTCTTACTAGCCTGAGACTACAGGGCTAACACAAATGTACCTATTTGTCTTTATTATTATCTTACTGTACGTACAAAAGATCCTATATAAATTAATTGTAATTAATCTATGTTTTTAAAGACTGCTAGCAACAATTATGTTTAATATATAATTAACACCATGTAAGTTCCCACCAGTAATATAAAATTATTTAAAAATGTATATAGTCTTTGACCATACTTTAGTTGTTAGTTTAATTTATCTCGTAAATACATTTTAGCTTATGTCGTGTTATTATAACATTGAATGAATTGTAAATTATATAAATTAATTATAAACTAAACTTCAATACATTACATTGAAGTTGAGTTCATAAGGTATATAAAGTAGGAAATACAATAAAAATTTCAAAAATATGTTTTCTTTATTTACTGCCATTAACGATTTTCCGATATTCGTTCCTCAAGAAACTATAAACAATCATATAAAAGATGAAAATAATTTTTGTAACACTATGCAGTTTTTTGTGAAGAAAAACGGGTTTAAGTAAATGAATACCGGCCCTGGTCGAGGCCTGGGTCCGCGAGGGGAGGGCGTCTAGAGCGTCCGCGGCGGCGGTCGACGTAGAGGAGGAAGCGGAGAGACTGGTGGCGGCCGTGTCGCGCGTGTGCGACGCGAGCATGCCGCGAGTGCGCTTCTTGCCTCCTAGGTGCGGTGTGTACTGGTAGTCGGCGGACCTAAGGCGCCTTCGTAAGGCGTGCGTGGCGAGCCGGCGACGGTTCCACAGGTGCCGACGTCGACGGAGGCGCGATACGGCCGAGGAGGAGCGGCTGGATGCGGCGCACAGGGCCAACGTGAAGGAGCTGGTGAAGAAGGCCTCCGAAGTCGAGATGCTCGGGTCATTGGACGGCGACCCTTTCGGGAAGCCATATAAGAGGGTGCGGCAAAAGCTGCGCCCTTGGAGACTCCCTCTGACTCGCAGCCTCCGACCGGAACTTCTGCCGGACGATCTGCACCCTGTTCCCACGGCGGGACGTCGAGGGGTCGCCATCGACAGCGACTTAGTCCCGCGGCGGCCGAGGGAGGGTGGGGGAAGAAGACTCCTTCCAACCGGATGACGCCCCGGGTATCAGCGAAGGGGAACTGTCAGCGGCCGTCAAAAGGATGCGTGTCAGAGACACCGCTCCTGGGCCCGACGCGTGGGTTCTAGCTTTGGGTCTCCTGGAGCCCACGACGCGGGCGCTGTTCACGGCGTCTTTAAAGCAGGGTCGGTTTCCGCGCCTATGGAAGACGGGGAAGCTGGTCCTGCTCAAGAAGGGGGGGAAACCGGTCGACTCGCCGTCGTCGTATCGGCCCATAGTGTTGTTGGACGAGGTGAGCAAGCTCTTCGAGCGCGTTATTGCAACTCGCCTCGTTCGACACACGGAAGAGACTGGACCGGATCTGAGCGATTCACAGTTCGGATTCCGCAGGAGCAGGTCTACCGTCGAAGCTATAGCGCGGGTGCGCGCCATAGCGGACGACGCGGTGTCTCGCGGAGAGGAGGTGTTGGCGGTGTCGCTCGATATCGCCAACGCGTTCAACACCCTTCCGTGGGAAACGATCACCGCTGCGCTGGTCCAGTTTGGGGTCCCGGTCTACCTGAGGCGTCCGATCGGGACGTACCTCTCGAACCGGTTCGTGAGGTACCCGACGCGAGACGTGTGGTTTCGGCACGGCGTGTCGTGCGGCGTCCCACAGGGTTCGGTCCTCGGGCCGCTCCTGTGGAACGTCGGTTACGACTCGGTGCTGCGCGGGGCTAACCTCGGAGGAGTCGACGTGACTTGTTACGCCGACGACACCCTGGTGACGGCGCGCAGACGCACCTTTAGGGAGGCGCGCGCATTCGGCGCTTGGTGTTGGAGGTGGCGCTGGGCAAGTGCGAGGCTTTATGCTTCTACGGCGCTCGGAATGCGCCTCCGCCGGGAGAGAGATAGTCGGTGGGACTTCCATCGCCGTCAGTACTTCCATGAAGTACTTGGGACTCGTCCTCGACGGCCGGTGGAGGTTCGACGAGCACTTTCGGCAGCTGGGCCCGAAGCTCATTCGAGCGGCTGGGTCCCTGAGCCGCCTTCTGTCCAATCTGGGCGGACCGAGCGTCGGATGCCGGCGACTCTACACCGGAGTGGTGCGCTCTATGGCGTTATACGGAACGCCCATATGGGCGGAGAACCTGTCGGTCCGCGGCCGGACTCTGCTGCGATCACCGCAGCGTGTCATGGCCATACGGGTCGTACGCAGTTACCGTACCGTCTCCTTCGAGGCGGTGTGCGTCCTCGCCGGGACGCCGCCGTGGGATCTCGAGGCGGAGTCGCTGGCGCATGTGTACTGGCGGCGGAAGTGCGCCCTCGAGCGGGGCGAGCGTCCGTCGCCGGAGGAGGAAGAGAGGTGGCGCCGAGAGGGGCGCCTGGACGTGCGTCGACGATGGGAGCGGCGACTCCGAGACCCGACGCACGGCCGCCTCACCGTGGAGGCCGTCCGACCGGTCTTTGAGGACTAGCTGGATAGGGACTGCGGAGTCCTCAATTTCCGCCTGGTGCAGATACTCACGGGGCACGGTTACTTCGGGAGCTATCTGCACCAACGTCATTGTAGCGGTAGGACGGACGAGGCGTGCGACGAGTGTGGACACCCGGTGGACACATCGTCGCACACCTTGGCCGATTGCCCGCATTTCGGGGGGCATAGGGCCGCGCTCATAGCGGCGATAGGGACTGACCTCTCGCTACCGGCTGTGGTCCGGACCATGGTCGGAAGCGAGGCGTCATGGGATGCGGTATCCCGTTTCTGCGATATCGTCATGTTGCAGAAGCGAGAGACCGAGCGTCTTAGAGAGTGGGTGCCGAGGAGGCAGGAGGCGGTCGTAGTGCGCGGACAGCTTGTCCCCAACGGGCGGAGCAGAGCGCAGGATCGCCGCTTGCCTTCTTAGGCAGAGGAACCTGGCGCCGCGACCGACAAGGGCCGTCGGTCCGGCGCCCCCCTTGGAAAGGGTTCCTGGGGCGTATCTAGCGACGCGTCTCGTATTCCGACGCGTCGCCGCGTAGTGTAGGGATTTTGTCAGTTGGGAGGGATGCTTCACATCCCTCCCCGAGGCGGGCCCGTTCGATCCGGGCACCGAACGGGGGTTGCGGAAGAACTGTTTCGTGTTATCCCGCGACCCTCGTGCATTTATTTGCGGAAGTGATGGAATACCGTGTGAAGCTTTTTAGTCGGTTGGAGTCCGACACTACCCCGCTACCGGCCCAGTATTGGTACGGGGTGTGCGTTCCGTTAGCATTTTGTTACACACATTAATAAAAAAAAAAAGTAAATGAATAGATATAAATATCTCCAGCAAATGTGTGACTAGTAACTTAACTATCTTTAAAAAAATATTAAAGGTATATAAAAAAAATCATCTGAAATATGATTTTTACTAAAAAATTGAAATTAAGCAATAAACATTTCGTTAATGTACATATTTTAATTAATTAATAATTTGTCAGTGCATTTTTTAACCTGTGAAATGTGTCAATTATAATCTGCAGTCATAGATGACAAAACTTTATCCAAAATGTTCAAGCTGCCATTTTGGATTTATTGGATTGTTACTATAAAGTTTTGTTTGTTTTGTTTTCAATTAAACTAAATTTTCTTTTAGTGTCTTCTATTCAAATATGGGGAAGCGGTCAAAACTTGTAATTGTTAGTTAATACTTAAAAAAAAATATTTTTATTAAACATGAAGTATTTAAAACATATTTAACTCCTGTATTGGAAACGATGTATTAGGTTTTAAACAAAAATATCGCGTTTATTTTCATGTTTTGTTTGTGCATTATCGTAGGTTGTTTTTATTACGCTTTTACTGCATAACATTTCGCTTTTACATGGCAGGGTTATTAATAAAATATTATTACTTACCCTAACATTACGATTGTCAAGGATGTACCATTGTCTGAACGAAAATCAATACCATTATACTTTTATATAATATGTCTCATTCGTACATAATATAAAGAGTTACATGTAGATAACAGATTGAAAATAATACTTAAAAATATATTTTTCAATGTATACTATGTACTACTCTATTGCTCCTATATATTTTTTCATAGAAATTGATCTCTATAGACAATTCATAACAAGAATTATAATATATATATATATATATATATATATATAAATATTGGTAAGAATTAAGAATTGTGACATTAAAAAAATAACACAAAAAATTATTTCCATTAATAATTTTAAAATCAACCTAACATCATACATTTCTATGCTGCAACTTTCTTAAACCTGTGTTGTTATAGCCACAAGAAAATAGTTTGCTGTGTACACTCATTGAATTTGTTTTAATTAAATTTATATAATTCCAGCAAAGTTCAGAACATTCAAGCAGATCAAGTTTAAACAGCAAAAGCAGTAGAATTAGTGCACAAAAGTTTAGTATTAGAAAGAAGAAATATAAAAGAAAAACACTAAACAATGTTCTAAAAGTATTTAATAGATTAAAAGATAATAATGTCTCCAGAAACCCTTCAACATGCTCTTTTAATTCTCTAAATAATACTGTAATAGATTTAGATACAACAGAAAACACTCCAGTTAAATGTAACATAAATATAAATCAAAACAATTCAGTACTAATACATGATGAAGAAGAATCCACAAACCAATGGGAAAATGTTAATTCAAACATAAATTCTCCAATATATTGCTCAACACCTAAACATAACTCTAAAGTTAAATTAAAACAATCTAGTGACCAACTCAACAACAACAATTTAAGAAAAGAAAATCTTAACAAAGAAATAATTAATTTAACAAATGAAATAAATGAGGAATCATTTTTAACTATAGATTTAACAGGTGATAGCTTACAACAGACCAGCAGTACAGTTAATGATCAAAACACAGTTATAGATTTAGTTAACAAAACTGATGAGAATGAAACAGTAACAATGAGTAAAACAAGTCTTTCCTTGAGTGGAGATTCTGATGTAACTGTACTTAATATGAAAAATGCTACACCTAGTCGGTACGTGCAAAATTTTGTGAAGGGATTAACAAAGCTGAACACTAAAGAGAAGGATAATTTATTGGAAGTTATTACCCAGACTATATTCAATGGATGTAAACTAAACACAAAAAAAAATGGTCTCAGTATCAATGTAAGTCTTTTACACTTTTTTTATTTAGTATATATTTTTAAGAGATTAAACTAATTTCTTTACAATATAGCATATCTAATAAACCCTATTAACTACCTATCAGCTTAACTACATTATATATTAATCACAAATTAAAAAATAATTCTGTCTCTTTCTAATTATGTTACTATAAAGCTCCACCACCTTGAGAACCTGTGATCTTAATGTCTAGAAATGAAGATATTAGCCCCAAATTGTATACTTTTTTAATTTTGTTATCATTGTTTTGGTGAAAATTATTTTTTATCTACCTACCCCAATTAGTGAAATGGTTTCATTGAAATATTAACAAAATTCAATCGATGTTTATTGTCGTAATAGATAATGTAACACTTTCTATATAGACCCCTTCATGGGTCTATGTAGAAAGTGTTATTTGTATATTTTGTAGCCGTCCTGTTCATACATCAAAGAAGTTACCATCGGTCAGACAAAATCAAGGAATAGCATTGGTAGTAACATATACAATCCAACGATGAGATCCCAAAAAAATACTGGATTAAGAATGATTGTTATTGACGGGAGTAATGTAGCTATGAAGTAAGTATCCCATTTAAAATCAAAATCTACTTTCCAAAAAGGTTTTCATTGCAAAGCTGCCATTAAGGGTATATGTTTGGAATCCTATTGGTCCTGCTGTTCTATTTTAAACCATGAAATGCTAACTTTGTCTAGCAACATAAAGACATACTTAGGTCTTTATGTAACCATCTTTTTGTGAAAGGATAGATATGGTTCTGCCTTGTTGCCATTCAGTATGCAACTATGAGATTTTGGGCAGTGAAAGTCCGGCATAACTATTCAGTTGGCCTGAGAGCAGACGGGTATCCAATCAGGAGGTATGAACAGATCTTTGTATTATCTTGTTATAAGTAATAGAACTTTTTTTTTATTTATTGAAGCTATGAGATGAACGGGACCATCAACTGATGTTAAGTGTTACTCCCGCCTGTAACAAGTGACGCTAATTAGGATGGTATATACTGCACCACATTGTGCTCATCTCCTTGGGCCATAAGATGTTGAGTCTCGTTGCCCAGTAATTTCACATCGTTGGCTGCAATAGAAGCTGCGGTGGTATCTAGACGGTCTCCGGCAACCGAAACCTACCACCAGTAAAGTATTTTACTATTGTATTAAAGTACATAGTAACCATAGTCTACTATTGTAATTGGTGTGAGATATTACTTATATTGTTGTAAATATGTCAGAAGTGACCAACCTTTAATACAGTATTGACATAATTAATTGCTGAACCAGGTTTATTTATCACTGCTGTAAGTTTACTTAACTGTCTGTGGTTCGTTTCCATGATCACATTGATTTTGAACCTAGATGGCAACCTATATAGTTATGCCGGCAATAACATCATTACTGTGGTCCGGCTGTCAACGTGAGGGCTTGGGTATTCTGGTTGAGCCCATCAGCATACTCATTGTGTTTTTCTTAACTCACGAAATGCAGCAGAGAAAAAAGATGTTGATTCCCATTAAGCCAAAAATTATACTAGTTACAGCGCCTTTCAAACCAGAACACAGTAATGTTTGCACAGTACAGAAATAGGTTCTGTGGTGACGTGCTTAGATGGTCTCCGGCGACGAAAATTTACCATCAGTGAATTTAACACCATGATAACTTATGGTTTCTCCTGCTTATATGGAGCCAGTGCCGTTAGTTTCTGCTCCATTTCCCCTCTTCTTACAAACCTCTATTTTACTTCTTCATTCTATATTTACTCTGGATAGTACACCCCTAACACTAATACTGTATTCATGCTTTTTTTTATTCAACGAAGCAACGAGGCAAGATGGACGTTCACCTGATGATAAGTGGAAGTGGATACGCCTGTTCAGACCAACGTTGCGCTAGTTAGGCACAGCACCACATTGTGCTCGTCGCCTTGAAACATAAGATGTTAGATCTCATGACCCTAGTAATTACACCAGCGCCACAGTTGTTCAGCAGCAGAAATAGGAGCTGCTGTTTACCTACCTAGATGATCTCCGGCAGAAGAGAACTGCCACCAGTGCACTGCCGCACTTTGAAGGTAGATGACAACGCCTTCAGCGCCTCAAGAACTGTCCCTTGACCTGTTCCGTCCAGTGAATGCTTGCTTCATGCTTAAAATTAGTGTTTAATTGAATTCATTTTAATTGTAGGCACACATTGGGCAGGGCGTTTTCTGTGAAGGGCCTGAAGATCTGCATTGATTATTTCCTGAAGCTGGGTCACAATGTCAAGGCGTTCGTTCCGCAGTTCAGGTAAAAACCATTCACCGCATTGATTACTGCTGTCAACTTTTAAGCAATGAACGAAAGATGCTGTGATGGCTCAGGTTGTAAGGCGGTCGTAAGTACAACACGCCTTCAAGGGTCATGGGTTCGATGTCCATCGACCGCACTGGAGCTCGGGAGAAGAATGAAGATCGAAGATGAAAATAAAAAATGGCGACACCAATAATGTTGCTGCGGTTCTTCATGTATGTGATAATAAAATGTATCTTGCAATGTTGTCTTTCATTTATTATATACTAGCTGTTCCACCCTCACCTCTCCGCCGCAACACCCTTTGGAGATAAAATTTTTTAAAATCCATTCATAGATCAGTTCTAAATGGTAGAAGCAATTTCCACTTAATTTTGAGTGTCTACACCAAACAGTTTCGAAGATCTCGTGTCGAGTCCAGTGAATCTCTGGACTACTTCCACGTACGTATTATACTTATTGATCACGTTTAAATGTATATTCCAGATGCAAATTCGGCAAGAGCACTGATCCCCGGCTGCTGGACAAGCTGCAGTGTCAGGGTCTGGTCATATACACACCCTCCAGGGAAATACAGGGACGAATGGTCAATTCATATGACGACAGGTTAGATTTTAAAATGTTCCCATCACCAAGTTATATATATAAAATATAGTATATATATATATATACATATATATATATGTAAATATATATATAAATATATATATATATACATGTATACATTGCATATGTCCAGCTGTGGACTTAAATCGGTTGAGATAATATATTATGTATTTATTTTATACACAGCACCACACTATGCTCGTCATTCACATCAGTCGACTCTCGTTACCTCAATAATTTAAAGAAATTACTGACGTAACGAGACTTAACTGTTTAATAAATAGCTAAAGAGCTACAACGCCGTTCAAACTGGAACGCAGTAATATATCTTTTATTACTATTTGGCGGCAGCAGCTGCGGTAGTACCAACACAGTCTCCACAAGGACCTGTCAGTAATTATAGTCGTCGCCCAAACTGCGTCCACCGCTGGGCTTAGAGCTCCCCAAAGATCTGAACATACAGTCAGCATGGCCTCCAGTACCGCTGGGCACCGGGTCTATTGTATGTATGGGTTCATATGTGGGGATTTGAGCCATTTCCCACCACGCTGGCCCAATGCGGGTTGGTGGGAACCAGAGCCTCGTTTGTTGATTAGCAGGGTGCGCCACGAGCAGGTGGTTCGCTGGGGTCCCGTGAGTACCCCTTACATCCCCTTTTTTATGACGACTCCTTACATGTTTATGTATGGTTACTTCAAGGTACATCGTGCAGTGCGCGGCCGAGTTCGACGGCGTCATAGTGACCACAGACAACTACAGAGACCTCCTCAGCGAAAATCCAAGATGGCGGGCCGTCATAGAGAACCGGCTGCTCCCTTTCACGTGGGTGGGGGACATGTTGATGCTACCCCAAGACCCGTTAGGCAGGAACGGACCAACTCTGAGACAGTTCTTGAGACACTGAAGGTTTTGTCGTCTACCTCCAAAGTGAGATACATTTACTGGTGGTAGGTCTCCGTTGCTGGTGACCAGGTAGGTAGGTAACACCGCAGTGTCTATTTCTGCCGTGTAACTGTAGTGTACAAACATTACCGTGTTACGGTTTGAAGGGCGCTGTAGCTCAGCCCAAATTGATTTTCCATATGGATGAACACAATGTGGTGTTATGTAAATATCCTAACAAGCACCTCGTTGTGATTAAACGTTACCAAATAATTGAAAGCTCGATTAGTTGTTATATAAAAAAACGGCTATTATGTGTAGTGGATAAAAAAAAATTTTTTTTAAAGATTTAGCGATATTAATAAATTGAAATATTTATACAACTCGTTGAGATTTGTTTTTGGATAATTATTTTCGGCTGAAGGATCATCAAATAAAACCTTTATATGTAAAGTACTCATCGTCATCATCACCAGCCGATGGACGTCCACTGTTGGACATAGGCCTCCCTCCAAGTTCTCCACATCGGTCGGTCCTGCCAACGGCAGCAAAGTTGCAGGTACCTCCGGGCATCAGAGCCGAGGGGATATAAAATAAAAAAAATTAATTATTTTTTCTATTAGTCATCATCAGCCATTTTATCTACTGCTGGATATATCTCTTTAATGTCTTCCAAGGTCTAAGCTTTTCGCATCAACCCACTTCCGGTTGATTGATGGCGTCTCCATCTCGTCAGTATTTATAGTGATTATTTTTTTTTATGATTGTGGTATTGGAACGTTGTGGTGATGCCACAGAGTTTTTTGATACGTGATTATGTCCGACTGCATACATTTTATCTGCAACGATGACATTCGCAAAATTATGTATATAAAAAAAAATTATGTAACGATCATTTCATGATCGTCATCATTGATAACATTTATATTAATTTTATAAGTTTTTTTTTTTTGTTATTATGATTGACTCTTGACTACATTCCCGCCTGATGGTAAGCGGTGAATGTAGCTGCAGTAAAACCGCTCTGGTCTATAAGCAGCCCATTTTTTTTTCACTGAATACTCATTAGATTTTGTTTCTATTACCCAAGCCTGGACTACTTATTAGTAATTTAATATATTTTTTTTTTGTATTCTAAGTATAGATTAAAAATGCAACGCCACACGTACTGTATATGATTGAAGTAGTACTCGATGCCCGTGATGGATATAGCCGTTATAAAATGATTATTCTACGTTTTTGTATATCACTCATAGCCATAATAACAAAAGCGGTGAATGCTACACGTGACAACATATATCCGTCATGTTTGTTGTTCATGACGGATATACCCGTCACGTTTTGTTGTTCATGATGGATATAGCCGTCACGTTTTGTTGTTCATGAAGGATATAGCCGTCACATTTTGTTGTTCATGACGGATATAGCCGTCACGTTTTGTTTATGACGAATATAGCACTCAAGTTAGCTTTCTTGTCAGATATATCCGTCATGTTTGTAGTTCATGACGGGCATGTCCGTCACTTTGTAGTTTTCACGACGGATATATACGTCACGCTGGTTATTTTCATGAAGACTGTATCCGTCAGAAAAAAAAACGAGTTCTTGCCCAAAACTATCTTTGCAATACTCTTGATGCATGATGCTGCTCGTGTGCTTAACGCGCGTTACAAATTGTATGTGAATGATCAAAAAAAAAAAAAAAGTACATTTTCTCATCGCGATAGGATGTGAGACGTAAAATCGTAGAATCGTTTAGATTAAAAAAAAATACATAATAAAGTGATTTAATTATTTCGTTTTTTATTTATACATTTTAAATTAAGAAAGGTTAGGTCTTTACTACATATATATATATGTAAGTATGGAGATATGCAGAGATTTATTACGAAATCTCCGAAACTACTAACATATCCTCCTCCTGCACTTTCCCCAGCTATGTGGGATCGGCAGTGTGTACTTCTCTTCCATATCCCTCTATCAGCCGTCATATCTGAATTCACACTTTCTACTAACATATAACCGCTCAAAATTTGAGAGGGATACCCTGCCATTTAAACATCAGCTAAGAACAGACTAAAATTCCATCCCCAAAGGGTGTTGCGGCGGGGAAGTGAGGGTGGAGCAGCTAGTATATAATAAATGAAAGACAACATTGCAAGATACATTTTATTATCATATACATGAAGAACCGCAGCAACATTATTGGTTTGCATACAACACGGGGACCAACGACGCTGAACGGCTCCTCATGTTGAAACAACATTGATTATTATATTTGGTGCAATTCAGTTATATATATATACGCAACTATATGACGTTTTCAAACGAAAAATAAATATATAATATACATGTATATACTATGTTAAATACAATCGAGTTGCGGCCATTTAAACGAGAGGCTGGATGGCCTTCGAAAATGATAGTGATTGTTGGATGTTAGCAGCATAATATCGATAGGTATTGACATCTGTGAGATGCTCTTGTCCAGCAGTGGACGTCTGTTAGACGATCTTTATTTTATGAAGCGACTAGTCCAGCGAAACGTTCACCTTATGCCACGTGATACGCTTGCCCATAACAACGTGGCGCTAGTTGGGATGATATACACAATATTGTTCTCGTCGCCTGGAGAAATTAATATTAAGTCTCGTTACATCAGTAATTTCACTAGCTACAGCGCCCTTCAAACCGGAACACAATAATGGTTCGGCGGCAAAAATAGGAGCTGCTGTGGTACCTACCTAGTCGGTCTGGAGGCAGGTAACCGTTGGACGCTGGCCGCGTAATATCAACAGGTGTAAGACATCTCTGCGGGATGCCAACGTCCAGTACTGAACTTCTATTAGATGATCTTCATTATCCAATCAATGAATTAATCAGGACCATTTTTAGGTTTCTTTTTAATTACAACATTTTTAGGTCTTCCATCATTATTCAACCGATGGACGTCTACCGCTGGACTTAGGTCTGATAGTTACGTATCTATACACAACATTATATTCTACTACCGTATACAATTTGGCAAACATCAAAGCGTGTAAAAATATAATTGCCATCGTATATATAAAAAAAAAAATTACAAAAATGCTCACTTTTCTTTATCCAAGCTCGCTTTCTCTTACCCTACTCGCAGTCTTTTCATTACACATCTTCAATTCCGCCATTATTATTATCAGACGTAATTTCTATACTATAAAGAGTTCAAACTTAATCATTCCAAAAGAACATGCACAGTTTTTTTTTTACTTACACACAACTTCACGTGATGTTAAATAATAACACATGATCTCCAGCTCTCGTGTTGAGAGTGGGAACAGCGAGACTGTTATGGCGGAAGTTTTACAATACGATGGTAGCTAGTCAGATCCATCAAAATTACAAGATTTATCACCGGAATCGAACCATCGTAAAAATAAAACTTATAAAACTGTTAAGTTATACAATAGCAACTTTAGAAAAAATTCTTATTAAAACTTAACATGCAAACTTAATAAACATTTAAAATATATACACAAAATAAGTTAATAGCGATGGAGTTTTATGGTTGAAAAATTGTTATAACCATAGACAAAAAATCTATTAAATTCAGTGCAGTAACTTTTTTAAACAGCTCATTCAATGTCTCGTTACTATGAGGACGGAGACATTTCCTGCTATTGAGATTTACATCCATCTCAAGCTATCGGAACTCGCAGTCTCTCCCATTATTTAGACGAAGTTTTGTCCAACTATTGGGACACGGCTTTCTGACACTATTGGGGTTCGGAGTCTCTCAATACTGGAAGTAGAAGCATTTTTCCACAATTCCAGTAACAAACACCATAAGCAAATAATCTCAGCGACGCGTTTATTAGTGATTCAAGAAAAAAAAATTAGACGTACTTTAGATCTGTAATTGACAGCTAATTGAATATTTAATTAGAAAATTTTAGGAAGAGTTTTTTGGCACTGCAGTATTAGATTCCTTATAAGATGGATTATTAAAAAGAAAACAACAAAAATAAAACAATCGCAAAAAACATAAAAATACTACGTGGACTTTTTTTTTTTAAGAAAAAAACAGTAACCGAGAAATTAAAAAAATATCTCAACAAAATTGTTTACATCAACTCTCTTACATAAAAAGATTTTTAAGGACTAGTAACTATCCTAAATGAAGTATTACATAGTATGTCGAACCACGCTTTGACTAGTGCTTGCATTATACAATGTCCAATTATACATTAATTTTAAAATAAAAATAAATTATCTAATATCTCCGTAATATATTAATGTTAACATTTTATATGAAAATAATAAATTGCAATAATAATTAACAAAGACATTCATTCGGTTTTTATTGAAATTAAAAAGCGTGTAACGGAACGTCACAATCTGCAATGAAAAAATTAACACATAATAAAAACATATAAATCATATGTAATATATGTGCAATAAATTTTTAAATTGGAATTAATAATAATTATCAAACTAAAAATTTATTTTAGTATTGCCACTATTATTAAACATTCTCTATAAATTAACATTCACAAAATTATAAAAAAAATATATAAACAAACATGCTCGTAATATTTGGTATCGTGCAATAAAACAATAAAAAAAATAATAATTAACATAATTTTAGGTATTTCTCTTATATGCGCCATATAAAATTCTATTACAAAAACCACAAATACACCTATAAATAACCTATATATAATGAAAATGGGTTTTGTTTGTAAGCCAATCACGTAAAAACTAGTGAATGTATCAACATGGGAATATAACCTTTCCACGAGGAATGATTTGTTGATGGTTATAGGCTATATATTATGTGAATTTCCTAGATTCTTCATCAATTTACTTCTAATTAACCTTTATAAACATTCCAATTTCGTATGATTTAAGCAGTTGCTATAGTAACGGTTGTTGCTCTCGAGGAATACTTGAGAAATATTTCAAGCCTAGTTTCATATTACAGCCAGCAAAGAGGGGCGGGGAACAGCTATTTATTTATATACAAACTCTTATAAAATATTTAATCTACATACAAAATAGGAATCATGTTCCATTTTCAAATTCGAAAGAAAAACATTTGAATTGACAAATGGAATTTGTAAAATTACTGGCTGATTTTTTTATCCTATCAAGAAAACTGCAGAATCCGTACAAGAATGTAGCTATTCCATTTTTCAAATTTGGAATGGTATCGGTTTTAGACAGTATTTGAATTTTCGAATTAATTCTAGAACTTCTCACGGCATTCACTTCGCTGCATGTTAATCAATACAAAACGATTATTCAGTTCGAATGAAGGCAAGTAATATAAGAGACGTATTCATAATTATTTTTAAACCTTTTTTTTTATCGCATGTTAAGCTTATATTTGGATAAATGACGGAAACAGATTAAAATTAATACCGACCTTGCATCTACATGAAAATGGACGACGTTTTTAATGGTTTAGTGTTTTTATTATAATAATAAGGCAACGATATCAAGCCACTAACGTCGATCCGATCGCTTATGACAACATTTATAATGTATAAACGCTTCTAATACTAAAAGCACTTCCGTAGGCCATATTTAAATAGGAAAGTTGTTTTTTTTTATTTGCGCCACTTCGACAGAGAATATAATGTTAATTCCGCATTAACTGAAACTGTATTTTATATAATTGCTATTAATATATTATGCGTAGATATTAATTGCTATAAAAAATTATATCACAATTCAGGAATTAACTTGTTTAAATAAATATATATTAATTAAAACTCAAGTGTATTTGTCTATGTTTTTAGATTAAATGAAGACAGTTACGAAGTCCTTATGATCCTATTTCTCTGCCGAAATGACCCAAACAACAGAATAGTCACAGGTCTTCGTCTTTCGGCACCATGTTGTCGAGCTTCATCTGCTCCAACTGTAGCTGCCGCCTGATCGATCCCAGTTGGGTTAGTATATTCACTTTGCCGCCATCCTCATTCGGTAAAGTTTTCAATATATTCTTCTGTACAGCCGGAACCCTCCACTTGTCGTCCACCATTTGCATCGCTTGGCTCAATTCATTGTTGTCGTTGACGTCTTTAGCAACAGCGATTGGGGAATGTTTTAATATGGGGATGGGGAGAGAATCTTCCTTCATATTACGTTTAGGCTGAGTGTGTATCAACACCTTTTCCCTTATCCCATTATTGTTTTTATTATCTCTATAATTTATTTGATTGGATACTTTATCATCTGTGTAATTTATTTCATTGGAGTTTTTGTTATCTGTGTAAGCTTTTTGTGTTTTTGCATTATCTGTGGTATCCAAACGGGTTTCCTTTGGTATGCCATTTGAAATTAGACTCTCTCGGCTGGGGTTAAGGTTTCGCCTCAAATAACTTTCCACATCGTAGTTCGGAGAAAATATGGAACTATCAGGGATATTAATGGAGTATGGTGGTTTTTGTACAGTGGTCTTATTTTGGGGATACAGTGGTTGCTTTGGTGGATTCTTCTCGCTGTGGGATGTGCGGGCTACGTCACGCGGAAGTGGTTTGTACTGCGACGTTGATCGAAGCAGAGTTTGTTTCTCCTTCTCTATTTCTCTTTGAAGCAAATTGCGCTTCTTCTCGTACTCCAACGAATGCTCCTTCATCTGGAGAACGTAGTTTAAAAATGTAATAGAACATTGTGCCATGCCAGTGCCATTTAAACTGCTCATACTATAGTTATTTGTGCCATCAGGCGTGTCGTTGTACCGTTCGAAGATCCTTTTTATTTTTTAAAATGTCAAAAAAGGATTTGTGCATGTATATTTATATATTTTAACAGTAGGACTGTCACTTACCGCCTCATCTGCTTTAATTTGTCTAAGGGTCTCATGTTGTTGAGCAGACTTGAGCGCACGCAGCTGCTCTTCTAGGCGGCGCATTTCCGCTTCCTCCAGCATTCTAGCAATAATTACGTTTATAGTAATAAAACGAATAAACTACTTATATGTGTAGTACAGAAAAGTATATACAAACACGCAAAAAAACTATATGATGACTTTTATATAGGACAATGAGGAAGCGGATGATGAAGCATGTTCATGCAGACTACTTTTTTATTATTATTATTACTCTGCGCGTGGTGGATCAAGGCCTTTTTCTCTCCATCATATACCATCACTTATAATTTTTATACATTTATTTTACCCATACTCGTCTTGCTTACTCTCTTAACTAGCATAAACTGTTTTTCTTATCACACTTTTTTTCTTCTATCATACTGCATTCCATTTCATCCAGACTACTTTGGCTCTCATATCTGAACAGCCGAAATACAGCAACACTGTTGAGGCGCAGATTCACAAGACGAGGATGTTGGCTGGCCAGGCAGGTTCGAAAATAGCCTTCTCCCCACCAAACTCCACTAGCTCAGACTCACTATGATCTGTATAGACTATTCCTGAATGGCCTAGAATTTTATAAAATTTTAGGCCAACTGTAGTGATAGTTAAAACTCACTTCTCCCTTGTCTTCCTCTCTTCTCTTATTCTCTGCTGCTCTTGAATTTGATTCTTCAACTCTTGCTGGTAATACTGACGTCTCGCCGCAGCTTCCTGTAAACATAGGAATAAATGAAATTAATTGATTTACAATGAGATCTAGATTGAACTTCGCAAACAAAATGTCAGCGTGTTATTTTCGAGAAAAACTATTATATACCTAGTCCAGCCATAAGTTCTGTTACAAATAAAAATGCATTTTTTTCTTAATGAAGTAATGTAATATTATTCAAATTTATACCTACATACTTATTAATCTCAGTAAAAAATTATAAAAAAATTATATTCCAAATGTCCACCTTTCGCTTTTATACTGGCCTTTAATCTGTTTGGCCACGTATCTTTAAATTTATGCGCTGTTTCCAAGGAAAATTTCCACCACCGCCACTGCTTGTTCCAAAGATTTTTTTAAGAGACTGGATGTCGCTGTGTCAGCAGTCCATGTCCTCTAAAACTGACCATAATTTGAAGTCTAAAAGGGTTGAGTTCTGGGCTAGATGGGGGCCAGTCTTCAGCTCTTATACAGTTCGGAACGTTGGTTTCAAGCCAGGCTTGAATAGTTCGTGCCTTGTGACCAGGTGCAGAGTTCTGCTGGAAAGTCCACGGTATATTTTTAAAAAGTGTATTGCTGAGAGGTTTCACAACATGATTCAAGACTGTATTTTGATATACTTTGGCTAAAGTTGTCACTGCTTTTTCAAAAAAATTTAGTTTTGTGACTCTTTGATAAGACACGCCCCACCAAACCATCACTGACGCAGGATGATGACCACGTTGTACCTTTCTGACACCATCACTTGAGCAGCTTCTTTAGAACAGTGAGCGTACACTTTATCATTTTGCTTATTGTACTGTTCTTCAATCGTGAAAATTCTTTCTTCTATAAAGAGGATATTTTTGTGCCTTTCACCTGCGTATCGCGACAGGTTTGTTCGTTTTGATCGATCCCCTCCATCCATCTTTTATTGTAAAGATTGATTTAGGATATGTCCTGTATATCGATGATAAGCACCGAGCTTCAGGTCTTGTTCTATAATACGCGACAGAGTTTTAGCGGGAATCTTCATTTCTCACGATAGGATTTTTTGTTTCATAATGGGATTTCGACAAATTCTGGCTTTAACAGCATTAGTAGTTCTAACAGCACGCGGCCGCTCCGATTTCTTCTGGTCTTCGATAGAGTAAGTGTTGTTGTATCTGTTGAAAGTACGATATACGAACATACGGCTGATAACAAACTTTTGAAGTGTCTGGAATATGACCGATCGGACCGGCTCCATACCCATTTTGTGCAAGGCGATCACTGCAATACTATTTTCTTTAACACCCCATTCCATATTGTAATTTGATAAATAACACGAAAAAATATGTGAAATGGCGCAAAATCGAAAAAAGTTTTTAAAATAATATACGTGTTCCAAATTCAAAATAATTAAAAAGTTGAAAAAAAAAGAAATGTTTTTATGTAACAGTATTTATGGCCAGACTAGTTAGTTATATGTATATCATGTACGACATGAAGAGAAGTTTTCCAATACAAAAGCAGCAGTACCTTCTCTGCTTGCAAGTTCCTCAGTTGAATGGCCTCGGCGTCGAATATAGACGGCATATATGTATGTCGCAGGTCGTTTGTCAGCTTGTCCTTATTTGTCTTCTTCGTCGTGGCCGAACAATCTGGAAATAAAGTAAAAATCTACAATAGGCTCACCACTCAACCTCACGGGTGTTAACCATGAGGTCATGTGATAGAATGGAGAAACCTGCCCGTACGGATAACGGGAATTCCGTATGTTGATTGCAGGAACACAGCTTATGGCATAAGATGGTATCTTGCCAGGTCGGTTCGAAAAAAGTCTACAAAACAAACTTCCTAACACATAACCTGGGAATCAGACCAGGGACCTACGCATTCCAAGGCAAATGCCTAGTTATGAAACTTACCGCCGAAATCGCCGTAACTCTTTCTCCTCTCCTGCATCTTCCATTGGTTCCAGGTCTCCTCCGTCCACCTCTGTTCCCCGGACACGCGGGGCGATAGCTCTCTCTCAGCTTGCGTTAGTTTGTGAGAGATTTGCGGTATCTGTTGAAATTAAATCAAATCAGAGCACGGCAACATTTTATGATCGTCTGTCAAGATCAATGTTGCTGGAGAGTGTCTACATAGGTATCATAGCATATTTCTACCGCCAGATAATATTGTGCAAACATTCCTGAGTTCCGGTTTAAATGACGTTGTAACTAGTGAAATTAATACGATAATGAGACTTAACATTTTATATCTGAAGGCGGCAGACATAATCTGGTGGACTATACAGCATCTTAACCGGTGCACGTTTTTGTTGGTATCATTTATCATCAGATGTATATTACTTGGGCGAATAAAAAAACCAGTGCGAAATATATGAATATTCATACTGCGTAGAGGCCAACGTCATCAGTTTGCACTGCCACCGACAGCGGGCGCACCAAATTGTCCACTTGAACACCGGTGTCCACCTTCCTGTAAATTTGTAAATAAATAACACAAACATAATGTTTAAATATCTATATATATATATGCAAATAAAATATACAGGTCTATTTGAGACAACCTCAGGAAAAGCAGCTTTTCTTGTGACCTAGACTGACATACTATTTGCGAGCCTGCATGGCAAGCATGGTGAGCTTCCACAGAGTAGAGTAAATACTCCAAATATTTAGATAACTCATGTAGAGCTGGTGGATATCAATAATTTGAAATAATGACACATATTTATATATATATATAAATATATATATATTCTAGGAGTCAGGCGTATTTATCATAACATATATAAATCACAAGTATTCGATAACAGCCGGTCACTAACATAGCTTGAGATAACAGAACAGAACAAAAAATTTATCAGCTCTTGTCTTTGTGTTTTGTATAATATTGTCATAAGCTAAATCGAGATGCACCTAGTATTTATTTGAAATAAATACAAAATTATAGTAAGTCGTTTCATGAGAAGAAATCCTCTTTGAAAAGCGAATTCTTAATTAGATCGTGTTATCTGATATTTGGTTAATTAATCTATCTCGTTCTCACTCATTTGATAGACTGTTAAATCGAGAAGCACCTAGTATTATAACCAGAAAAATAGAAATTGTAATCTTACAAGAAGATAATTATCGTTGAAAGGTCACTCCTTAATTAGTTCGTGTTAACTATTACTTCGTTGATTAATTTATCTCGCTCACATCCATTGTATATACTATTGCTAAAACGAGATGTACCTAGTATTATAACACGAAAAATACAAATTGTACAAAAAAACACTTGTTATTTACTAACAGTAACAGTAATAACAGATATTATGTTTGTCTTGTTTATAACCCACGTCTAATATATACTTACGTAATATATGTGTTGTTGCTTCCGCTGGCGACATTATGCCCGTAGTTCAGACTCGCCCGGCGTCTAACCGGGCTGGTGTTTACCTCTTCCAGCCGTTTCCTCTCCTCTTCCTCTCTCGCTCTCTCCCGCTCTTCACGCTCGCGACGCTCCCTTTCCGCTTTTTCTTTCGCCTCCTGTTTCAGTTTAGCTTGCTGCAAAAGTCAATATACGTAAGTGTAAAGTAAAGAGATGTTACTTAAAGATCACGTGTGCTGTATAAAGTATTCTGACGTCACAACATTTACTGAACTAATAAATACACATGGAGCCTTTACATTGTTATAGCTTGTAACTGTTTTTTTTTTTAAATAATATGATTAAAGGTATTAATAGAAATTCAATCTTCTATACGACATAAACCTTATTTTTAAGCCTTTGAGAATACGCCTATTATTTAAGATTGAATTGTTTGCAATAATAAAAAAAATCATCACAATTTATAATAAGTTATGGCTAACACCGCATTGAAGGGACATATTACTTAACAAGACTGAGTCTTCATGACCACCAACACTCTGTTATCAGTGTACGACCAAAACGATCAATCAATTAACGGTGATCAATTAACAGTGATCGCATTGTTGTTATCGACTATTTACAAAAATCGAAAAGGACAAACCTGATCTAGATATTCCCTGTACTGCTGCTGGCGCAGCCTCCGCAGTGTGTTCTTCCGCCTCTCGTACTCCCCCAGTCCCAGGAGAACATCTCCCGTGGACCGCTCGCCCCTGATCAGCGGGTTGTTCGGCGAATACTCCCCCGCTTTTAACATCACTGGTAGTCCTGTGCAGCGCTGTATGTATTAAATATGATTTTAATTATTTCACATATGTTATCTACCAACCCGCACTTGGCCAGCATGGTTTTAGTTGACTGTGTCCTTGTATGAAGAAAGTCACTTAAGATCCAATGATAGGAATATTAAAATGTATATTTTTTTAAGTTTTGCACAAAACGCACCGTAAGGTCCTTATATATATAGCCCGCTAGGTTTCTTGCGCCCTTTCTTCTCAGGTCCCAGGCATTTCTTTCACAAATGACTGGTGGTAGCTTTTACCATTCAACAAATGAACAATTGTTCTAATATAAAATAAAAAAATTTGACTTTGAGGCTTTGTTTATTTAACCACACTTTAAAAAAAGAGTTATTTATTCTAATAACAATATTGGAATATATTCTTGTGGCCCCAATAAAGTGGCAACAGGCTCGCCCCTTGTTACATGGGACCTAATCTGACCACATCTGGCGAAAAGTGGGTGTTTATTCGCCTCTGCTTACTCCTACTGGGAAAAAAGGTGTGATAATATAAAAAAAAATGTATATATAGGGGGTCGCAAAAATAACCTTATAAAAAATACCTTATAACACAGGTAATAAGGTACTTTTTATAATGTTATTTTTGCGCCACCCTATATATAATCATTTCACTACAATAATTTGAGTTTATCATTTCCATCCAACAACCCTCGCCCTCATATTGGGAGTGGGCCTGTGACCCAATTGTCTGTTGAAAAAACAACAAGCTGCAATACTTAAACATATCTTCATAATAAATTTTGTTTTTTTTTTTTTAACTTTATAAGGTAATTTCGTAATAGACATTAATCTTCGTAAATAGATATCGCAAAGCATTATAACCAATTTGAAGTAATCACTGGACTAAGGCAAAAAGATGAACTATCACCATGTAACATGGTCATCCATCGACATAGGCTACGCCCACGACCTTACGCTTCTAGGTGTAGAATATAAACGAAGTGGAGCGCTCCGTTCGAGGCCTGGCGTCCATGGTAACGATCAAAAATATTGAAGATTTCCCCCTCGTGAAAAAAAAATATGAACCAAACATCATGAGAGCAGCCAAAGCACTTGGTTGGATGGTTGCTTGGCGATGATGAGAAACGATTGTAACGGTAATAAACCGTTTCTCTGAACTTCGACTGGACCCTGACGAGGTGGACTAACGGGTGGAAGTACACAAGCAATACTATTATATAGGATACTAAGACTAACTTTGGGTCGCTGCACCAGAGGAAGCATCATAAGCAATGGACGTCAGCAGAACCGATCGCGTGCCAAGTGACCGCCACTAAGGTGTAATGTATGCAACTCAGCAATTTGCATGTTTAACGCGAAGTATTTTTTTGAATCAATGGTTACGGAAGTCATTCATGTGCAACCGTAGTGTGCACGTTCATTTATAAAACATAAACTTCTTTAAATATCCGTTACTAGCCTTACTTCGTATACTGTTTATGGTTAAACTTATAAACAAGGAAATAGCTCTGGTGGTAGCTCTCCGTTACCAGAGAACCTCTACATAACTATCACAACACTTAGGTCTGCTGGGTAACAGTAATGTACAAATATAACGGTAATTTTTTTTATTCAATTAAGCGACGAGACGAGCGGGACGTTCACCTGATGGTAAGTGATACGCCTGCCCGTGATCGTTTCAACACGTGAGATGTTAAATGTTGTCACCCAAGTAATTTCCGTTTATGTAAAAATCTATAATGTTTTATTTTAAGTGTTACTCTCTCGATTTGCCTTCTTAAATAAATTAATTATTATATAAACAAAATAAAAGGTGTAGTGTGACATTAGCCTTAGTCCGTAAATTTATTATTCATTACTAGCAAATACAATGCAATGACGCGTGAAATTATGCAATAAATCTACAACTTCTTATATTTTTTATCAAGTTTAAGTTGTTAGTGAATAAAATATACATATATATATATCTTCCATCCATGACATAGGCCTCCCCCAAAGACCCAATATAA
Source organism: Ornithoptera alexandrae (assembly GCA_029030555.1). Classification (NCBI taxonomy): domain Eukaryota; kingdom Metazoa; phylum Arthropoda; class Insecta; order Lepidoptera; family Papilionidae; genus Ornithoptera; species Ornithoptera alexandrae. Next base: position 2,346,055 of record JARDVY010000296.1, on the reverse strand, counting down.
CTAGTCTGGCCATAAATACTGTTACATAAAAACTTTCCTTTCTTTCAACTTTTATTATTTTGAATTCGGAACACGTATATTATTTTAAAAACTTCTTTCGATTTTGCGTCATTTCACATGTTTTCGTGTTCATTATCAAATTACAATATGGAATGGAGTGTTAAAGAAAATACGATTGCAGTGATCGCCTTCTACAATGTGGGTATGGAGCCGTCGGTCATATTCCAGACACTTCAAAAGTTTGTTATCAGCCATATGTTCGTATATCGTACTATCAACAGATACAACCACACTTCCTCTGTCGAAGACCAGAAAAGATCAGAGCGGCCGCGTGCTGTTAGAACTACAAAGGCTGTTAATGCTGTTAAAGCCAGAATTCGTCGAAACCCAATTAGAAAACAAAAAATCCTATCGTGAGAAATGAATATTCCCGCTAGGACTCTATCCAATATCGAGTATTATAAAACAAGACCTGGAGCTCGGTGCTTATCGTCGATATACAGGACATGCCCTAAATCAATCTTTACAATTAAAGATGGATGGAGGGGATCGATCAAAACGAACAAACCTGTCGCGATACGCAGGTGAAAGGCACAAAAATATCCTCTTGACCTATGGAAAAATCTTCACGATTGAAGAACAGTACAATAAGCAAAATAATAAAGTGTATGCTCACTGTTCTAAAAAAGCTGCTCAAGTAGTAGTGGTAGGAAAGGTACAACGTGGTCATCATCCTGCGTCAGTAATGGTTTGGCGGGGCGTGTGTTATCAAGGAGTCACAAAACTATAATTTTGTAAAAAAGGAGTGAAATCTTCAGCCAAAGTGTATCAAGATTCAGTCTTGGATCATGTTGTGAAACCTCTCAGCAATACACTTCTTAAAAATATACCGTGGACTTTCCAGCAGGACTCTGCACCTGGTCACAAGGCACGAACAACTCAAGCCTGACTTGAAACCAACGTTCCGGACTTTACAACAGCTGAAGACCGGCCCGGGCTAGATAGCCCAGATCTCAAACCTTTAGACTTAAAGTTATGGTCAGTTTTAGAGAACATGGGCTGCTGCTGCTCTAAACGACACGGCACATTGAGTCTCATAAATAATCTTTGGAGCAACCAGTGGCGGTGGTGGAAATTTCCCTTGAAAACAGCGTAAATCCATAGATTCGTTATACATGGCCAAACAAATTAAAGGCCTGTATTAAAGACAAAAGTGGCCATTACGATTAGATTTTTTTTTTTTTTATTTTTTACTGAGACTAATAAATATGTAGGTATTCATGTTAATAATATTATATTACACTTTAAAAAAAATATTTTCATTTGTAACGAAACTTATGGCCGGACTAGGTATGTAGTCCATATATAGAGACCAGTGGTAGGTCTTTGTTGCTGGAGACGGTCTAGGTAAGTATCACAGCAGCGCCTATTTCTGCCGCCAAACAGTACTCTGCAAACATTACTGTGTTCCGGATTCAAGGGTGCTGTAATTAGTGTAATTACAGGGGTAATGACACTCATAATGTTAGGTGCGACGAGTGCAATGTGGTGCATTGAGTATCATCTTAACTAGCGCCACATTATGAACAAGCGTATCACTTAGCATCAGGTGAACGTTACTAGATAGTAGTTAGTAGTAATGTATCAGATGTTACTGTAATTATATATTGGGTTCGTTACTTTGAAAAAAGTAATTAACTTACGTCAGCCAAGCAATTAATTATTATTGCTCTTTTTATCGTGACATATTAATTTTTTTATGTAACCAAGCGACGAGACGAGCGGTACGTTCACCTGATGGTAAGTGATACTTTCGCCCATAACAACGTGACTCTAGTTATGATGATATGCATTGCACTACATTGCGCTCGTCGCCTGAGACATGAGTCTCGTTACCCCAGTAATTACACTAGCTACAGCGCCCTTCAAACCAGAACACCGTAATGTTTGGACACTTTCTTGTCTGCTTGGCTGCGAAATAGGCGCTGCGGTGGTACCCATCTAGACGATCTCCAGCAACGGAGACCTACCACCAGTAGTTTGTCCACTACCTATTTAAGACATAGAAAGGAGTTGGTATGTAAGGCCTATGTCCAGGCAGCAGTTATCTATCAGGTGATGATGAAGATGTAAAATATATGTACATACAGAGATATCCATCAAGATGTTTCTAACTTGTAAATAGGAGGTGGATGTATTATGGTTTCCTTTTCAACTAGATAACTATTATTACCGGAAGTAGAAGGTGGACTGTGGGTTTCCTTTATAAACTAGAAGTAGCATTATATAAAAATATTGTAGTATCTTGTATATGTACTTTGTTGTACAACAGTTAATATTTTTGGTAGTAAAGTGAATGTTGAAAGTGGTGCAGAGATTGGAGTCAGTGTTGCCAGATTTTAATAAAATGCGCTGACGTTCACTTTAATGGTAGATTAAGGCCAACAGAGATTTAAGTACTTGGCTGATGTTACTTTGGCAAGTGTAGGCGTACGTACTCCTGACGCAGCTCACGTTTGCCTGTATTGATTTCTCTGTTCATGAGGTCGACATTGCGCAAAATGATATATATATAGATATAGATAAGAGATTTCCACCTATGTCATCATCAGTATCGTGGACTGAATTTCGTACCAACAAGTCTATACTTCTAGAACTCTGCATCAAGCAGTGTTTATCATCTTTGGTACAGTCTCGTATCCTCATCTTTTTTGGCCACGTATGCCGTCGAGAAGAGGTAGCTATTGAGTGACTTGTGGTCCAGGGATAGGTTGAGGGTTAAGGCCACGAGGAAGAATGCCTATGAGATGGACTGACGAAGTAAAGGCGGCAGTAAATGGTTCATCATCGTTGCCACTATGTGAATGTATTAGGATTGCAGCCATCAGAGAGGAATGGTGAGGTGTTGTAAAGCTTGCAACCAACACCTTAAAAAAAAGACCACGATCACTCTGTCAAGAGTGATACCGACGAAGCAGAAAAAGAAGAGACTCATCGTGATATCTCTGGAACTATAAGGCATAGAGACTTAAAATTTTGGTGGGAATATTCTTTCCGCCGAGTATACGTTAGCAAATGTGGGATTTTACAAAATGTTACCCCAATAAGAAGTTATGGGGATGGTACAGCCACCAAAGCGAGAGGTCAGACGCTATTAACAAAATAGATGAGAACCATTGGATACGAATAGCGCAAGACCGTGCTTTGTGGAACATATTACAAGAGACCTATGTCCAGCAGTGGACATCCATCGGTTGAAATGAGATATATATATATATATTTAAAATATCTTTCATATTGACTAACACCCAATATCATCATCATCATCCTATAGTCCACTGCAGGACATAGGCCTGCCTCAAATATCACCACATCAATCGGACCTGATGTGCCTAACCATCGTGTAGTGCTTATTATGATGATATACACTGCGCCACATTCTGCTCGTCGTCTTGAGACATCAGTTAAGACGACCTACAACACACCTACAACTCGGCAGCAGGAGCTGCAGTAGTACCTAGACAGTTTCCTGCAAGGTCCACCTCCAGTATTAATTTCAATTTATATTAGTTCAAATTTTTGCTAATAATATATCAGTATCTATATTTAATTTATGGCGACGAACAAAGACGATATATTACTATACTGGTACCTAGTATGAAAGATTTTCAAGTAGTAAAAAAAAATACTGTACAATATAAATAGAAAGAAAGTACTTAACTGTAGTTAACGCTGGAGTGAAATTGTAGTCGTATCAGATTGAGATAAATCTAAGTGATAGTTAAAGATAATTAAAGATTTGATTCACGATAGAAATATCCAAGAATAGGAGACCAAATAACTTTATACACCTGATATCTGATCGATGAGCACAATACGGTGCAGTGTATATCATCTTACTATCGCCGTTTGTTATGAGCAGCATCATATACCGTCAGGTAAACTTCTGCGTTTCCGCGATTGAGATAAAATCAAAAAGCGATGAACCACATTATCATCATCAGCCGGTAGAAGTCCACTGCTGGACATAAGCCTCGCCCAAAGATTCACACACGATCGAATAAGGATTCATATGGGGGGATTTGGACCATTTTCCAGTCTGGCCCAATGAGGGTTAGTGGAAGGCAGAGCCTCGTTTGTTGATTAGCAGAGCACCACGAGCAGGTGAGTTTGGCTCGGGTCTCTGCACAATATTGTGTTGTGTATATCATCCTAACTAGCGTCATTTTGTTAGGACGAGTATCATCTACCATCAGTGATTATCTCATATGAATAATTTATAAAGTCTAGATAAAATAACTCACACGTCAAAAGCAGTCCCAAATTGTATGCCAATGTATAATATGTTTTCACTACTTTAAATATCTAACATTTAGATTTAAAAACAGCGACATACCATCAGCGACGTTTGCTGTGAACGTCTGATGGCACACTGAGGCCAGCCCTACCGCACCCTCTAATAACCTACAGGGTGTGTTCTAATACTGAAATAGAACTAGAAAATCTGTTAATATTAAGCACTATTTGCACGGCGGTTGTAAACGCTTTTGAATAGGCTGCGGGTTCGAAACTGAAAGATAAAGATAAGCCATGATGATGATATATATATTGGCCAAAACATCTTTCATACCGACTAACACCAGATACGCCTGCCTACGTGGCGCTAGTTAAGATGGTATACATTGCGCTCGTAACCTTGAGAAAAGTCAAGTCTCCTTACCCCAATAATTTCACTAGCAACAACGCCCTTCAAATCGGGTACATATATATATATATATATATATATATTCACTAGTTTTTAGGTTGCTAATACTTTGAATAGCGATAACTTTTAAGTTCCATCATTATCGGCTTATAGACGTTCACTGCTGGACGTGGGCTTCCCAAACATTTCCACCAATTAGTTAGAAGTAATATAATTAACATAATCTACTTAATTTCGATTTTTTTTATAGACAAAGACTTTTCTCTGTTGATGGAGACCGTCTAATACCAACGCAACTCATATTACCATGTTCCAGTTTGTAAGGCATTGCGACTGATGAAGTTACTAGCGTAATGAGTTAATATCTTTTTTTATTCTACACAGCGACGAGGCGAGCTGAATGTTCACCTGATGCTAAGTGATACGCCTACCCCTAACAGCGTGGCGCTAGTTACAGTATACACAGCATCACATTGCGCTTGTCATCATATGACATAAGGTGTTAAGTCTCTTTACCCCAGTAATTTCACTAGAAACAGCATCTTTCAAACCGGAACACAGGTAATGTGTGCATATGACTGTATGGTGGTAGAAATAGGCGCCGCGGGAGTATTTATTATTTTTATGTATTTTACGTATTATAGTATCTACTCAAACGGTCTCTATTAAGAGACCTACCGCCTGTAATTAAATAAACGTGTTAAACTTTATAAAACTGTTATTTTTGAGTTTGGTTAAAAATTTATTAAAGCATAAGTTAACGTTTAATTTTATAATAACGTTATTACATCACATTTGGGAGTGGTGAAGTTGGTGGGCGCGCCGTGGGGAGGAAGGCGGGGATCTCATTACACAAATGGGCTGCGGCCTATTAAGTTATTGTTATTTGGGGGTACGTTTTTATAAAAGTAAGCAATTGTTCCAGTTGTGTGATCACTTAGTGATCAGCCTGGACACATGAACGTGCTTATAATCAATTAATAACTTAGAATGTTTACACTGCACTGTAATTTTTAATATTCGATTACGCTTCCAGATGTACGAGATGTTTTCACTTCAATGATATACACTACACTACATTGAGGTCACTCCTTTGAGACATAGATATTAATTCTCGTTGCACGGTTAATTTCACTACCTTTCAACGCCCTTCAAACCCGAACACAGTAATGTTTGCACAGTACTGTTTGACGGCAGAAATAGACGCTGCGGTGCTACCTACCTAGACAGCCTCCGACAACAGAGACTTATCACCAGTAATCTAAGCTTTATTAGATAAAAAAGGACAATAAATATATTAAGCATATTCAAGTTGAGTCATACGTTAACTGCATAATGAGTAAGTAGGATGTTACCAGAGGTCATGGATGTAGTTCTCAATTGACACAATTCAGCGATTCTTAAAGACTAAAAAACTGACCAGAAAAGGACCACATGATAAACAATTCTTTCCCATTAAAAGAGATATTTTCAAATTTTAATTTTAATTTGTAATATAGATTTCAATACATTTTAATACATTCATCTCGACTATAAGATTATTTAAGCTATCCTCACAGAACTTAGGTTAACTGGTGATAGGTCTCTGTTGCCGGAAACTGTATAGCTAGGTACCACCGCAGGGCCTATTGCAGCAGACAAAAAGTAATGCGCATACATTACTGTGTTCCGAATTGAAGGACGCTGTATGTAGCTCTTAGGTCTCAGGCGACGAGCGCAATGTTGTGCTGTATATACCATCCTAACTAGCGCCACATTATTATGGATGATAGTAACACTTACGATCAGTTGAACAATGATGCAACAAATAAATTTATACCGATATCCAACCCGAGAAGCGATGGATGAAAGGTAGAAAAATAAAAAAATGGTATGAAAGAGAGAACGTCTGTTATGAATGAGGAAAGGAAAATAGAAAAGAATATAAATGAAGAGAAAGCAAAAGAATGAAAAAATAAAAGGGCCTGACCCGCCACAGGCAGAGGACTTATAGAAAAAAAAAACATGCCGATCGTCTCGCTTAATTGAATAAAAAAAACAAAGAGAGAGAGAAAGAGGTTGTGACTTCATTCATGAACCTCTCACTCACACGTCCTTGCACCAACCGCTGAGTAATAGCTGGTTACTCTGATCCAAGCTCATTGTTATGCAATTATTAAAGCAGCGAATGTGATTGCAACCTCAAAACGCACAATGGGTGACTGATTGTCGGTCACTTTTGATACATGTTAGTTACAAACAGTTTAACACCATTCGCGTTAAAAAAAAACTAATTATTGTTTTTAATTACAGCAACATTCACAAGAAGGCAAGCAAATGCTGTACGTTTGTTTGAACTATTGTAAGACTTCCCATCATCATGATGTGCTTTCCTCAAAACATTGGGAAGCCTATTATGTCTTCGGCTGATGTTTAATCTTGGTCCACTCCTTCCGCTATCTGCCAAGGCCGCATATTCCAAAAATGTACTTCAGAATCAACCTTGGAAACTCATAATGGGACCCTCAATTGCAGAAGACAAAAAATATAAGCTTTCTTTGTAAGGCTGTTGCAAAGCAAGAGACGACCTCGTACTTGTCGTTGATCCCGTTCACGCTTAGTCGCCTATGAGGACGACCATCTTCAGAACCCACGAACCCGAAAACCCTTTTGGTTGCGTTCTACTACAAGCAGGGTTTACCTTATTTTAATTCTATTATTAATGGTTCAATACTACAGGCAATCCACCAATAGACCTACAATCAGTGAAATAGGCTGAGGCTTGGTCATGGTCGTAATAGATGTGATACTGAGTTTATAAAACTATTGCTAACACCTTTACCACAGAACCAGAGTAGAGCATTTATCCATATTATTGCTTGGACTGGTCCAGTCGGGTTTTCCGGTTTGAATAGTAATACTTTAACTGAAGACTACACACTAATAAAGAACGAACAATGCAACTACATAAGTTATTTTCGCAGCGGTTCCGTCGGCTGCGTAATTGTACGTAACACTCGCTCGCACGTACTGTACACGATTAAGTCATACATGGATTTAAATGTGTTTGGCGAACGCGGAAGAAAACTTACGATAGCACCGAAAAAATCGGTCACCAAGTTAATTAAATAGAGGTGCTTAAAAGAAGACATACATTTAATCTAATAAGACTATTTAATTGCTACTTACCAAAACAAAGTACCCGGTTCGATTTTCGTGCAACATGTAGAATAAGTAAATACGTATAATTTTATTGACTTTATTACACGAAGCGTTGAGATTAACCAGAAGTTCACCTGATAGTAAGTGATACGCTTGCCCATAATAACGTGGCGCTAGTTAGGATGATATATAAACACCGCGTCATAAAGACTTATGACCTTGAGACATAAGATATCCCGTTACCGCAGTAACCTTACTACAACGTCCTTCAAACCGGAATGCAGTAATATAGGGACAATATACAATATAGGGACTGCGGTGAGACGGTCGCCGCCAACAGAAGTCTAACACCAGTATAGTAGCTCTCTGCACTACGCTTAAATATGTGCCAGGGACGGCCGTGCACTAGACCACCTTGAATTTGTTGGCCATCCAGAGTTTCCTTAGAGGGCAATGGAGATACCAAGCTTCAAAACCGTAAACAATTCGACAGACGGAGCTTACCTTAGTCCCATTCTTAATTGCGGGAGACCATAGGTAAGTCCAACACCAGGCCTATTTGAAGATATTATAAAACATATCAGAATAAACAGTATAGCTTAGTGTCGATTTCGGTATATATAAATAAATAAAAAAAAAACTAATAAATTTTGACTTTTGCGTGACATATGCTTTAACTGATTTAGCATTGAAAATGATGAACCACGTCTGCTGTATTAATTCAGCCAATTCACTTCAAACTTTATTGTTGGAGATCTTGTCGAGATTACGGACGTTTACTTGAACAAAATATTCTCTTATTTAAACATATGATAAAAAGTAGTAATATCTTTTAAACTACGAATCGAAGAGGCGAATAAGGTCTTCACCTGATGGTAATACCCATTGCAATGCGGCGCTGGTTAGGAAGATATACACTGCATTGTATTGTGCGCACCGAATCGAGACAACCTGGTTGTCTTGGTAGTTTTAAGCTACAGCTCCCTTTGTTAGTCTCGAGCTGTAAGAACAGTTTTCGGGTTCGTGGACCTTCAAAATGGGGGTCGTCATTGCCCACTAACCTAGTTCGTGGTCATCGACAAGCAGGTCTAATGCTTGTTGTTGTGACAAAAAGAGGGTGCTGAAGAGGATTATGGCTCTCTCTGGAACGTATTTTCAGAATTACACGGAAGCACCGGTGCGTTCCATGGGATATCCCGGAGCCACTCGCAACGCGATGAAGATGAGCACCGACAGGGTTTCAGTGGGTAAAAATTCTACATAACCTTACCTTCCCCCTGAAGCAAGGTATCTTTTTAGATTTCTACCCTGTTAAGAAAACAAAAGCTATAACGCCCTTCATATAGTAACTGTATACTATTCTAGTTAATTGATAATTAAAATTTCCTCTTTTCCTTCTTCATCGGTATCACTCTTGGCAGAGTGGTGGTAAGTAGGATTTACGAGAATAATGTTCAGCTGCTTACATTTAAGCCAATTTACTTATTGTAGGTGTTAAGTAATTTCGTTTGGGAAATACCTCCTTTGTTATGCGAGCTTCTTTGTATTTGGTAACATTTTAATTTTAAACAACGCAATACGATGATGTGTTAGATTGAGATATGGATCTTGCTCAATGTATCATATCTTACAACCGCTGTAATTATACAATAATATAAACTGTATTTTTTTTATTCTACATAGCGACGAGAAGAGCGGAATGTTCACATGATGGTAAGTGATACGCCTGCCATAACAATGTGACGCAAGTTGTGATGGTATACACAGTACCACATTGTGCTCGTCGCTTTGACACAATAAGAAGTTAAGTCTCGTTACCCCCGTAATTTCCGTAGCTACAACGCCTTTCAATCCGTAACATAGTAATTACTTTGTTCCGGTTTGAAGGAAGCTATTAATAACGAAATAATTAGAATAATGATCCTATGTCACGAGCTGAAGAACACAAGTTGCTGTGTATTATATATATCCTAAGTAGTTTGATAAAAGCCTATATATTTTATATATACGACGAGGGATCAAAAAATAGTGAGAATGAGAGAGAATATAATGACTATTGATAACTTAATAATTTATTTTTCTACATAGTCTCCGAGTCTCTCTGCACACCGAGTCCAGCGCTTGTCCATGGTTTCAATCCCTTTCAAAAAAAAAGTTTTGTTTTGGTCCTACATAAAGCTCTCCACGGCATCGTTCACCTCGTTATCGTTTTCGTACCTGTTGCCCCTTCAGTATTCTTTCAATTTGGGGAACAGATAAAAATAGCTAGGCGCCAGATCCGGTGAATAAGAGGGGTGGTAAACCAATTCGAAGTCAGCTTGCTGAATGGCAGCCATCGTAACTGCTGACCTGTGCGCGGGTTCTTGGTCGTGATGAAACAGAACGCCCCTTTGAAGTTTTTCTCTCTATTTCTCTTTGATGGCATTACTCAACTTGGGAATTAAAGGTGCATAATATTGGCGTGTAATAGTGGTTCCACGCTCCAGTAATCAATCAACAATATCCCTTCTGAGTCCCAAAATATTGAGTCCATAACCTTGCCAGCCGATGCCACGGCACGAAACTTCTTCAGGGTCGGTGATGATAGCCGTTTCTATTGCGAAAACTGCTGTTTTGCCTCGGGATCAAAATTATGGACCCATGTTCCGTCCATTCTTACGAAACGAGACAAAGTTTTCAGAATCTTCTTAAAACTTGTCCAACAATATCTTCGAAATGTCAAGTCGATTTTGTTTCTGAGTGTCGGTTAACATTCTCGGCAGCCATCTTGCGGAGACTTTTCTCACATTCAAAGATAGTTCCAATATGGATTTAATACTTCCATATGAAATGCCCGTTTCTTGAATTAAGTATCGGATGGTAATCTTCGATCGCTCAATACAATTTTCTCGACTTTCGCAACATTTTCTTGGGTGACTGACGTCGTTGGACGGCCGCAACGATGTTCGTCTTCCGTGCTCGTTCTCCCTACTCGAAATAGAGAAGCCCACCTTGCGACAGTGGAATACGGCGGAGCAGACTCTCCTAATGTTGCCTCCAGATCGCAATGAATCTCTTGCGCCGTTAACTTTTTAAACAGAGCTATTTAATAACGGCTCGCACTTAATTTTTCTCCATTTTCGAGAACACGTTCCGACACGAAGCAAACAAATGGCTACATTCAGAAAAAAAACAAAAGAGAATCGAAGATTTTTTTCTTTATTAACATTGCAAATATGCATATGAGCTATGCCAGTATTTATTTTTTTTCTTACCAAGGAGTATGTATGTCGTTCTCGCTACTTTTTGATCCGTCCTCGTATTAATTACACTTTAATATTGATGAACGTACCGAAAGGAAAGTAATGGCACCGTAACATGAAATTTCTCAATCATGGAATTAATTTGAACTTACCTATTTATATCGATTTAGAATTTTTAAACGAGCAAGTTCACCTGATAGTAAGTGTAATATAAGTGTGCCCATACCATAATAGCTCTCGTTAGGATGATACGGTGAAGCGTGCTTACCTACAATAGTCTAGCTTTCATATGCCGACTGCCAGAAGATAGAATATTGTTATGGCGACAGACTTTTGTGTTATAACCTAAACCTAAACCATGTTAGAAACAATCCTACCACCAATCTAACTCCACAACATACGGCCCCGGATCAGGACAGCGAACCTCCGTAATAGGACATTCATAGGCGCAAGAAACAAACACAACATAACGCTCCAGTTAGGATGATAAACACTACAACACGTTGTGCTCGACGCTTTGAGATCACGAGGAATATTACCGCAATAATTTCACTAGCTACAGCTCTTGTCAAACCGGGTTTACTATTGATAGATGACTGCTGCCGGAGACCGACTAGCTAAGTATCAGCGTTGCTACTATTTCTGCTACCAAACAGTACTGTGCAAACGTTACTGTGTATCAGTGTGCAAGGTGTTATGGCTAGTAAAATTACTGAGGTAACGAGACGTGGTATTTTATGTCTTTAAACAACATATAGGACACGTTGCTATAAGCAGGCTATGTAAATGTCTCGCTCGTGTCGTCGTTTTGCGGAACAAGAACTAAACAGAGTTTGCACACTATTGTTAGACAGATGTTAAACATTATCACTAGTAATTACTGTATTACAGTAATCCCCCCATATAACATGGTAGATTGGTTTCGCGTTATAAGAAAACGTGTTGTAGGAGTATTCCAGTACAACGCTATTTTACGACTCCGTATGGTACAAGTTATTCACGTTTAATTTTCCTCGCTAACGAGGGTTTAAATCGAATATTAAGAAAAAACTATATTATGTACTAAATATGTACGTTTTATTAATATCAAATTAAACTAACAACAGTTTAATTAAAAAAACGTATGCATATGAACTAAAAAACAGTTGATTTCAATTAACTATCTAATAATAAATTGTACAAAATCATTATAAATTTCACATTTCAGAAATGTAATGCGGGAAATCCCCGTGCGAATCTCGTAATATGGAAATGCTTTATGAGAGTACCGTATTATAGGAAGGGATTACTGTAGAGGTCAGCAGATCGTCTCCACTATTATTCTATGTGAAATATTGTGTACGTTATATTCTTCCTATTGTGGTTATGCTCAGTGTGCCTTCAGCTTAACTCTTAGACTGACAGCAGACCGCGTCGGCGATGGTAAGCTGCTGCAGCCGGCGAACGATTACCGGCACGCGAGCGAGCTGTAATTGCTTCATGCTTTGCGTTCTTTATGAAGTCAGGGGAATTGTTCGCGAAGCAATCTTAGTTAAGTTTACGTTCAATATGAAAATAACAATTTTTCTATTATTCAACGAAGCGACGATACTGGCTAAGTTCACCCGCTGGGAAGTAATACAGCTGCCCATAACAAAGTGAAGCTAGTTATAATGGTATACACTACCATCACGTTGTGTTTATTGCGTTCAGATTAAAAGGTTAGGTTTCGTTGCCTCAGTAATTTTACTGGCTACAACGCCCTTCAAACCAGAACACAGTAATGTTTGCACACTAGCGTTTAGCGATAGAAATAGAGGCTGTGGTGGTACTTACAATGACGTTCTTCAGCAAGAGAGACCACCAGAAGCATACTTAAATTTAAGTCTTTAAATGAAGCTGAGGATGGTCAAATGTGTTCACCCAGAATACTCCTGTCCTAATATGTATGATAGTCGAAACACATAGCTATAATAGGGGCAGTGTGGAGGTAGTACTTAGAGCAGGAAGCGGCAACAGAGACCAACTTAACATCAGATGAGCTGTAAAACTCACTATGGCATGCAAGCGCTTACATCATCAGAATGTATACAGAGACCTACAAGCAAATTCGGAGCCACGTGTTATGAAGTGTGGGTGGTGGAAGGGTTTTACGAACTAGCCTTGTTTGTTATTATCCCTATGTATATGCAACATAATAGCATCACTGTGTTCCCACTGACAATATATGAGAGCCGAAGTATTCAGGGTAATCACTGCACCATACACAACCGCACTCTCAGTTAACACCATGTTAATTTGAGTTCAAATATTAGGCTATTGTAGATTGGATTTTACTGGTGGTAGGCCTCTGTTTCCGGAGAGCACTAGAGCTACTATTTCTACCAGGAAACATGTGCAACCATTGCTGTGTTCCGGTTTGAAACGCGTTGTAGCTAATGAAATTGCTAAGGTAATGACACTTCATATCTGATGACTCAAGGCGACGGGCATAATGTGATGCTGTGTACAGTAATCCCCCCTATAACACTACTCTTATAACACATTTTCATATTATGCGATTTTAATCCCCCGTATAACACGAGCATTTCCCCATATTACGCGGGGATTAAATTTGTACAGTTCATAATTAATAGCTAATTGAAAATAATTGTTTTTTTTAGATCATATGCATAAGTTTTTTTATTTAAAATGTTCTTAGTTGTTAGTTTAATAAAACATACATATTTCGGTTATAATATAGTTTTTTTTTTAATATTCGATGTAAACCTCGTTTGGCAAGAAAAGTTAAACGTGAATAATTTTATACATAAGGCGTTGTACGGGTATACTCCTACAACGCGTTTTCCCATAACGTGGAACCAATCTACCGTGTTATACGGGGGATTACTGTATGTCATATTAACTAGCGTCACGTTGTTATGGGCAAGTGCATCACTTATCATCACAATATATCAATCGTCTTGTCGCACGGTCGAATAAAAAAAATAGGAAATAAGATTGCATAAATATGTATGTATGTCTCCAAGAGTTCAACCTGCGGTTAGTGCAAACGACTAAATGTGCCGCCGGCCGTGAAGATTAGGTACCCTGTTTACGAGCATCGTGACGTAATCCCGCATTGTTGGTGTCTTATCGGATCGGACGTGGGAGGGCCTCCGCATCATTTTTTTTTTTAAAAGTTATAATCATACCAAATGCGACACGGAAAACAATTTAATCATAAATTTACAAGTCCTTTGTTTCCGGAGATTGTACAAGTTTTTCAGTTCTGTAACCTGAAGGTATTAAGAATAGGACTAACATAACCCCTGCCTATCGTAGGATATTAAACGGGTGTACGGGTTTCGCGGGCCTTGATACAAAGGGCCCCTTATTGCTTAATACATATATATAACTAGTCTGGCCATAAATACTGTTACATAAAAACTTTTCTTTTTTGGAACTTTTTAATTATTTTGAATTAGGAATACGTATATTATTTTAAAAACTTGTTTCGAGTTTTCGCCATTTCACATATTTTTTCGTTATAATGTCAAATTACAATATGGAATGGGGTGTTAAAGAAAATACGATTGCAGTGATCTCCTTCTATAATGTGGGTATGGAGCCGTCGGTCATATTCCAGACACTTCAAAAGTTTGTTATCAGCCGTATGTTCGTATATCGTACTATCAACAGATACAACCACACTTCCTCTGTCGAAGACCAGAAAAGATCAGAGCGGCCGCGTGCTGTTAGAACTACAAAAGGCTATTAATGCTGTTATAGCCAGAATTCGTCGAAACCCCATTACGAAACAAAAAATCCTATCGTGAGAAATAAAGATTCCTGCTAGGACTCTGTCGCGTATTATGAAACAAGACCTGAAGCTCGGTGCTCGGCGCTTATCGTCGATATACAGGACATCCTCTAAATCAATCTTTGCAATTAAAAAGAGTGGATCAGTCGAAAACGCATACTGTCGCGATACAAAGCAGGTGAAAGGCATAGAACGGTTTCGGTAGTTATCACCGTATCTCTCATTTTTGCTTCTAGCTACAACCGCCTTCATACCGGAACATGGTATTGTTAGCACACTACTGTTTGGTGGCAGCAATAAGAGCTGCGGTGGAAGCAGATAAGTTTATTATCGCCACAATGGCAGGATTTAGTCTTATCAATATCTTTATATAACATAACAACCATGTTGGTGTTTGATAATAACTATTTGACTCACCCGTATGTATCGCTCCAGTCCAGCCGGTATCTCTTGTTCGGAGTCCTCCAATCTTCTATCTTCGTCTCCTTGCCGTTTCTCATTCGTGTTCACATTATTATGTTCAGTTAACACTCTATCATTTGGCACTTGCAACCTTTTGTCTTCAACTTGGCGGTTCTCTTTATTCTCTTCTACATTCTGAACGAAGGAGACAAAGGAGACTTGAAATAGTTTGTAATAAAAAAATTTAAACCAAAGTAATACAACTGAACTCAACTAATCTAGGTTAATTGAAAACAAACAAGCCCCGAATAAAATTTTTACGACCGTAGTAAATATGTTCACAATAAAATTATACCTGAAAGTCTAGACTTCCCTCATGACCAGAATTTTTTATTTAGGACAAAGCAGCTATATGTTTGCGTGTTTCATAATTTTCTATTCTTACGATAAAACGAATGACGACTTCTTGATGAGAAATCAATATATATTGGTATTTATTTTTTATCATACATTATGATTGGACTCGAACCAATTTCTCGTAAGGAGAGAAATATTCATAATACTAATCTATCATGAGGATTTTCGGATATCGCTTGTCCTCGGAAGCAATTACTTTTGAACTTTTTACTTTCTTTATGATGTTACCTTATGTTGAAATTCCAAGTTCAGAGGGATTGAACCCTTAACAAACCATGTAGTGCTTACTTTCAATTACAATATTTTTAGAAATGTCCGTAAATGCAATTTTTAAGCATATTATAATTTTCAGTCTATATGCTGAGGAATTAAAGAAATATCTTTATTAATGCCTTAATATTTTTAAAAATTCAATGAAATCAATTTTGTTTCAATAGCAATTTTATTCCTAAAAGATTTTTTTTAATATAAATTTGATAAATTATAATAATGACACCTTTTTTCTTATTTGTATAATTTTCATGTAATATCTAAATTAATTCCTACATCTTTTTTTTTGGGGCTTTTATCTCTTAGGGATATAACAACACTATTAGCTCAAAAATAAAACAACAAAAAAAATTGTTATAAAACTTATGATACTAAAAGTGGAGTATGGTACATATCAAAAATGTCTCATGCTGCTCTAGATTTTGATTCACACAAAATTCCTGCAATAGGATATAGGATCAATATATGTTATGTTTTAGTTTCATAATGTTATAATACAATTCTGTATTAATGATCAAGACAAACTGCAACAAAATGTTCTAGATAATAAATTAATTAATTCGACCGAAAGGAATCAACTCTGTGTGAATTTCTGCCGCCATATTCATTTAATGTTTATATATATATATATATAAATTTTAAATAAGTAATTGGAATCAAATTAATAGATTAAGTTATATACATTTAAACATTTTCCAACATTTTGTCAGTCTGTATGATAGCTATCATTTGCTGGGCTCTTGGTAGAAGTTAACTAATGCTATAATAATAATTAAGTTGCTCCTACTGTGGAAAAATAACTACTAATTCCTCAAAATGTTTTATTTTATATTATCCACAAATAACCATAAAACTTGCAAAGTGCATGGATTTCTTGAAAACTCAAAATATGACATTAATAAAAATTTTAATTATTTTTAATATATATTACAATTCACCTTAAATTAAATATGTATTCTTTGCCATTTTCAGGTTCAGTCAGGTCATTTTCAAATGTTTAGGCTATATGTTTACAAAATTAATAAACGATACATACCTTGTATTAAAATATTTTATTTGTCTATAAAAGCACTCTCTTATAAAGAAGCCAAATATGAAAATGTTGTTTTGAGTATAATTATTTGTTTAACTTCACTTGCCATTCAAAAATAAACAATAATGCGGACACTATTCGGCTGTGAACCAAATACGCGACTAAATCGATAGAGCGGTCTTTGATAACTGATGTGACAGAATGCGGCTCCACTAAAAATCAATGCGAGTCATATGGGGGTAAAATGCAACAAGCAAAAATTTACTTACATTGAGGAATGAATGTGTCAAGCCTAGAGCAAATTTCTCTTTTTCAATCTCATGTTTTTTCTCTGCAATTAACTTTTCTAAATCGGCAGACGATAACATTGTTGGCCGATGCGAGATTTACAATGGCGGGAAATTAGTGTAACTGCAATATTATACCAAATATTGATTCTATTTGTTTTGTTTAATAGCGACATTCGTTTGTTATTGTATTGTACAATAAATCATTAAAATTTAATGATATTTCCTCAAAAAACGTAATGAAAGAAAACCGTTGATTTGAAACACTTTAAATTTGACAACGACGTTTGACATCTGAGTTATGGTGAAATATTTAAAATATCTATGTCTATGTTTAGAATATCGAAGTTTATCATTTACTTGTGAAGACTTTATATTAAAACTAATATGTAATTTATCTAAAATAGAATATTGTACAATTTGAACCTCAATAATTTATAAAGAAACAATGAAATTTATGTTAATTAATTTTTATTATTATTAGAAGTAGGTAGTACATTTTAAAATAATTTGTCATATATAAGATGACCAATAAATAAAAATTATTAAATATTTACTCAGAATAAGTGTGTCGTAAATGTTGAATATATAATCACAATTAATGTTCCACAATTCCTTTACCTTTTTTTAAAAAAAAAATTGTATTATGATGGTATCAACCGCGCCAATGTAAGAGGTTAAATGTTTAAATTGAAACATAATATAATATCTTTCTTCAATTACTTATGAAGTGAGGCCTTTATCGTAAACGTTTTGCTTCATCAAGATACTGAGTTATCTCTCATGATATATATATAATGGTATGATAAGTTATGTAGTAAATACGCTAGACCCTAACTTTATCTTTTGAATTGTTATAAACTGTTTTAAAAGACCTCATTTTGGAAACTATTTTAAAACAATGGATTCTCAATTTGAAAATAAGGTGGCGGAACTGAAAACTAAAATTAAAAGCTATCCGGACTTTCCCAAACCAGGAATTTTGTTTTGGTAAGTTAACTAAATTTAATAAGTACTTGTTTGTAAAAACTTAAAAGAAAACTCCTTTCGCGTTAAAATCTGGAATAAGTCTCTTTTTCATCAAGCTTATTTTTCCAAAAAAATTAACTATACACATTATCAGTAAAATTTTTATGTATTTCTTGTAGGGATATTTTTTCAGCAATATCAGATGGATCAACATGTAAACTACTGCAATCTTTACTTATACAAAGTATTAAAAAGAACTTTCCGGATGTCGAAGCTTTGGTTGGTTTAGAGGCCAGAGGTTTCCTTTTCTCATTTTCTTTGGCTGCAGAGCTTGGAGTTGGATGCCTGCCTGTTAGGAAAAAAGGGAAACTTCCTGGTGATGTGGAGGCATATAAATATGACTTGGAGTATGGTACAGTGAGTATTTTTATTAAATAATAAATATTGAACACTAAGAAATGTATAGGAACTGATTTTGTGTTTAAAATATATCAAAACATAAAGGGCAATAATTTTTATTTATTACCTATATATAGATAAAGTTATTAGTTATGGCAGTTAATATTGCTATTTGAAGCAAAATTGATTGTGAAGCAGTTGATGATGTTGATGAGCAACAAAATGTCTGATATTTAATAACATGAAATATGTTTTTTTTTCTTTATATACACATGGTTATTAGTTCATAAATATTTATTCTCTATATATTTCAGGATATCCTAGAAATCCAAAAAAATGCAATCCGGCCTGGCCTGAAGTGTCTGATTGTGGATGATTTAATAGCAACTGGTGGCTCAATAACTGCTACCATCAATTTACTAAGAAGTTGTGGTGCGGAAGTTATTGGTTGCTCTGTTGTCATGGAGTTGGTATCACTTAATGGACGTAACAACATACCTGATGGTATACCCGTTCGTTCTTTATTAAAATATGATTAGCTAATATGACTACTATGTGGTATGGTATTTCTAACTGGTATATATAATGAAAGGTAGTACATATTACATAAACTTCTTTTTTTATTGGGGGTGGGGAGTGTTCAAGAACACTGGGCCTTCTGAAAAGTCAGAATTATGTGGAGTTATTTACATGTTTCGACTACGCCTCAGAGTTTAGAGAACACTAGGAATTGATTTCCAATCAGAACACAATCACTATCTCTTCAATGTTCTTCTTGGTGATTATCTACTCGGCATTTAGCTTGCGGATTCCAAATCCCTGAGCCCAGTGTAGCTGTAGAAATAGTTTATGAGACTAACAGCACAAATATCATTCGAAAAATAAAATCTTTCCAGCTTCTATCATCATAATGGCTCAAGACCATATTTAACTATTATCTTCTTCAGACTCATCATGAAGGCTATCGGGAATATTAACACTTTTCATATTGTGATATACTGACTTGTAAAAATTTTTATATTTTTATAATTTTTTTTTTATATAAAAGTTAATAAATAATACTTTTTTTATTGGAGGGGGGGGGGGGGAATTTTATCTCTTAGGGATATGTCATCACCATTGGCTCAAAAAAAGACACGACACCAAACTAAACTTAGGGTGCTAATAATGTGGTTACAACATATCAAAAATATCTCGTGCTGCCCCAGACTTTGGTTCATACAAAACCAAGTGTAAGACGTCCAAGTCTACAGTACTGATGCTGTGTTTATGCATCAACACCTCTCTTTTGCTCTGATATTTTAAACACTCCGTCAGCAAGTGTCGGACATCCTCTATTTGTTACAACTACTGCAGTATGGAGATATATTTTTTTTCATTAGATATCCATGTAGCTTGCTGATGGATACTTATTTTATATATGTTTAATGTTTTTAAATTAAATATGAATTATTGATTCTATGTGAAATTATTGAATATATTATTTTTATAATGAGATATAATTTAATATTTTAAAATATTATAGTTTGTAGTATATAATATTTTTAAGATTCACCATATCATTTATAACATAGTATATATCATATTAATGACAATGACAAATTGTAATGAATAAAAAGTGACGGTTTTATTAATTTTTTTAAGATCGATTGTAATTAATATCAACAAGAAGTGTTTTTTTTTTATACTATCAGGATGGCAAACAGGCATTCAGTCTGCCTGATGATAAACAACAACCGTAGCCTATGGGCGTTTGTAATACCAGAGGGATCAAAGGCGCGTTGCTGTCCCTGGAGAAACCTTGTTTTGCCCTTTTTGAAACACCTCATTTTGTAGCTGTCGGGGAAGACCTGGAGAGGTAGTTCATTCCATAACTGTATGGTTCTAATATAACTTGGTATATTTGTGAGGTTTTGGTTCTTCGGATTGTGCTGACAAAACCATGTGGTGTGTTTTATCATTTATTGTTGATAACCTTATGCAATATATTGGAGCTGTAGTAATAAATTTTTTTTAGTAATTTAAATATTTACGTCTTTTCGTAAAAAGGAAATAATAAAGTGTCATCGGCCTCCCCCAAAGATCTCAACATCGATCGATCCTGCGCTGCCCGCATCCAGCTGCTTCCCGTAACCTTCACAAGACCGGACCATCGGATTAAGTGTATAAATTTCTGTTTAAAATATTGCTGTGATTTATATAGTCCTTAGATTTCTATTTTTTATGAACTTTCTATATTTATATTTTTTTTATATTTTTCATTTATAATATTTTATAAATTTACTCTTGTGGTAAGTCTCTATTGCCGGTAACCGCAGCTCTTACTACAGCCGAAAAACAATACTGTGTTCCGTATTGAAGGTAGTTGTAGTTAGTGAAATGGTTGGGGTAATCAGATTTGACATCTTATTTCTCAAGGCGACGAGCACAATGTGATGCCGTGTATACCATCCTAACTAGCGCCACGGTTTTATGAGCGAGAGTATCACTCGCTATCAGGTGAACGTCCGCTCGTTTCTTCGCTGCAAGATTGAGCGAGCGAGATTTTCGATTTCTATAAAGAATTGATTAATCATGATTACCTTAGCAAAAATTTTTTTTTTTAGCATTCCCATTGCGTATTTTGGGTCAGGGCCTTTGTTTATCTTTTCACTTAACATCATTTTTATTACTTTTTCCTTTCTCATTCTCCTCTTTCATGCTTTCCTTCTTCCATCCTTTACTTATCTATCATACCATTCCAACCTTAGCAAACATTCCAAAAAGGCGAACTGTTTGTAAACCTACATTGTTCAGTAGCTTAGCTCTTACTTGGTGACACTGAAGTCCCCGGTTCAGGGGTAAATCAGTACGGCCGAACTGATCGCGTGTCGGCTCCCGGTAGTGGGTTGTGAATAAATTCAAATAATGAGATAACAAGACTGATTTAACTTCGAACTTAAACGAAGTTCGCTTCGAATGCGATTGAGTAACAAAGAAGAAAAAATACTGACCAGATATTTCCGGTGCAAGAGTTTGCTTATGATGTGTAGCACTACATTGTAAATCTGCCGCCGTAACAGTGTTAGTGTTCCGGCTGTCAAAATATGGGAGTTGGTGTATTCCGGACCGGATGAATCATGATCCACAGCATTGTAACAATGAAATGTTAATTCAAGATAGATATATTCAAACGATTTACGATTTTATTATACAATTTTTTTTCTCAAGCGGCATTCTCCATATTTTGGTAGCTTCTTTCACTTATTTCTTGGTGTCTACCGCACGCTAGCTTAAAGGTAAGGTAGAGGTAGGTATCAACACTATTTTATAGTCTTATATTATAAATTATTTGGGATCCTGTTTTATTATTAATAGTAAATAAATAAAAATGTTAACATGATCTGTCTGATTACAAATAACTATAAAACAATTATAACATTAGTGTGTCATCTTTAGAAATTATCGTTCAGTGGTCTCTGATGAGCACTTAATTCGACGTGTTCTATGCCTTTGTTTATATATTTATACTGCCTTTTTGAGGTGACTGATATCAGATAGATGTTTAGTAACGCTCGAGTCGGCAGATGCAGCAATATTCTCGTTAGTTAAATCGAGAGTAGCTTTTGTTCCCTTTGTGGCCGCTTTCCTATATTCTCCCGTAAATTTGGGTGACTGGTCTTTTCCTGGTTCATTTGTGGCATCACTAGGGGAACTAATTGTATCATTTTTTGAGTCACCTTGTAAATATGGAATACTTTCGATGGTACTGGCGGCTGTTATGGGACCTCGTTTTTGATCTTTAACGCCGATCGTAGCAGGAATTGGGGATTTATTTTCTGCCTTTTCGTCAGGTTTTTTTGTTAACTTCTCGGTCTCACTTCTTTTAGCAACCTCTGTGGCCGAAGAAACTTTTTTATTTTCTTCAGTTACTGTTTCTAAATTGTCTTTTTTGTTAGTGTCTTCAGCGGAGGGTATTTCAACAGGTATTTCCAATTTGCTAGGGGCGTCAAAGCTATTGCTTGCCGCGGCATTTTTAATAATACTAGGTTGTAATGTAGGTAACGAAATCGAAGAGTTCTCGATTATTGGTTTCGAGATTTCTTTGTTGTCATTTTTATTTCCTATTGTATCTCTTTTTAGTCTTTCGTTCTCCTTTATTGGTAAAGGTGCGTTTATTTTGTCAGTATTATCAGCCAGTTGTTTGTTGACTGTAGTGACTTCTTCTTTAGTCGAAGGTTTTTCGTTTGTAGTGATCTTAGGGACATTCATGGCATTAGTTTTCGTTACTTTCTCGTTTTGGTCGTTCAACATCTTTGATTCTGTGTTTGTTGGTAAAAGAGTAGAAGTTGTGGAAATATCTGCAGACGATTCACTGCTGCGAATACCTTGATTATCTTCGTTGAATCCAAATCTTCGTGGTATGTGACGTCCTTTAAATGTATGTGGCCGGCTTTGTCCTTCAACTAAATATTTCTTATCCTCATCGGTGTGGTGGTCGTGGTGGTAGTGCGTATGTTCAAAACTTTTAGTGTCTTCAATATTTTTTAGATCAGATGTTTTTAAATTTATCTTGGTATTTTCTTGGAGAGGAGTTTGCTTTTGATTATTTGATTCATTTTTTTCACTAATATGTGTTGCATCTTCGTCTTTAGATTTATCATTATCTTTAATATTTACTTTTTGATTATGTTGAACATCGATTACATCGCGTTTTTGACGAAAACTCTCATTTTTTGTGTCGTTTCCTGCTACGTTTAAATTTTTATTAATAACTGGAGCTGCTGTATTAATCTCGTGAATATAAAATTTGGGATAGTCAACGCTTGTAAGTTTTATCATATCATTATTACTATTAACAACTTCTTGATGATTGTGATTTATATCCGTTGTTTTGAATCCTGTTAATGGAATGTTTCTTGCTGTAGATTCAGATAATTTGCTAGGTTCTTGTAAATTAAGCCTTACTTGATTTATATTATCATGTTCACGTACTCCGGGAATTACAGAGAAATTCCTTTCTTTGTCTTCCCTATTTTTGCTGACGCTAGGAATAACCGTAGATTGCATGTGAGATACTTTGGTAGTTGTACTTGTATAACTTAGTAGATGCATTGGTTGCTGAATTGATTTATCTTTATTTTCTACTTCACGATTTTGTCTTTTAACGTTTGTGTCGCCATTTTCTGATGAACTTAAAGGATTTTCAGAAGTTAAAAAGATTAGCGGTGTAAGAGATACCCTTGTCGATGTGTTTATTTCTTCTTCATTATTTTTCAATGGCTTTTGCGGATGATCATTTTTTGGGCCACCTGCCTGACCATTGTTTGAAACGGCAAAAGCTTCGATATGAAACTCATAACCCCTCAGCACTGTTGGACTTTTTAATACCACAGTAACATTTTGCTGTCCCTCACCACCTTCAACTATTTTAACATCTCCATCTTTTTCATTTCTTAAATCAGTGATTACCAGCTTGCTAATTACTTCACCGTCGGCTGTAGTGATCGTCACATTTTCCGTCTGCCGCCATATCGCCGGATTGGCTTTCTTATCTTCTTCATAAATTTTATGTCCACTGTCGTTAGAACCCACGATTAAGTCGCGACAGCTGACTATAGTCAACAGCGCAAGTAGTACCCAGATCTGAGCGTCCATGATGCTCGATTAAGACTGTGTCGTGTTCGAAAATTATCGAAGCTTTTATACGATAAACAGCTTGAGGAAAATATTTAGAATGAAATCACAACAATATGAGTTGCCTTCGTAATCTGTTTTTTTTTATTGGCATGAATTAACCTCTTCCTACAGGAAAATTATTGTATTGTTGTACTGTCATTGAATAAAACGTTAAACATGACTAATACATTAAACAGTACACAGAGTGCGATGGTACTCATTTTTGGTCTTAATAACGAAACGGAAACAGCATCTTGTTAAGAGCGATTACACGTATGGTCTAGACATCTGGGCTATTTTATTTTTAAAAACATTATTAGTGAAAATAATGTTTGTGTGTGCAATATTCAAAGATGATACATGCTTACATATTATTTATTAAGCTTTCTAATTAAGGGTATGGTAGAAAAAGTACTAGATAATTTTACTGATACTTTTTTTTTATTCAACGAAGTGGCGAGACGAGCGAGATATTCACCTGATATTAAATGATACGCCTGCCTAATACAACCGAGCGCTACTTAGGATGTTATACACCGTACCACGCTGCGCTTGCCGCTTGAGACATAAAATTATGAATCTCGTTACCCCAGTAATTACACTAGTTACAGCGTCCTTCAGACGGGAACACAGTAATGTTTGCACAGTACTGTTTGGCGGCTGAAACGGGCGTTGTGGTGGACCTATCTAGACTCTCTCCGACAATAGAGACCTATCACCTGTAAACTTAAATATGTCACAAGAGGGACTTAGAAGGGAGGCAAATAAAAATAAATGCCTTTGCCGTCATAGCAGTTATAAAAATATTCCGTTATGTAATATTCAAAACATATCCCCGATGACAGTTAACAAGATATCGACAAGTAAATCAAACGCACGCGTAGAGCATTAAAATTAGTTGGGGAATCAGTCACGTAGGCAAGTTTCTCAGAACAAGTCTAATCTTTAAGATTCACATCAAAGTCAATGTCAGCGTCGCTTTAAACGAAAAAAATGAGTGTGGTGTGTCTGTGACCTCCTAGACCAGTGGTCTGCAAAGTGCGGCTCCAGAGCTGCATGTGGCTCTTTGACACCTTAAGTCCGCACCTTAAGTAAGCACAAATATCTACGGAAGATGCAATAATACTCCCATTTAAGAAAAAAACTTAGTAAGAAATATATTACTCAAACTTTCCAAGGAGAAGTACATTGTTCGCATTAATAAATATTTGTTAAGTATGAAATTTACTTTAATTTAGTGTACTACTTATTTAGTGTTATAAAAGTTTACTAAACAAGCAGATTTGGCTCCCATTTTTTTTAAATTGTTGTAATGTTCATATTTGGCTCTTTGGCTAATAAGTTTGTCGATCACTGTCCTAGACCATAGGGTTTCTAGCTTTTGTCGTCACAGCATATTTATTGGTGATAAAATATTTAGCGTCACAGGTAGCCGTGTGGTTTGAAGAAAAGAAAAAAAAACTGCAAATTTAATAGATTGTTGTCTTTAATTCGACAAAGGAAAATAGTTAAAAAAGAATTATTTAATGTTTTTGTTAAGTTTAGTTATTTTCATTACAACTGCTGCGTCTGTACGTGTGATGCTTTGCAAATTCGTCTACCCGTTCGTTCCAAAAAGATAGCATAATACTTTTACTGATTATTATACCCTGAAGTAGGAGCCTATTTCTTTTTATATCGATGAAAGTGTCAAGGCGAGCGGCATGTTCATCTGATGGTAAGTGACACGCCTGCCCATAACAAAACGGAGCTAGTGATGATGGTATGCACTGTACCACATTGCGCTCTACCGCCTTAAGATGTTTAGTCTTGTTACTCCAGCAATTTCATTATCGTAGTAGTTATGTTTTCACACTACTGTTTGTCGGTGGTACCTAGACTGTCTTCGGGAACAAAGACCTACCACCAGTAAATGTCCTAAACTAGCGGTAGACAACCTTTGAGTCGGAAAAGTCAAAAATTATAATTTACAAAATTTCAAAGTGTTTAAAGAGTTACCAAATTTTTTCTTGCCAACAATAATTAGTTCTTGCATAAATAAAGTTTTTTGATTATCTATTCATTCATAAGAAATAATCTTTTATCCATATATAAGTAATGTTTTTTCGCAAGAAATTAGGTAATATATCTAAATGGTATTATTGACAGTGAGGACGCGCGTCACAAGGGAGAAGAGCCACGAGTGCAAGTGGTTTAGGTCGGAATGGTGCCTAGCGCTCGTTAATCAATTCAGAACGATTTTTGAATGTTTTTTTTATAAAATAAATAATGTGAATATGCATATGGAACTAAAGAGTCGCCACTTTACATCTAAAAAGCCGCATATGGCTCGCGAGCCGCAGATTGCCGACGCTTGTCCTTAACGATCGCTATGGAAACGGTGGTAACACAATTTGTAAGGTGGTTGAACACGCTATATATTTCGAAGAGGCGGGGATTCTATCTCCGCACACCCACAAACATCTTGACCAGCTATACTCAGCCAGCGGCCCGTGAGCTATATGACCCGCCGGACTTTGGCATTTGGACCATCTGATCTTACTTTATCTTAAATCGTTTTGAATTTCACGGCTATTACTAAAAGTGGGCCTATTAGGCTACGCCTATTAGGATAAATTACATACAAATTAAAACTGTTCATAGTTCTTTTAGAAAATCTGAAACAAGTGCGAAAATCTGAGCAAAAAATTATTATTTAATTTTGTTCAGTGGCCACGATATCATGGCTAACGCGCTTTTGTTGCCTCTATGAACAAAGGTTGAATACTGGTCTTGACTCTCCTAGTAAAAGGCCTGTATCCCAGCAGTGGGAAAACAAAGTAGGCTGTCTATACTTATTACATTAGATCATAGGTTACAAAGGGTGCGGTATCGCTCTCTAGTGGGGGCTAGTGCTTTTTTAACATGATTAACGAGACAGAGAATTAATTTTTAATCTGTAATTATTAATAGATAATAAATTATATAAATTATTATATAAAGCAGGAGCGATCAAATTTTTTGCTTGTGGAGAAAACGGTAGTTCATAAAAGGTTGGGAGCCTATGCAATGGGTTAGTGGTACTCAATCTTTTTTTCATGGAGGTTATAAACGCGTGTAATTGCACAGTAGTCACAAAAAAAATGAGAGTAGTATTTATTAGATTTTTTCTTATTGTTCAAATTTTATAAAACTATAAACAGATTTGTGATGTATATATTTTAACATTTCTAATTAGAAATGTTTTAAAATAAAGTAACACCAGATGGAACATCCAGAAAAGCCCCGCGGTCTGCAGGCTGAGTGTAGCTGCATTGCTTTCGAATACTTCCGGAGAGGCTACTGCTGCCGTGAAACAGGAAGCAGTGTGCAAACTTATTTTGTTCTGGTTTGTGTAATGGTGAAGCAACTATAACTATTATTATCTCGCGTTTGAAATCTATTGGAGAATTCAACAATAATAGACAATAGTATCAAAAATAGTTTTTTTTTTCATTTATTTATTATTTTTTTAACCAATTAAGAGGTTAGACGAGCGGGTCGTTCACCTGGTGATAAGTGCTTGCCCATAATATCGTGGCGCTAGTTACGATGATATATACTGCACCACAGTGTGCTTGTCGCTTGAGACGCAAGATGTTGAGTTTCGTTACCCCAGTAATTTCACTAATTACCGAGCCCTTCAAACCGGAACATAGTAATATTTGCATAGTCGTTTGTCGGCTGCAATAGGAGCGGCGGTGGTACCTACCTAGATAGTCTCCGGTGACAGAGACCTACCAACAGTAGACACACAAATAAAAATTATCAACATCAGCTGATAGACGTCCACAGCTGGACATAGCCCTCCCTCAAAATTCTTCAAATCGATCAGTCCTGCATTGCCGCGTGCAGCGGCTTCTCGCGACTTTCACCAGTCGCCATAGCCTCGGGTACCGCTGGACACTAGAAGCCGTCGTTTGTAGGGCCATTTTCCACCACTCTGGCCCAATGCGTATTGGTGGGAGCCAGATCCTCGTTTGTTGATTAGAAGGTGTACCACGAGCAGGTGAGGTTGTGCGGGACTCCTTTCACCCTTAACTAATTAAAAATGAATGAAACTCTTCTTTAAAGCCAAAATATTTAATAAAAAATAATCATTCAAATTCATTTACAATAATCCTTTTTGGAACAAGGACATTTCTCCGCCATTTTAAGGCCTTTCGCCATTTGCTTCATGAATGGATGGATTTCGTCGCTGAAGAACGGCCTGAAACATTAAGAAATGTACCACGTTCAATTGAAATATATGTAAATGTTTAATGTTTATTCTTCCGGCGAGAGAGAGACAGAGAGAAAGATAAAAAGATACCCTGCTTCTGGGGGAAGAAGAAGTTATGTGGGATTTTTACTCACTAAAACCCCCTCGGTGGTAAATTTCAAAGCGTTGCGGAAGGCCCCAGATATTTCCTATAGAACGCACCGGTGCCTCCCAGCACCACCTAGACGTAAAGCACCTCCTAGGTCTGTAGCCCTAATTGACACCCTACCTTTGGTGCGACAAGAACTAGACCACCTCGTGCTTATCGTTCATCCCGCGCTCGCCTCGTGGACAATTAGAGCCCCACCTTCAAAGCCCACGAACGCGAAAATCCTTTTAGTCGCCTTCTATGACAGTCAGAGCTGACCTCAGTCCTATTAATAGCCCGAGACTGCAGGGCAAGCCAATGAGGACTATTGTTTATTATATTCAAATGTTTTTAATAGCGCTAAACATTGTTAGTATTTCATATTGTGCAGTGCAACTATTTGATTGCATCTCCATTTAATTGTCGATGACAATTGAATGCGACCATTAATGCGATCATTATTAGGAAGTGCTTCTCTTCAAATTAAAGTTCCGCAATCCGATTGAGCAAACCCATTCGCTTCCTCAGCTATTGTTTTCAACTGAAGCTATTTAAACCCGGTCCACTCCTTTGTCGTCAAATCTTTATAACTTGTATAATTAAGTAGATTAATAGTATTTAATTATAAAACAAGACAAAATGGAAACACCTTCCACAATTTATAATACAAGCGGACGGGCAGTTCGCCTTGTTAAGTAAACAAATGTATATTTTAACCTTTTGAAGTAAGGTAAATGGTGTTGCCAGGTAAAAGGTTTTCCCTTCTTTCATGCAATGACGCACTTTTAACGCCACGTTGTAGGACAGGCAACCCATATCGCCGATTAGTGGTTAATAAAAAAAAATAAAAAAAAATGGAAAAATTCTTGTTTATAGAAATCGTTTTAAACAATTATAATTGATGTAATAAAATATTACAGAGTGGCTCTATCAGATACGTTATTTGATAGTTGTAGTTGGTGGTAGGTTGTAGGTGGTAGGTTGTAGATTAGTAGTTGGTGGTAGATTTGATAAAGAGGCTACCAAAAAGTGAGAAGCAGATATTTCTAGGTGAGCATCCTTTACTGTTCACAGCCTCATTGTCACTTAATACCATGTGACATTTACGTAAGTCCTGGCTTATAAATAAAAAGAACTAGTAACACAAAGGAGTATTTACTCTCCAAAGAAAGAGAAATGATTTCTTTGTATTGGATATTTTTTTTTTAACGAAGCGACGATACGGGTGATATGTTCACCTGATGGTAAGTAATACGCCTGCCCATAACAACGTGAAGCTATTTACGATGATATACAATGCACCACATTACGCTCGTCGCCATGAGACATCTGTTAAGTCTCGCTATTCCAGCAACTTCGCTAGCTACAGCGGACTTCAAACCGGATACGAGCGAGACGTTCACTTGATGGTAAGTAATACGCCTGCACATAATATCATGGTGCTAGTTAGGATGATATACACTGTGCCACATTGCTCTCGTCGCCTTTTAATATCAGTTGTCTCGTTACCCTAGCAATTTCACTAGCAACAGCGCTCTTCAAACCGGAGCACAGTAATCTTTGCACACTACTGTTTGTCAGCGGAAATAGTAGCTGCGGTAGTGCCTTGACAGTGTCCGGCAAGAAAGACCAACCGCTATTTATAGTATTGTTATTTTAATGTGAATTACTGGTAATTTAATTTAAATTTATGGTAACCGTAAACTTTTGATCTCCCGATTCAATGTTATGTTACGAAAATAGCAAGTAGTTCCGGTTTGCAATACAAACCCGCCGGCCTCAGCGGTTTGCGACAACAATGACATTATTACTACGCTATATATATATACTACGCTATATACATATATATATATATATATAGAGTTCACTGGATGACACTGAGAGTGACCACAGTGACGTGGAATGGGTGAAACACCCACATAACACAAATTCTCCCAGCCAAGATATCTTAACTATTTTTTTATTCCCTAAAGTTTTCCTTAAAAACAGAAAGACGGTCTTCCTCGAAGGTCTGCAGCACTTCATAATTGGCATGCAGGTATAAAATAAAAATTTCATCCACAGTAGCTGTTCACATCTAGATCACTACTCTTTACTGCTATAGACTTTTCTCTATCATTCGACGTCTACAGGCTGATGATTATGATAAACTATATTAACCTTTTTTTTTTTTATTACTTTAAATTTTTTAATTATAATAATTGTAATATTCCCGTACATTATCTTATTCATACCTTTAATTCATCATAATACCTCACGGAGACCTCAAAGTTCCGACCTTCTCCAAACAATTCATAGATAAGAAGGACACGACCGTGCGTGGGCTCTTATCTAATGATCTTCCCTGACATAGACTTACAATTTGGAGCAAAAGAAAAAATATCAAACCTAACAATCACATCACAAACACTATAGACAAATAAACACCAACTTTCATTTCATTTAACTGATTACACGAGAGAGACGTTCACATGGTGGTAATATATTCACCCATAGCGCGTGACGCTAATTAGGATGACATACTGTGAACAATGGGCCCATCACCTTGAGACATGATGTTAATCTCGTAACCCCAGTAATTTCACAACCTCACACTACTGGTGGTCGGTTGCCGTAGCAGCTGCGTTGGTTTCTACTTAAACGGTATATGACAACGAAGATACACCACCATTATTAAAATACAAGCGTCTAGAATCTTCTGAGTAAATAAATCTATAATTCCAAGATCACATCAGTACTGTTTCATCATCATCATCATCATCGTCAGCCGATAGACGTCCACTGCTGGACATACGCCATATTGTTCAACATAATTGTAACTTTAAAAGCTAGATATTATCCGCCGCAATGTAAACGGAATATACATATTTTTTAAGGGTTCCCCAAGGGATGTATAGGGTTGGTTTTTATTTATTTATTCCCCAAGAAGACTAAATATATACATATATTAGTTTTGGTAATATAAAAAACTGGTGACGATAATAATCATTTTAACGGATGGATGTCTGGTATTCCTGCAGCCAGACAGAAGTGTGCAGACATTACTGTGTTCCAGTTTCACAGGCTGGAGTAGCAGTTCACGTTAGGTGAACAACCCTCCGGTCTCATTGTTATTTTGTTTAAAAAATCGTCCTCGCAAAAGGATTTTGATGCTGTTAGTAATATTGTTATTCATTTCCTTACCGGCAAAGCATTTTCTTAATCTCCTCCTCGTATTCTTCCGTCGCGATCTGATACTTCTTCAACTGGTCAAGCTCCTCCTGTCTCGCTCGCTCCTGCCGACAGACCGACAACTTCTTTAATAGTAATGTAAAACCAACTTATGGTTAAAACTTCACCATGATTTGAAACTCCAGGTGACAATGTAGCTGTAGATAGTAGAGGCGGATTGCTACTGTAGTGCAGTGGCTAACCTAATACGGAAGTCACTGGTTCGATTTCGGAGCCCCGTGTTGTGAAATTATCCCATTTTAGGTAAAAAAAGAAATGTAAATGTATCAGTAGTACATTATAGTATTATAATACTTTATTTATAGTACTAGTAAGGAAGAGAAAACACTAGCGGGTCGTTCACTTGATGGTAAGTGGTACGCCTGCTTATGACAAAGTGGCGCTAGCTAATACTGTATTCGCAGCACCACGTTACGTTCATCGCCTTGAGACATAAGATGTTGGGTCTCGTTACCCCAGTAATATTTACTAGCTGCTACTACCTTCAAACCGGAACACAGTATTGTTTGCACACTAATGTTTGTCGGCAAAAATAGGGGGCTGCGGTGGCCACGTAGGTCTGGTAACAGAGACCTACCACCAAGTGAAATAACATAGATGTTCAGCACGTCATTAAACACATTTTTTTTACTCAACCAAGCGATGAAACGGGCATGACGTTCACCTGATGGTAAGTCATACAAACACCCTTTTTTTTTGTTTTACTTGGGGAAAATGCCTACGCATACTCGTCCTCGCGGGGGCAAGGATGAGTTATGTCGGACTTGCACCGACTAAAACCCCCACGATGTTCCGCCTCATCGCCATGATGGCAGAGTCACGGGAACGCTCGCACTCAACCGCGACCCTGCCGGCGCTGGCCGCTTGCGCAGCCCCACCTCGGGAGGGAGGGATGAACCCTCCCTTTCCAGGGCGTGCCGGAACATACAGCGCGCCCCCTCCTCGACCTCATGCGTGTGCGAGCGACCGGTTCCCCCGAAACTGTCGCACAGAGACCATGGGAGCCACTGGAGAAAACCTCTCCCGGCTCCCCGCGACAGAGAGATGTTAGGCCCGCCGCTACCTGTCAACGGCCGCGGAGGATAGGGAGAGCGGCGCATCTCAATACCGGCACTCCTCTTCCCCCGCGGCCCCACCGCCGCCGCATCGCCGGTGCGACACCGGTTGGCCGCAGAGGGTACTCCCTCCGCGACCCCACCTCGGCTGCGAGGGGCGGTATGAAACCGCCCCTGCAGCCGGCCGCTAGGGCAGCACACAACCGCCCCTGCGGCCCCCAACCGCTCCGGTGAGCTCCAGTTACCCCAACCGGTGCTCGAACCTGGAACGGCCGCTTCAGCCAGCCCTTCGCCGCGGGCCGGCCGGGTGGGTTCCACTTGGCTTCACCGTGTACCGGACCACGGTTACCAAGCCCCTCTGCCACGACAAGGCGAGAACCCGTTGGAGGGGATACAAACACCCTTAACAAATAGGCACTAGTTAGGACCATCCTTATTTAGTTTTTAGACACAGGTCTCTCGGTTTAATCAGTTTGAGGGTGTCAACTTAATCATCATCATTTCAGCCTCTTGTTGTCGTCTGCTGAACATAGGCTTTGGCAATCAATTTCTAGTCCCATGCTCCCAGCATTCAACAATGCTTTGAGATCGTCATCAGGTAGTTGGTCCAATTTTTAGCTCAATAATTAAAAACAAACAATAACCTTTAGCAAATTGGTATATTCCATCTGGTGAAGCAAATTCTTTTGGTGATTCTTCCTTGCTTTCGCGTCGACCATCATTTTATTCTCCACCAACTGTTCCAATTGTAGACGCAGTTGTCTGTTGTACTCGTCCTCCTCCGCAATCTTCTTTCTGAGCTCCTCTCTTGCTTCGGTGCGGTCTTTGATTTGTTCTATCATTGCTTGACGGACTTCCTACAATGATATAATCCATTGTTAATACTGTATATTGATGACTTCTATTTTAGAGCTGGAGTACTAAATTGTCGAGATATTTGAAGAGTGTCAACTTGGTAGACAAAATAAGAAGTGAATAAATCAGGGGTTGGTCTTTGAAAACATTTAGAAGACTATGAAGTTAAGACAGCGTTAAACTTGCCGACAATGAAGCGTAAAGGCGAAGACCTCCTACCACTTGACTAGTAACGATCCTAAACGATCTTCACAAACGCCAAAAATAGTACAAACAACGAAAAATGAAGCCATAGTAAACTGTTCACAGAGAAAATATTTACATAGACAACATGATCTGCTATTCCATAGCTAAGTTTAGTTTTACGCAGATTCTTGTGAATTGGTAAACTAAAACCGAATTGGAAAACAAAAATCCGGTGAATATCGATTTTCCTCAAAAGATAGTTGCTAATCAAGTTGACTTTGAAAGTCGATTTAAATTTCAATAGTCGATTAGATAGGGTTTTGTTACAAATCAAATTCATATATACCTTATTGGTGTCCTGAGCCCATTTCTGGTATTTGCAGCGTATTTGATCGGTCTTCTCCTGAATACGACGCGCCTCCTCTCGCATCAATGAATCGTCCAGATCCAAGTCGGCAAATTGCTTCTTTAATTCTATTAATTTCTTGTTGCATTCATCCAGTTCGCGCTGGAAATGTAAATCGTGAACAACTATAATTGTATCCCATTTTTTATACAATAATGATGAGACAAGCTGGTGTTGAAATAATAATGCTTCTGTTAATGTAATAATGCAATATGAACGAAGAAGAATGCAATAAAAGGGTCGAAGTACAATAAAAAATTGTAAATACTAAGAACAGCGACGAGTCAGCAATGATTGCATTGAGGTAATGGTCAGGTGGAAATGGAATGTTTAAAATAGAGCATGAAAGAAGAAAAAAGAGAAAAAATAAAAATTAAAGAACTAAAAAAAAATTTAATTATGTGTGTGATTTAGTAAATAAATCGAGCTTTTCTCTCTTATCTACATGGATAAGATATTGGAGGACACTGAGCTTTGCCGCTTTTACGATTAAAAACGAGTCAGTTACAAAACAATCTTCTTATGAATCCAACCTCTTTTCTTTTCCTTAGTTCTATCTTCGCTAAATCATTAGCAAGCCCTTGGCCGGCGAGCGAGTCCCAAGCATCAGAGACTAGCTTCTGTTCTGCGCTCTCCTTCTTTATTCTCTCTTGTTTGTCTTCTAAGAATTTCTTGCTGTCCTCCGCCACTTGCCTGGTCTTTTCTTTGCGAGCAAGTTGCGCTGCAGGAAATGTCACACTTAAAGATTAATTGATGTTAGCTGGTTAGATGTTGGAGACTATTCAGACAGGTTCCACTGCATCGTATGTATCTACCGCTATACAGTAATGTCCAAACATTACAGTGTTCAGGTCTAAAGATTACTGACGTAACGAAACAATATTTTATGTCTTATAGGGACGATAGTTATGTAAAATAAATATTTTAATATATGCTACATATGCATACAGTTACATACATATCTCTCACCACCAACTGAATATTGTGGTCATTTCTTATATAAACGATTGCCCACCTGCTTCCTCTTTCCTATTTTCTTCGTCCCAAATAGCTTTAAACCTTAACGTCTGTTCTTTCAACAGCTCCTTCTCTCTTTCCCGTTGCAAGCGGTTTTGTTCAACCTGATAGTTTATACTTTCGTTGCATTCTATGTCTCTTCTCAACCGCTCTATGGCGTCATATTCCATTCGTGCCGCCTTTAAACATATGCAATGCATTATTTATTTATTATCTACAACGGGCTAACATTTAATTCTACTTCCACGTGGTGTTAAGTAACAATGAAGGCGTGGAAGCGTGCGTGCTAAGCGGCAGCTTAACAATAAGAGAACAGCAGGTGGCCAAACTTGCTCTTATCACCAACAAGAATACTAAAAAAATTTTATGGAAATGTAGTCAGCTGTATGCTGCCGACGCCGGTTTTGAAAGGCTGTACCACCTTTTGCTCTCTATATTTGTCAATTTCTTGAACTCACCAAAGCATCAGCTTCCTTCATCGCAACCTCGTGCCACATCTTGTCGAATTCCTTTTCCGCCATTTTGCGCGCCTGTTTCTCCTTCATTTGATACAGCTGGATATCCTGAGCTTCCATGGCGCGTAACTTGACAATACATGGCAGCACATGGACACATTTAGACCTGTATACATACCTATGTATTAGTATATCTTATAGATCTCCAATGTATAAGGCTCACCCAAAGATTCCTCCACTAATACCTGAACTGCTCCCATTGAACGGCTTCCCGCTACTGCAGAGGATTCTATCAGACAAGATCTACCGGTGTGCAATAGCTTCAACCACTTATGAGCTTTCTTCAACTTCACATCTTATTACTTAAACGTTTATCCATTTCTTTCTAACATCAAATAAACATTAAAAAGCTTACAGTGGAGTATCTTTATATTTTTCGGCGTGTTCTTTTTTCCTCTTCGCCAGCAGATATTGGAGCCTGTCCTTCTTGTCCTGCCAAACAGCTTCAGCGCCTGCCTGTACTTGCTCTACGAACTTACGTATATTTTCTTCTTCTTCTCGAGCGAATATCTCTTTTAATCTGGATATATAAACATAAATAAACATATTTAAAAATTCTGTCATCATAATAAAATTTCTATTTAATATAAATGTAGTTCTTATGTTGATACAATAATAAGTTAAATAATCCAAGTAGTTTTATTTGTATTCAAATAGCTTAGTCCGTGACTATCATCCCTTGTATTAAGTTAACATGTGATCTAGGTTAGTGAAATGCACTAATCTAGGAAAATCTCTTAACTCGAACGATGAGCGCAAAGTGGTGCACTACATATTATCCCAACTAGCGCCACGTTATTATGGGCAGGCGTATCACTTACAATCAGGTAAACGTCCGGATCCTCTCGTTGCTTAATTGAATAAAAAAAATGTTCCTGCCGAGTGGAATAGTAACCACGTCGGAACACAAGGTCAACAGAGTTCAGATTTTTGTTACATACGTTAGCAATATCATCACCAGCTGTTACCTTTCCCTCTTTATTTTCAAATCCTCCTGGTATGAAGCAAGACAGAGATCGACTCTACGCGCAACATCGTTGATAAGTGATCTGTACAAAACGAATTAGGTATTCAATCTTCTGTTAGTAGGTCTTTGTTTTTGGGGGCCATATTGGTAAGTAACGTAGTGCTTATTTCTATATTCAAATCTTTTCCCACTACTGGGACTCTGAATATCAGTAATAGGTTAAAAAGAGAGCATTGTTTAAATAAATTTGCGATATAATTGATTAAAAATAAATAGAAATGTTTCTAGGACATGTACTTGCGGTCACATTTAAGAAAGAAATCGTTGATGGCGTGATCCTTTGCCTCCTTGGCTTTGATTTCAGCTCCCTTTTTTTGCTCCTCCTCCTCCGCACGCAGTTTCCGCACGAATTTCACATAACGGAAAGTCGAGTTCAGGACTCGAGACGTCTGATGATGACAACATTTATTTTATTTACTCTTAAAGCGTAGATAATTTTGAAGAATTCGTTTTTGTTAATTCCATAATGCCACGTGAAGAGGTAGGGGTTCACCTGATGGTAAGTAATGTCCCCAATCAAAACATGGGACTAGAAACAACGCCCTGTAAAACAGCACACGGTAATCTTTGCCCAATATTGCTTGGTGGCAGATATAGCTGTGATGGTTCCTTCCAAGACGGTTTCAAGCAGTAGAGGTCTACCATTAGTTTACAAAGATATGAATAATCCACATGGAGGATATTAGATTGGTTTGTGGGTGTTTGTTGACGTTGGGAGCTTGGAGTCTGGATGCGCTTAAACTTTTTAGAAATCTATCAAAAAAAAAAAAACTAACGGAAACCACCCGAGACCCCAGAGTTGGCAACTAGAATAAACTTGGCCATCCAGCGCGACAATGCCATTCGTTTGCTCGGCACTCTTCCGGACGGGGATGACCTGGTGCTTTTCTTTTATTGTTAGTATAAATAACAACATAAAAGCAAATTGATATCTTAAATGTTATTTTCTTGCAGATAATCATTTATAATAATAAAAAAACTGGGGGTTACAGAGTCACTTCGTCTTCTGTGAAGATAAGGATTTAGCTGGTAAGGAACAATTGTTCTAAACGGAACTCCAACGTCGACAAGCTTATTTCAAGTTCTTTGCTTTACGGATTATTTAAGTTGTGTAACTTACGTAATAGCAATCCGGTGCTCCTCTGGGCCCTGGACCATCTTTAGGTATTCTCTGACGAGGTGCAGGCTGATTACACATTTAAAAAATTTAATGGTATCAAATTGTATATATGAAATAGTACATCAATGACATACGTCAAGTTTCCACTACCCTTTCGTAAGCTTTTTGTTGTGCCAGTGCCAAACAAAAAAATATGTATAATTTTACTAACTACAATGTCTTTCATATCAGAGACATTACTACTTTGGGCAAAAAAGGTCTTGGTGGATAAAAATTTTATTTACATAAATGGGTTCAGCACAACAACTCACGGGACTCAGGCCAACCTCACCTGCTTGTGTTTCACTCTGCTAACCAACAGACGGGGCTCTGGCGCCTACCAACTCGCATTGGGCTAACGTGGTGGAAAATGGCCCAAATCCCCTCAAATGAACCCCTACAACAGACGGCATCTAGTGCCCGGCGGTACCGCAAGCCATGCTGACTGTGACGGACGTTGGCAGGGCGCCGGAACCAGGGGTGCTAAGAATCCCCGGGCAGCG
This sequence comes from Ornithoptera alexandrae, assembly GCA_029030555.1. NCBI lineage: Eukaryota > Metazoa > Arthropoda > Insecta > Lepidoptera > Papilionidae > Ornithoptera > Ornithoptera alexandrae. The sequence goes on along the minus strand of JARDVY010000296.1, from coordinate 2,307,430 downwards.
ACGATTTCCCGTCAGACGACCTTGGCCCTGGCAAAATAATGCACGCACACTGCGGAAGTTTTTCGGTCATTGTATGAAAACGCCACTATGTCAGTCCGCTTCCAAGACCATCGCTCGAATCTTATACAGTTACAGCGTGGTGTCAGACAGGGCGATATTCTATCGCCAAAGGTGTTCACAGCGACGCTGGAAGACGTCTTCAAGCTTTTGGTTTGGAGAGGACATGGCATCAACATGAACGGCGAGTACATGACCCATTTTCGATTCGCTGATGACATCGTGGTCATGGCTGAGACCATGGAAGACCTTGGCAAAATGCTCGATGAACTCTGTAGAGCGTCCCGACGCGTGGGTTTTAAGATGAATATGGAGAAGACAAAGATTATGTTTAATGCCCATTATGTACCCAGGCCAATAATAGTCGAGGTCTCTACACTGGAAGTAGTCGACGAATACGTTTACCTGGGACAAACAGTCCAGCTAGGTAAGTCCAACTTTTAGAAAGAGGTAATTCAACGAATCCAACTCGGGCGGGCAGCAATTGGGGGAGATACGCAGCATCTTTTTGTCTCAGATACCACAGTGTATGAAGACAAGTCTTCCACTCGTGCGTTTTGCCAGGGTTGACATACGGATCCGTTATGTGGCTCTGTACTATCGGCCTTATAAAAAGGCCAAAGGCATCCAAAAGGCAATGGAGAAAGCTATACTCGGAGTTTCTCTGCGTGATCGAATCAGAAATGTGAAGATCCGCTGAAGAAATAAGGTCGCCGACATAGCTCAAAAGATTGCTAGGCTGAAGTGGCAGTGGGCGGAGCACATTGCTCGAAGGACCGACGGCCCATAGGGCAGTAATGTCATCGAGTGGCGCCCGCGTACCGGTAGACGTAGCGTTGGGAGGCCTCCCATAAGATGGACCGACGATCTGGTGAGAATCGCGAGAAATCACTGGATGCAAGCAAAGCGGAACCGTCGACTTGGAGATCTTTGGGAGAGGCCTATGTCCAGCAATGGACGTCTATCGGCTAATGAGGAGTTAAATAAAATAATAAAAGCACCATTAATTTGCAAAAATGTTTTAATCAACCTTATAGAATAAAAAAAAAAATCAAGATCAAAAACAATTAACGTTCTTATGTGCCCTTAATTTACTAGAAAATATAGCACCTATTATATACCTATAACAGAATCAAAAAAAATATTAAGTAATAACATAACATATTTAAAGTTTCGTAATAAATAACATTACGCCATGAGATCGAAAAGTTTTGAAAAAGAGACAAAAAAAAGGGGTTTTAAGTAAAAAAAAAAAATACAATAATGTCCAAATTGAAATTTCGTCACAATTGATACACTGTATAAAATCACTTTACACACTTTAATTATTTCACTTCGATTGTTTATTGTCCATCATTGCGTTAATGATACACATCGAGAGAATCCATTTTGTAAAGCGATTATACAATGTTAGGAAAAAAAAAGAGCAATAACCAAATACTTCATGAACTTATTTAGCAATACTTCATTTTGATTACAGGAAAAGTAGATTAAAGGAAAAAAAAAACAATTTTATTGACCCTCAGCGCTCCCCACCATTTTGTGCCACTGACTACTGCGTACTCTGGTATATTTTCACAGAAGAACGAGTGTGCAGATGAATTCTTATCTAAGTGAAAAGAATTATATGTGGTTATGAATTTTTTGTTTTTATTTATTTTATACACATACCTTCCTGTAAATGAAAGATAAATTTTAAATTTTATATTTCACTTTGGTGTGATATCTTTTGAACCAATCTCAGTTCTTCTTCTTCATCTCAGTCTTCAGTTACTTGGGCAAGTGTCATAAAAAAGCTTTAAGTAAATTTGCTGTTTAGTATGATTTCAGAAATTGTCGTAGAAACTTGTGTTCTTTCCGAAAGAAGTCCTCCTAGTAAGATGGTTGACTAAAATTTTTCGTTACTGTAAATGCGTCAATGCTTCTTCATTTTTAATATGCTTCACTGAAAGACGATGAGCGTCAACCCTGATGATTCCGTAAGATCATAAGCGTGATCGTATTAAAAACATTTGGCACTGCCGCGGAGCCTACGGGGTTACGAAACAAACGACAGATAGTTCCGCAACGGAACCAACGGAAGCGCTAAGGGTTAAAGAGTTTAATAAATTGACTGGCCGAAGTAATTCGCGTTAGAGTCACTCCATGGGTTAAACCACAGGCAACTTACTAACCGAGTAACAAAAATATAAACTATGATTATAAACTACAAATTATATAATAACATTGTTTTAATCTCGCGGACTCTAGACCCGAGAGACCAGTGCCCGATGAAGACTCGTTAGTCTTAACAACTTGATCGAAACAAAAAAAAAACATTGTATAGTGAAGTGCGGGTTGTGTATGGAAGAGGATACGGAGGTAGGAGCGAGGAATGAGGAAATTGTAGTGGAAGATTGGATAGGGAAGAAGAGGATGGAGTAGGAGGGAAGAGGATGGAGTGGGAGAGAAGAGAATGAATTGGGATGGAAGAGGATCGGGTAGGAGAGAAGAAGACGGAGTAGGAGGGAAGAGGAAGGAGTAGAAGACAAGAGGAAGGGTAGACGGGAAAAGGAGAAGCAACAACAAATTTGTGTCAAACATCTCCCAATAAATATTTTGATGACAAAGGCTTACTTAAATACTATGTATAATGTATAAAGAATAGCTATGTATATAATGACAAAAAAAAATTTAAATAACACTTATGAATAGTTCAATACGTATACCGTTCAAGTCAGGTTGATCCACTACCACTTTATTGTATGAGTAGTTATCTTGTTCTGGATTGACTGGACTCAATTTGGCGGTGTTAGGTATCAAATTTAATGTCGACAATTTTATATTAAGTCCATCCAGGTCGTTAAAGTGTGGCATGTTGGCTGATAAAAATTGTATTGGCCCTTTCCATGTGTGAAGTTCACCGGTTACTGTATTATAAATAACTATTTTACCTTTCTCTCCTTTCAAGGGTTCTGAAGATAGAGTCTGAAAATTAAAACAAAAACAGTAAGTTAAAGATTCATAGATAATTCAAATTATCTTGGCGCGTGGCTCTTTGTATGTTTGTGCTTGTAAGTATGCAACTTTGCATTGTCAGTGACGCGGCTGTGGCTTGTTAACGTAGAACATTGGGTTGAATTATTTTACCACTCATTTCAGTAGGTATCCATAGTTTCCAGTCCTGTAGTCTTGGGTTGTTAAGAATAAGACTAAGGTAATCCCTGCCTGTCATACAAGGTGACTAAAAGAGTTCTCGGTTTCATAAATTTTGGACGTGGGGCCCTCAAAGCTCAATAAGCGAGCCTTAGCAGGACGGCAAACGCATGGTGGTATTGTATTAGCCGTAGCACAGCGTGGATACCAAGGACGGCTTTGCCCTTCAGTGGGATGTTTTAGCCAGAGTGCAGAGAGACATCGGTGCGTTCCGCAGAAAATTCCGCAGCCCTTTCTAATGCACTGAGGGAGACCACCGAGAGGTTTTTAGTGGGTAGAAGCCCCACATAACCTTGTCTTCCCCCCATAAGCAAGGTATTATTAAGACGATTTCCCCCGCGACAAAAAAAATAGGTATCCATAGTATCACAGCAACGAATACCTTAATGTGCCTTTTAAATTGGTTGGATTAGAACACCAAAAGTTCTCGGTACAGATCAAGAGATGGCACTGTGATTAATAGTAAATGTAAGTCTAAATTAATGTAATAATAAACAATATAATAAATAGTAGTGTTTCGAAAATAATACTGTCTGTACGCGACAGTCGTCGTTCACATCATGTGATGACGGTAGCTCTGTTATGTGTGGTAGAGTCGGCTATTACAGATTCGATGTGTTTTTTTAAAATTACTAGTTCAACTAAAAGATTATTTTTTTAACTTACTTAATATTAAAGAAGATGCTGTTTTATAAATAATTTATAAATCACAGTTAAAGACTATCTCACACAGTAATATGAATATGTAACGAGATAAAAGAAATGGATGATACCACGTATGAATGGTAATAGATTAGTCTCCGGAATAATTAACACTTGTAGGTAATAAGAATTTCCTGTCACACACAAACACAATTACTGTATGTGTGCAAGCTTAATGGATACAGCGCCGAACGCTATGGTGACTGAAGTTATCACTGGCCTAATGGTTAGAACACGTGGCCTTCATTCGGAAAAAAAAAAGTTTTCTTCTATTTTTTGTGTAAGAGAGATGGGTGTTTAGAAAATAAATGGCTTGTCATTCGAGTTAGTTTGAAGCAAAAATTCAAAAAGCTAAGGCACCACGACCTCGCAGGAAATTACGACACTAGCGACAAAAGTAGAGGAACGATGGTGTAGTCTCCCACAATGCACTTTGGACCTCAAATGGAATAGAAAGGATGAAGGTATAAGTAACAAAAACAATAAAGATCGATGTGTTTCGTACGTAGCGATAGATATGCAAATATTACTGTGTTCCGGTTTGAAAGGTGTTACGTCTAGTCAAACTACTAGGGTACCAAGATTTAATATCTTGTGCCGAAAAGCTTCCGGCGTCTGGTGCAGTACATATTATTAAATTGCAACACATACACATACTTCATTTACACCTAGTTGATGTTTAGACACACACACAGAGGTCGCTGATTCGATTCTAGTTTCTCGCCTGTCTAGCTACCACCCCTTTAATATAAATCTGCCGCTGTATTGTAAGCTGAGGTCAAATGTTACCTTATATTATTCTTACACCAAGGTCAAATGTTAACCCATGGTAAATAAAAAAAACTCACAGCTATTGTAGCCATAACGCAATCGGGATTTTGGTATTTAACACTGACGACATAGAGTACAGATCCATGTTCTACGATCTCGCTGAGCCAGAGCTGAGACTGCACCAAGTAGCCGAGGTGGAATTTTATGATCCATTCTTTGTCTTGGCTCTTGTTGATGTTGGTTGAATGCGTCTGGAAATGAGAGGACATTCTAATTGATATGTGTAAAAATAAAAAGCCTGTCTAATGTTCCTAATACTGGGACTCGACGCAATTTATCACAAGAAGAAAATCGATTCTATTTATTATCTACTATGCTGCCAAGCGAAACATGGTGAACGTCACATGACTTTGAAGTCTGTTCTTGGAATATTTGGGTTTTGTCATGACGTAGGAAACTAAAGTTTAATGTGGAATTGAACCCACGACTCTTCTAGACGTATATAGCGCCCGTCCATCTTACAAACTGGACAATCACAACATGAGTGATTCAGAGGCGGTTCTCAGCGCCCAGTTTCCCTTACAAGCGAAGTTGGTTGGAGAATGGACCCGAACCAGTCTTCAACGACCGAGTGGATTCACCAGAAAACAAAAACCATGACATACAATACGAAAATCCGCTGTCAGATAACTACACTCCATGTAGTATACTTTTAAAAACAGGCCGTGGCTCCGGATGATATAATGTTGCGATGTAAACATCCTAACAAGCGCTACATTGTTATGAATTATTTTGTTAATTTGGTTTTTACCTGTCAAAAAGCGAGATGAGACGAGCAGATCGTTAACCAGCTATGGCAGCCCATACCAATATATCGCTAGTTAAGATAATATACACTGCATCACATTATGTTGGTCACCTTGAGATTTAAGATGTTAAGTCTTAATACTGCAATAATTTCACTAGCTACAAAGTCCTTCAAACTGGAATACATACATAACTAGTTATTATTACATTTTGTGTGCTGAGTTTAAAGAGAGATTGTACTCACGTTCTTCACATGGTCCTCTAGTAAGTTCTGGGTGCCAGCCCACGCACAAAAAATACACTGCACTATGATAACATTTCCGATATCATCCAAATAACCCTGGAATCATAATGTGATATTATTAAATGTATCATTAGCTTTGTACAAGGTGGACCGGCGATCTGGTGAGAATCGCGGGAATCCAATGGAAATTACTCGTTTAAAGGAAACGAATGCAAGAAGGAATTAGAACGGAGAATGATAGAGAGTTAAATGCGAAAGCAGGAAATAGAAGGAAAAGGAAGGAAGAGGATTATGATTAGGAAAGAATGAAATAAAGATGATAAATAATAGACAGACGTAGCCTCCATCCCAACAACTCGCGGAATGCTTGTACATAAAAAAAAACCTACTGAATGGGAAACGCGAGATCGATCGATGCGAAGGTCTTTGGGGGAGGCTTATGTTCAGCAGTGGACGTATATCGGCTGATGATGATGAAGGTAAAAAGCTACTCCGGTGAAGTACTTTAACAAGGACAAAAAAATTTCTTGCAGGTACTGTAATGGTCGTAGACATCTGTTGCCAGGTACAGCGTAAGTAGGTACTGCCGCAGTTGCTATTTCTGTCGCAAAACAATACTGTGTTCCGGTTTGAAGGGCGTTTTGGCCAGTGAATTTACTGGGGTAGCGAGACTTAACATTTTACTTGTCAAAGTGACGAGCACAACGTGGTTCACTGTATCTCATCCCAACTAGCATCGGTGAATGTTCTCCTTGCCTCGTTGTTTTGTCAGAAAACAGAAAGGGTTTATGGTATGTCGTGACTACGATCACTACACCTTGAGTGTAATATTATTTATTTATTTATTTACTTTTCCATACATGGTACAGAGGGCGGATTTGATACCTAGATTCTTTTTTATTCATTTAATACGCGAGCGGAATACTCACCTGATGGTAAGTGATACGCCTGTCTTTAACAACATGGCGCTAATCAGGATGATATACACTATACCACATTGCGCTCGTCGCCTGAGCCATAAAATATTCTCGTTACCTCAGTAATTACACTAGCTACAGCACCCTTCAAACCGGAACACAGTAATGTTTGCACACTGCTGTTTGGCGGCAGAAATACACGCTGCGGTGGTACCCATGTAGAAGGTCTCCGGCAACAGAGACCTACCAACAGTAAAGTCAGTTCTCTAAGTCAACTCTGGGGAACGTAGAAATGTTGAAGGCGGTAGAAATCAACAGGTAATATAAACAATACATAAATATTCATTCAATATGAGCCGATAAACTTCCACGGCTGGAGAATCCCGCATCAATCGAGAAGGAATTCATATGGGGGATTTGGGCTATTTCCCACCATACTAGCGCAATGCGAGTTGGTGGGATACATAAATATCATCATCACCAGCCGATAGACGTCCACAGCTGGATATAGGCCTCTACCTCCACATCGATCGGTTCTGCGCTACCCGCATCCAGCGACCTTCTTCGGTAGGAGTTGATGTGGGGGGACGTGGGTCATTTCCCACCACGCTAGCCTAATGCGGGTTGGTGGAAGCCAGAGCCTCGTTTGTTAATTAGCAGAGTGCACCACGAACAGGTGAGGTTGGCTTGAGTCCCGTGAGTTGTTCTGCGGGACCTCTTACACCTCTATATAAATAATACACAATAAACATATACAAACTAAATAATACTAATATAAAGATACAAACTGACTTTATGCGAAATATTGTACGTACTGCTAAGAAGACATATTTGATCACAGTTAAAAAAAAGGTACTTACCCCGTCTTTACGTATGATTTCTATAGCGTCGTCCACCATGTCATGTATGGTCATGTTAGTTGCTGACTCTTGAGATGTGTTCATTGACAACATGTCGATGCTGTGATCTGGAGAATAGGAGTTGATTTAAAATATAGACATTTTTTTTCACAAAGACGACAACAGTTCTCCTAATGGCATACCATACGCCCGCCTTTAACAATGTGGTGCTAGTTGGGAATATATACACTGCATCACAGTGCTGATCGCTTTCAGACACCAATTCTTCAGCATGTTAATAAAGCGAAGTTTCTATTGTCGTGCCTTTGTATCGCACGCGGAGTCAACCAATAAAAAAAATTACGGCAATAAGTGATGGTTACTTTCCATAAGTTCAATTTGCTTGTTTAAGTAACTTTTAATAAAAAAATTATAGATAGGTGTAGCTATAACTACCCTTAAAATCTCGAGCTATTAAGAACAATTTAAAAGCTAACCCCTATCTTAGAAGGCTACTAAAACAGCCTGGGTTCGCGGGACACCCTTATTACCTACTAAGCAAGCCCTGGATGGACGAGTTGGTTTTGTATTTGACGTATCAAAGCAAGGGCGCAGGGTGACACTGGGGTAGTTTAGGATACCCCGGAGCACATTGCAATACAGTAAGACCACCGAAGGGATTTCAGTGGATACAATGCCCATATAAACATTTCTCAGAAGCAGAGTATCTTTTGAAGATTTCCACCCCAATAAAAAAGGTGTAGTTATACCGCCTATTTATCTATCTTACCTGTACTTACCTACCTTACCTATAACGTCTATTTACCTTCGTCTTGTGTGCCGTAAGAGTTCATAATCTGTGAAAACTTAAATAATTCCGTTATAATGTCATCCGTTTCTTCACCGTCGTTACAGTCGTTTGGTAAATTCATATCGGTATCTGTAAATTTGTTCAAATCGTAAAATTCGTTACTGTTCTATTAGACGGAGAGGATGTTTACACTGCATCAAAAAACACTCGTAATAAACGGCGTTGCAATTTAAACTTGAGAGATATAATTAGTTTTAATTGGTATCATTGATCTACACTCGTAAAGATATATTATATTATAATAGTGTATTAATTTCCATTGTTGAATATTAGCTTTTTTTATTTCGACGATGTTTGCACACTGCACCACAAGAAAGCTATCCACAATGTACACTTAGACTAACATAGGTCTTTCATTTACAGGCATTTATTTATATTCGTCGAATTAACAGCAAGTGTAACAACGTGGCCCAAGTTAGGATGATGTACACTGCGCCACATTGATCTCGCCGCTTCCACACATAAGATGTCAAGTCTCGTTACCTACTGTAAAGTTATTAGATACAACGCCCATCAAACCGGGACATGGTAATGTTGGGACTACACTGTTTGGCGGTAGAAACAGGCGCTGCGGTTTTGATGACCTGGACTGCCTTCGGCAACAGATGCCACCAAGAGATAACATCTCAATCTGTTCATACTCATTACTTGATAATGAAACAGTGAATCAAATAATTTTGATCAATTTAACACTGATCTGTAAGTCTGTAGACTAGTTCAGTAATTGAGAAGCAGCATCAAGATTGTTTAAATCATTAAAAGTATATAAACATAAAAGGCAAGTAGCATTTCCTGTAATAGACTCAACTTTTATAAGATAGGCTATATAGTAGTAAAATAAACGAAAAATTAAGATAAATGCAAAGTAATACAAGGACCGCGCATGCGCACGGGTTACGGGCACATATACACGTGTACACACATGTAAGTGCAAGTGCAGAAGTGTGACCAAATGTGTATATAAATGCACACGTTTTAGAGCGTTAGCGTATGCACTTCCGTGCATTAGTGTAGGTAAGCGAGCGCATGCGGAGTTCGTATTTGCGACGTGTGCTTGTTTATATTATAAATTGGTAAATGCGTAATAACTTACGGGTTAAAAATTGATCGACGTCCAGGTCTGATGTGTGATCCGCCATTCTGAAAAGCCAATCATAGCAAAGAAACACCAAATGCAGTGAAGCGGTGGTAACATACATGCATTAACATAAAACGACAAAAGTTTAAAGCATATTACAACAAAAAGATTATACATAACCATATAAAAACTTTTATTGAATTTAAAACTAAATTCTTTTAGTCTTCACTTAGCATTCAGCAAAGAAAAATTGCAATTAGTTTAACATTACCTGCATTTTTTTAAATTAAAACCTAAATATTTGATTAGTTCCCATAATGTATGATATTAGCGCGCCTAGTGAATACGCATATATACAAGTACAAAACAAAATAATATTTTTTTTAATATACGGGGTGAAAGGTGTAAAAGATCTGAAGGAGCTAAAGTATAGCTCGTATCCTATCTATGTATGGAATATCCCATACAAAAACAATGGTTCTGGAGTTATTAATTTTTTAAATATTTTTCAAAACATTCTCGATTTTCTAGGAAAAAATTTGATAATTTTATTTCTTACTTATTTGTACACAATTTTTAATGTAATAATTATTTTTTAATCATTGTTTTATTAAATTAAATTAATAGTTATCACTTAGAGGCTAAAACTTTTAAATTAGGTTTTTTGAAAGTCGTGACAGTAAAAAATAAGGCGTCATACTTACATTTTTATTTAATATTAATATAACCTTTTATTTATAAAAAATACGTATAAAGCACATAAATAAGTACCCGACTTCAATACCTATCAGACAAAGTATAAGAAAGTACATAGTTACTAAAATTTAGAAAAAAAACACTTTTAAGGTAATGAGTCAGTACGACAGTTAAAATTTAACTAGTTTCGTGGGCGGACGTACATTATCGTTGTCTTCTTAATTCTGAATAGTTTTTCTTTTCCATATCAAATAAATTTAATTTCAATGGCGGTTTACGGTATTGAAGAATACGCTGACATTTTATATTGTTATAGCTTAGTGATGGAAATTCTCAACAAGCACGAAGAGGATATCAGCTACGTTTACCAAATCGTCACCTGCCAAGTCATAGTCTTTGTTGCGGCGTATCAACGCGTCAGGGAAACTGGCAGCGTTCAGCAGAGGAGACGTGACGCAGGTAGGCCACGCATCTAAAGCTCGCACGACAACAATAAGCTCGCACGTGTTACAACAAAAACGAAAGGGTCAAATTAAGGGCCGGCGCGGCGTCTACTTTTACGAGTCTCTACAGTTTGATGTTTCATGGTACTTGTTTTCATTACAAATGTTTTTTTTTCTAAATTTTAGAAACTTTATGTACTTTCTTTTACCTTGTTGGATAGGTATTGAAGTCAGGTACTTATTTATGTGCTTTATACGTATTTTTTATAAATAAAAGGTTATTTTAATATTAAATAAAAATGTAAGTATGACGCCTTATTTTTTACTGTCACGACTTTCAAAAAACCTAATTTAAAAGTTTTAGCCTCTAAGTGATAACTATTAATTTAATTTAATAAAATAATTATTAAGAATTGAGTAGAAATAAGTAAAAAATCAAATCATAGAATTTTATCCTAGAAAATCGAGAATGTTTTGAAAAATATTTAAAAAATTCACAACTCCAGAACCATTGTATTTGGATGGTGTATTCCATACATAGATAGATAGGATACGAGCTATACTTTAGCCCCTCCAGATCTTTTACACCTATTGCCTTCTACCCTGTATAGTATACCTAGAGAAATGTTATTTGTAATGTATAAGAAAAATAACAGACTTTCTATTTTAGAGGTACTTGGAAATTCCTTGTAATATTCTCAAGTAATTAAGTTAGTAACACAGTTTTTAGAGAATTAAAACATCTTTTTTTTTTACTTTTATAAAATAAAATTACACCTAATATAATAGTAAAGTAGCTCATTGTTAAACAGTACCCAATTGTTGCATAATATTACATAGCACATTAATAAAATAAGCCATAAAATAACAATATCACAAGATTTTTTTTTTCATCACTTACATGGGAGATAGCACTGATGTGTTGTACCAGGAAAAGGTGTCAGTTCCATTTGCAAGTTTCAATAGTGGTTCGTTTATATCATACTGACTGTTTGAATAGTATAAGTTATCCAAATTTCCCATCCCGGAGTTATTAGTTCCGGCGGTGTAAGCTGAAATAGATAATAAATTTTTTTTATTCGACGAAGCGACAAGACGGATTAGACCTTCACCTAATGGTAAGTGAAACGCCCATAACAATGTGGCGCTATATAGTATGGCATACACTGCACCACATTGTGCTCGTCGCCTTGAGGCATAAGACGTTGACTCGTCACCCCAGTATTTATACTAGATACAAACCGGAACACAGCAATGTTTGCCGCGTTACTATTTGGCGGCAGAAATAGGAGCTGCCGTGGTGCCTACCTAGAGGGCAACAAATATCTACCACCAGTAAAGGGTACTTGAGTAGATTTCAAATATCTTCTGACCCAAACCGAGGTGGCACAGGTACAATGAACAGTCTGCTGGTCCCGCAATAGCTCACACTTCAGTATTAGCTAGTTGTCTAGCAAGGTTAAAACATTACTGTAAAATAATAACATCAGTGAGCTTTTCCGGTGATGGAAAACATTATATTGAAACCAATAGGCTCCAAGAACAGCATTCGTGGACATGTAATTTCCACCGACTCACATTTGTCACAGACAGAAATAAGGCTATTATGGAATAAGGATATCTAGTATTTATATATTAATACCACTTAAACGAGAACCACTGGATGCGAGCAACGCGGGACCACTCGATTCATGCCGATGTCAGCGCTGCAAGCCATTCGACTATTACAGCTTATCTAACATTGGGCGCGTGGACCTGGATCCACAGCCTGTTTTAAAAAAAATATATACTACTTGTGTAGTTATCCGACGGCGGAGTTTTTATAACGTGTGTCTGGTTATTGATTACTCTGGCGAATCTACTCGGTCGTCGCGGGCGGGCGCGGACCCGTTCCCCGACTACCTTCGCCTGTATCGGAATCTGTGGGCGGTGAGAACCGCCCCCGATCGCGGGTGTACTTAGTGTACGCGGTGTGTGAGTACCTGTGGCGCCGCGTTCTGAAGCGAGGGCGGCGTGATGCGGAGATTCGGAGCGTGTTGGTAGTGTCCGAGGTGTGTGTAGTGACATGGGTGTTGTCGGTGACTGTGGGTTCGTTGTGTGTGGTGTGAGGGTCCCCTGGGGATGGCGGAATTAGCGCATGCCGTGGTCTGCGCTTATTGGTCTTGGGATTAACGCGGGACCGATAGACGTGGAGATCTTTAGAGGAGGCCTATATCCAGCAGTTGACGTCTATCGGCTGATAATGAAAAGAGTTCTGGTCCGATGGAAGTTGTAGCTAGTGAAATTACTAGTGCGGTATCAAGACTACATTTTGTGAAGTGAAGAGCATAATTTGGTGCTGTGTGCATCATCCAAACGAGTGCTACAAATTTAAGGGCAGTTGTATCAACTACCACCAGTTGTAATGTTAGAATAAAACCTAGAATGGGTCAGTAGTTGTCCTAATGACCGCTAGACGAGCGTGGGGAGTACGGCTAATTCTCCTATTTCTGGGCAGACCTCTGGATACGAATAGGAGGAAACGTTAATAATACTCACATTCTCGCCAATCATCACTTGTTTCGACATATAAAGGCTGAGTAAAATCATTTTTTTTAAATGTCTTAAACACCTCATCAATTTTTGGCAATCTGCAGGTACCCTCAAATTCACTGGTAGTAAGCTCCTTGCAACAGGCAAGTTCCCCATACATATCATTATAATATAATGAATCAGTATCGAAGTACTGATACACTTTAGGATCTTCATTTGTTACTTCTTGAATATTCTTCTTTTGTTCCTTATCATATAAAGGATTATCATTTATATAGTTATGATCGTCATTTGGTAGAAATACTTCCATAGCCGGTTCAGTATTCACGTCCAGATCACTGTCACCAATCTGTTGAATCTTAATACTATCGCGTCGTTGTATCAGCGCCTTTAACTTAGATATCGTTCCGTTACTCTGTCTAATGCTTAAGTTTTTTATGAAAATATTGCTTTTGGATGGTTGCACATCAGTCCCGAAGGGATATATCCATTTTATTGTTTTCGTTCTCACAGGCGGTGCATTTTGTTTCTGTAATGAAAATGGTATCTATTAGTTTCTTAACAACAGAGGATACACTTGTCTAATTGGGACTAATTTTAAAATTTTAAGTGCCTAAGTGGCGTAATGACTTCCTGCCTTGGCTTATGGATTTTTTTTCAACTTCTAACACAACTCAAGGCTTACATTGTTTTATTATTTCTTAATTAATGAATTTAATCAATATTTTATTATAGTTTTGAAATAATCTTTATCTAACGATTTCTTCGACTACATGTATACATTTTCTGACATTCCTTATTCCCTTAACTTATTAACTGTTCATATGTATTTAATTTTATCTATATGTGTTGGCATACAGTTAACTACCGCAGGTCTTTACTTCGTTTTAAAAGCCACATATTATGGAGTTTGGTTGATGCTATAACTGGTTTCTAAAATCCGTTTTGCTGGCTACTTTAAAAATATTCATACCAATATCACTGTGATCACGCTGTCAACATTTAAGCGTACCTACATTGGTCGAGCACCTACAGCACCACGACTCATCATCCATAGTCTCATCACCATATGAAATTGTGGCGAAGTAGTCTTAAGATTTGTGTGAAAATTAGGATAGATCAAGCGAGAGATGAAATTTTTAACAGGTAACAAAATTTGACATTATTTAACCGAAATAAATAACTTAAAAAGATTTTATTTTTATGTACTGCCAACGGTTGACACAAGCGGGACTTTCATCTGATGGTAAGTAATACACCTATACATAACAATGTAGTGCTTATAAGGATGTTACACTACAACACATTAGGCTTGTCGCATTGATACATAAATCATTACAGTATTATTTTTTTATTCAAAACTATGTACTAAATACTGAATTGTTGAAAATTTAACAAGTATTTTTAAAATCAATATCCTCTTTCACAAGAGCATAACAATGCAATCATCGATCTTTATCAGACTTTATTAATCGATTGTTGAATATAGGCGTTCACCAATATCTTCCACCGGATACGATCCTAGGTAATTCCTTTCCACCCGCTTCCGACCGCTCTTACGATGTCATGGCTCCATCTAGTAGGGGGACGCGTCCTAAATCTCTGGGTCTTGTACGCGGCCGCCACTCCAAAACTCTCCTCCCCATCAGCCGTCAGTGATACAACAGCCAATGCCGACCCACTGCAGCATTAGCTTGCAGATTTTGAGAGCTATATCGACCACTAAATTTCTCGTTAAATTTCTTCGTTCCGGATCTTGACTTTTATAGAGTATAGCTCTCTCCATCGCTCGCTATGCGACTTTGTGTCGGTAGACCAGTCCGATGGTCAAGTTTCATGTCTTTTTGCCGTATGTGAAAGTAGAAGAGTCACTAGTTGAAGGTAATCATAAAAAAAAAATTACTCACTTCAATCACAACAGGCTGTTGTGCTTGTTTGGGGTTAGGCGAGAATAAATCCTTGGGGACTACAATGTTAGGTTGAGGTCTCTTTAACAAACTTTTAGAGTTCATGTTAATTTTTAAGACAGGTTTTTTGGTCTTCACCATCTCTTTATGTTTGCCTTTCTTACTCAATGTATTTTCAATGCTGGTAGAGGCGAATTCATCATTACTATGATTGATCTTATTGAGTTTCTTTAAATGGAAACTTCTCAGTATTCTATCACTACCATTGGTTGCAATCATGGATGATAAGGTTTTATTTGAATTTAAACTTGTTTGAGCTTGTGGTTTGTTCTCATTGTTTGTTTCATGACTTTTAAGATTGATACATTGTTTTAGATTTTTATGTTTAGGAGTACTTGTTATCATTGGGGATGGACTTCTATATTGTGAATTTGTCTTCTGAAATAAAAAATTTATATTAATCAAGTTCTTTTTGGGAGGTAACATAACTTTTATTAATATTACTGATAAATATTTTTGCATTGCTGTTTGTAGGGGTTAATGATGAATGTAAGGAAAATATCTTATGACTTCAAGATAAAAAGGTCAATAACCCAAACAGAAATGCCATTGCAAGTTATTTTCTAAGTGTATCCAGATTATGTTTATATTTAATGAAGGTACTATGCAAGCCTATAAAAATATGTCACCAGTTAAGATTTTTAAATAGCACTTATTTACTGGTGGTAGGTCAATGCTGGAGAGCATTTACATAGGTACTACTGTAGCTCCAATTTCTATCATCAAACAGTAGTGTTCAAACATTACTGTGTTCTATTTTAAAGCATGTAGTATCTTAAGAAATTACTGAAGTAATGAGATTACAATAATAAGTCTCATGGTGACAAGCACAACATGGTGCTATGTATACCATCTTGACTAGTGTCAAAGTTGTAATGGGCGAGTAGATCACATTCCATCAAGTGTGTCTAACCCTGATGGAATGTGATCTATTACTTTGTTGAAAAATTAAACCCGGTGTTTGTTGCCTCGACACTTACAATGTTAAGGCTTGTTATGTTTATGATTTCACTGTCTACAATAACTTTTTAATCACAAACCATAGTTTTTACAATTTATTGTTTAATGTTGTATGTTTAATTGTTGCTATAGGCATTTAATTTGACAATTTCCAGCAATAAAGATCCTCCGTAAACAGTTTATACATGTGGGAAAATATGGAAATAAATTGTAGAAAACCAATTCGATAATCTAAAGTAAATTTTAGACTTCAATTCCTACTGTAGAAATTTCCATGTCATATATCAGAAGCGGGTGATATTCTCCTGTTTTTCATAAATAGTCCCCAAAAACAAATTAAGACTCATTAATTTATTAATATTAGCCAAAACTTAGTTTCACTCAACAACAATAAAAGGTTTTTATTATAAATGATGTGTGAATTAATACCTCCCTTATTTTACCCATCTACCTACTTTAGTGTATAAATGAATAAAAATGTTTTGTTCTGCTTTAGTCTTTGGATAATTTTTTTATGTATTATGACAGGATAGATTCTTTTACCAAATCTCTTAGGATGTTCACAGGATTGACAAAGAGACTTAATGATTCAATGATTTGTGACTCTTGTGTTTATTACTCTGGTGTGTAAATAATAAAATTTTTTGTTTTACACTTACCTCAAAAAATTCTAAGTTATCCTTCTTTTTTTTAAATGTTTTTTTGCGATTAGCTTTTATTTTTTTTATCAAATCTTCTAGTTCACTCGTTGAACAGTACTTTTTGGCCCGTATTAGTTCAATTAAACAAAGTTTCTAAAATTATGCCATATAAATTTAGCTATATTACAAACTTTAATAAAAATAAAAGTGCTATGTCATTAAATTTATCTTTAAATTAAAATAAATAACAAACAAATGTTCCATAATTTCAAAGATTTTATTATTACATATTTGAAAAACAAAATTTGAATATTTTTCTGTAATAAAAAAGCACAGGGTAGCTAATCTTAATATTTACAAACCAATAGCACATTTTTAATAAAAACTATTCTTAAAATTAAAAAAATAAATAAATTGTGCATATGTCTCATAGTACACATAATGAAACTTTTTAGTTTGTCTATAACATTTTTGAGCAAAATATTAAATTTGGAAATCATCAATGATGCAACTTTACCTGATGGGCTCAACAAAGTAAATCCTTATAATTACAACCTTATTCTACACAGTTTTTAGAAGTGAACCTAATTAGATACATTTTTGTTTTTTTAAGAGCATAAAAAAATATATTTTTATTATACCTTCAAAAAGTTTCTTGTGTTCAACAAATAAATAGTAAAAGAAGTAAATGTTTGCGACTTAATTATAACTTTTGCTGTTTAAGAAATTTTATAGCTTTGGGTAAAAGTACAGTATTTTATTAATGTATCTACTTGAAAAGAGATCTTATGGTACATAATGTTTCGATTTAACACGGTAAATTACAAATAAAAGTTGCAAAAGTAAAAAGTTCACCTACTTACTTTTACGTTACTCGGTAAACTCATCGATTTTGCCAGTTGTTGTAATGATCTATAAGAAAATTGTTTCAACGTTTCCTCCGAGTAAATTTTTTCATCTTCATCAACCATTTTTATTAATTGCATGGGATAGTTTGATAATTTTCTACCAATTAGATTATGACTATATCATAGACGTACGTTTAATGTCAAGCCCACACTTAATTAATTTTACCCTCTATCTTGTACAAAAGTTTTGAATCTTTTAATCCTTTACCGCAAATCACGGTCTTGTAATACCTTCACAGAAATTTGACAATATTTAAATTTAGTACGTCGCAGTTTGTGATAGATGGCGCTAAAATTTTGAATTATTCAAAAGGTCTAAAATATTTTATAAATTTTGTTTATTTGTGTGATAGTAAACTTGTGTTTGCAATATATTTATTTATTGATAGTAAAAATTAGAAATAATTTTTTAAAAAATTAATAAATAAAATATATGAATAAAACCAATAAATTAAACATTACGTGCATTATGTGAAAGAGTACTAGTTTATAAAATATCAATTATTATCTGTATGTAAATAGCTTAATTTTTTGTATTTTAAAAAATAATAACAATAAGTAATATATAGCAACAATGATACACCTTATTAGCGCCATCTATTCCGTTCTTAAAACAATACTGGTAACATTTCGCAACCAATCAACATATTATTAAATAAAAAATAACACGTACTGATTAAGAAGTTTTTTCATTTATATATTAATGCATATTTCGTACTACAAAAATTTAATTTTTCCTAGTCTAATGACTAGCTTTGTTGCTGAAATCCTAAAATTATATGACTAGTGATAACCAAGCAATTATTTTAAAACAATCGCTAACAAAAGACGATTTTTTACCTATTCTTTTTACAAAAAACATGCTTATGGTACTTTCAACTATATACCATTTAATTTTTTTTTCACATCACCCATAATAAATATATCTACGATGAGATATATAAAATAAAAGCAGTTGTTTCTTGCTGAAATATCTTGTAAATAATTATATAAATCAACAGTTCACAGTTCATACTTCACTAAACAAATACTTCATCTATAAAAATTATTTGTGTTGTGTTTACTGGTTGCCTACTAGTGGTAGGACTGTTGCCAGAGACCGTCTGGACTGTTACCACTGCAGCTCCAATTTCTGCCGCCAAACAGTAGTATACGAACATTACTGTGTTCCCGTATAAAGGCTAGGTATTGATAGGTAGACGTAAAATCTTATGTCTCACGGCAACGAGCACAATGTGGTGCTATAAATACCATCCTACCTACCGCCATATTGTTACGAGAAGACGTACCGCTTACCATCAGGTAAACGTCCCGCGAGTCTCGTCGCTTCGTAGTATAAAAAAAATATTACAAGAAATTGTAATTATTGCGTTTTTGAAGCACTCTTGCAAACGGATGCACGGGATTTGTACTGCAAAGAAACATAATACTTTAGTTTAAACATATATGGTATATTTCACTGGTAGGTCTCGGTTAGCGGAGACATTTTAGTGAGTACCATCGAACAGTAGTGTGCAAACATTACTGTGTTGAGGTTCGAAGGACGTTGTGGCTAGTGAAATTACTAGAATAACAATACTCAACATCTTATGTATCAGGCGACGAGCGTATGTGCTAAATCCTAATTAGCACCAAGTTGTTACGGGCGAGCATGTCACCTAGTGGCGTTCCACTCGTATCCTCACTTAATTGAATAAAAAAAAATTAATTAAAGAAATTATTATAGTGTCTAATGTGTTACTCGACAATATTTTACCACCGATTTTTCATTTATCTTACGCTAAAACGTAGGTAGATCAATAATGAGCGAGAAGATTCTTGAATGGAGTTTATGTTATGGCAAGCGCAGTGTGGAACGACTGCCTGTAAGGTGGACCGACGACCCGATGATCATCGCAACAGAATGTTCGACGCTGGTGACCATCGATCGAAATTAATTAAAGAGGCCTGAAATCATTGCGATGAAAAACTTTACCTTTCGTTATCCAAACCCGTTTTCACTTTGTTACTCATGACCTCTTTAAACGAAATAACTTGCTTCGTGAAAGGTTGTTGCTTACATTCAGTAAGTTTTAATTCGGTTTCCTAAAAAAATAATAATATAATAGTAATTTCGAAATCATTTAGGAATTATGTTGTAGTTATTCAAAATAGTATATAATTTAAAAAAAAATTATCTCATTCAACATACGATACCGAATTTAATAACAAACTTTACCGGTGGCTATTTTCGTTGCCGAATACTGTAAGTACTACCGCAGAACGTATTTCTACCATCAAATAGACATGTATAAAGTTTATCGTGTTCCGGTTTGAATGACGCTGTGGTTAGTGAATGTACTGGTAATGAGACTTCACATATTGTATATCAAGAGGACGGGCACAGTGTGCTGTAGTATTTATCGTGTATCACTTATCATTGCTATTGTTTCAGTAGTTCTAGTAATAAACTGGATTAGTATCTATCAGCTAGAATTGTAAAACGGTAGTCCTTGGTCAAATTTAATGGTTTTAAGTAGTGGATTGTCTGGCTAGCTACTACCCTCATGTTAAAATACAGACTCAATAGCGTCCATGTATTCCAGCAGACATGCAAGTTACCATCAACTCCAGCGATTGGCGTCTGCTGTTTGAGATAGGTTGTGAGATACATTGTGATATTGTTACCTCATTGTAAATAAAATTGAAATCATATAAGCTGATTTGTAAAGGACTCCTTAAAAGGCATTTCTTTGCAGAGATCAATTATCAACAAGGAACTTGTGCGGGCTGATGATGATCACATTATATATACACATACGAATAGATACATGGCACCAACAAGAGATTAACGTGAACAAGCATGAGATTTGTCTCTTCCGTTCTCTTGTATGTATGTCGCAAGGCAACGACCGCTATAGTAGTAGTTAACTATACCTTGATTTTCTTATTACTTCTAATCTGATCCGTCAGGCTGTTTCTATACGCAATTTGTTTAATTAGTTCCTCGTCGGCGCTATCAAGTCTCTTTTGTAATTCGGAATACGCAGCTTTTTTAACTTTCTCCATCTGTTCCCTTCTCTCTTGCTGTTTTCTTTTACTGTGTTGTTTAATATTCTCTAAGTGTTGTCGATAGTCTTGTAGAGATTTCTGAAAATTTATCAAACGTTTAACTCCTACCGTATTCGATTTAATATGATTTTTAACATTTACCTCCTTTTCAATTTTCTTAGCCATGTCTACTTCTCTTTTAAATTCTGCATCTTTCATGTCAGCTGTTCTTTCCCAATCACGTATTACTTTATCCGTTTCTTCTTCCATTGCTGCTGTCATCATTTTTTCCTTATGGTAATGTTGCACGAAAATTGATTTTTCTTGTTGCAATTCTTTCTAAAATGATATTTGGATTCATTCAATACAACAAATGTTTTCTCATTGTAGAAAACTGTCGTATCACCGTTATGTTCGTATTACTTATAGCTAAGTGAACTTTGTTTGTATATAAGATTTGATTAATTGAATAGAATAATATACCATTTTATTTAACTGCATCTGCTTTTCCTTTCTTATTTCCTCTGCGACGGTTTTCATTGTCCTTGCATCAAATTCTCTCTCTTGATTTAATTCATTTTTAAGTCTACATAACTTCATTTCATGACCCTTTATTAAGTTTAATTTATTAGCCATTTGTTGATTTTTTTTATATTTTATTGCTGAAAGAAAAATTTTATTTATAACATAAAAGATAGAACAGGAAATGTTCCTCTCTTCGTGGAGCCGCTCATATTTCTGAACTAATGCCACAATATGAACGTGAACGGTTCCAGAATCAAACCAGTGACATCTGTGTTAAAATGCAAGCGTTTGGTCACTGAGCCAATGTAAGCAAATAAAGTATTTGGTAATGTTTACTTCATGATAACTGTTTTGAAAGCGCTGTACCATTATAATAGTCTTGCTCCATCTTCTGTTTTATCTTTTCAAGCCTTATATTTTCTTCCTCTCTTGCCTTCTTCAAAGTTTCCCGGCGCTCTCTATTGGCACTCGAAATTTGTTCATCGTAAGCCTTTCTTCGTTCTTTCATTTCCTCTTTTAATTTCTTTACTTGTCTTACACTTTCTTCTTCCTTGAATATACTATTTATTTAAAATTCTATACCGAAACGTTAAATAATTATCCCAAGAGGGAACAAAAATCAACTTATTACTATTTCATAATAATTATTAGTTTAAAAACAAAATTTTAGGAATTTATTATTCCGACAAAATAATTAAAAGAACCTCAGTTTTAGTACTGAGAATATTAAGTATATACATAAGTACCACCGTACCTCCTGTTTCTGCTTCCAAACAGTAGTGTTCCAACATTACTGTGTTTTGCTTTGAGCTATAGCTGGTGAAATTACTGGGGTAAAGTAATTTAACATAATGTCTCAAGGCGGCAAGATAAACGTGGTGCAATGTAAACATCCTACATAGTACCTTTTCGTTTGCTTCACATTTACCATAAAGATGAACGTCATGATACGTCGATGCTTAGTCAAGTTAAAATATATATGTTAAACAAGAGTGTTAATATATTATTATCCAGATGCAATATCAAGTGGTTATTATGCCCATAAAGTTTGCATATGCACGATGCTGCGGGGTCGTGTCGTATCATTAACTAGAAAATTTAAACCACTTACATTTTGCATAATATCAGCACATTCATTGGCGAGAAGTGGTCTTGGTGGCAAGGGAGCAATTTGCATAAGCACATCACTATTTAATTTTAACACATGAAGCAAAATTGACAAATTTCAGATTTATAAAATAGTTAACTTCCTAATTAACGTTAAGTCACTTACTTACCCTCTCTATAAACTCAAACCCTCTTTCTATTTACTAAGTTCTATTAAGTATCAAGTTTAGGAATCAGTGTATTAATTTCAACAAAAAAATCAAACATTATTAATGTTTTAACGATTAATAAAAACATGGAAAGGAATATATTGTTTAGAATATTACGTCTTCTAAAATTTGTATGTTATATATATTTACACCCTACATACTTAGTTCAAGTTAGAAATAAATTTACAACTATTTCCATTATAATGTAATGGAATACATTAATAAAGTGACAGAGTGACCTTCTTTCTGACATCGTCCAGTAGAACTTGGTGCCACATGTTATCCACTTCTCTTGCTTCCTGTTCGATTTTCTTCTTTTCTTCTATTTGTAACCTCTGCATTGCTTTTAATTGTATATCGTCTAATTTTGTGCACTGCATACCTTTAGCTCTGCAATTGTTATCAATAACAATAATATTTTTTTTATTGTTAATAGGCTTATATTTAATCTAAATTTCACAAGCGTACTCGTATATAGTTTTACGTAGGGTGTTAGTTTCCATGTAACAGAAGTACTAGCGATGGTTTTTCCTTTCTTATTTAATTAACATTTTTGTTATTTTACATATTTGTTTCAGGTTAGTACAGAAAAAAGATTAAAACACCAAAGTTAAAACACCAGCTCCTGCGTTATCTTATATAGCATCCATGGTGTACAATGGGAAATTAAATTCCTTACTATGATACTATGATACAATGATATTAGATACGCAAGTCTAACTTTTATTTTGATCAGAACTTTAATCTTTATTTACTTTTTATTTATTCCAGATTTCATTAAAAAAAAATAACAGTAATAGAAATTTAATAAACTCACATTTTTTCTCTTTCTAATCCCTTTTTACATTCTACAAGCTTGTCCTTTTCGATATCCTCTTCATATTTCTGTAATTTATGATCTCTTTCTTTGCAGTAACTACATTCGACCATTGACTGTTTCGTTACAAGTTCTTGTAGTAAATATTCTTCTTCTTGTTCAAGAAGTTGTTTCAGTTTTTGTCGTCTTTGTCATAAATTCATTTCTTCTTGTTGCAGCATTCTGTTTACTCTCTCTTCAACTCTATTCACTATTGCTCTTAAGAAAAATTAAGACATTGTAAAAAATATGACTGTGTTTTAATTATAAGAACAAAAATAATAAATAAATGGGGGTAAATATACAAAGAAATAGAGGCTTTTTGTTGTCGGATATCGTTTAGTTTTAGCCTTTGTAATGACTATTGTTGCTGTCAAACGGTATTATGTAATCATTACTGTGTTCGTGTGTTCACATTTTGATTAGTACCTATATTTGAGCAGAGGTACCATCTACCACCATGTAAACTTCTTGCTTGTAGAACTTAAAACACTTACTTTTGTATGTGAACGTTGTCATAATAGACGATATCTGATAATTTTTCCAATTCACCCACGCCTGTCGAAGCTGTCAAGTCGCAGCGTTGTCGCGACTGAAGCGTGACATGAAATTAATAGAGGAATTTATTTTTAATATATTAAATTAAAAAATTTAAATAAAATAATCAACCGAAACTTGGAGAATATCACAGGAGATCATTTTGTACTTCAGCGACTAAGGAAACCTTCCAAATAGTTAAACTCATTTTAAATGAACCTACCTAACAAATTTTACTTTATAGCCCGATTACAGATATACATTGAACTCTAATTTAGTAACTAATTTAGATTTGTATGGTCTTGGTCTAGACTTAAATCAGTTTACAAAGCGCTTTCCTATCAGGAAATATGACAAGAAATTATAGCAGTAATGCCTTATTGGTTTAATAATCGATGCCACAATTATACATGTATAATTAAACTCTGCTAAAATGGCATAATTTCCTCTTAACACTAACCGTATGCTGCAATATAAATAAATACTATGTGATATTAAAAGATCAAATAATCTTCTGCAGTTCTATCTTCTATACGAATTAAATAATAAAAGCTTTTCTTTTACATACTTGATAACAATTAGTGTTTGATCTGGTTCCTTTATCATAGACAATCACGTCAATCTAGAGTAGTTGTTACTGAATATAAATATATTTAACAACTATTCTAGATTTGTTAATTTAATGTGTCATTTCCACTCACTCGGGTCAGTGTTGTTATTTAGATAATCAACTATTAAAATTATTAAGAGTTTCTTGTGCATATCTAAAGACAAAGTTTGATTCAAGATTACCTTAATTTGAGACATAATTCTAACATAAATGATATTAATAAAAATGTATAACTTTTACAGTTTTTTTAAACCTTGGACAATATTAGCAATTAACAAATTAAAACACATTAGCAAACACTATCACTCTGAACAAATACTGAACGTCCGCCGTTTTCCCAAATAACATTATAAAACTCACTTTCCAGAACTGAAACGGATGTCCAAAATAAACAGGCGCCTGTTTGACTTTTTGTTTCGCAGACCCACCCATGATTAATTGTTTTCAAAGGGTTAATTAAATGGATAATATTAAAAACTTTCGTGTACGTCACACAGTTCACAATGCCGTAAATTATTGATCAAACTGTAACCTAGAAATAGTTACTAAGTACTCACAACTTTTGCTTTTATCTGTTTATTAGTTTCTACCTACAGCTTCGTTCGCGTTCATGTTGAATTTTTCAAGCAAATCAGGTTATCAATTAATACAGAAATATATAACGTCATCATCCTCAACATCAGCCAATAGACGTCCACTGTTAGACATATGCCTAACCCAAAGATTTCCACATTGATCGGGTATGGATGAAATGCTTGTGCTTGTGATGTGAGTGTGATATGAGGGGATATGGACCATTTCCTACCACGCTGGCCTAATGCGATGGTTGGCGATGGACGCGATGGTTGATGGGAGCTAGAATCTCGTTTGTTGATATGCAGGGAGCACCACGAGCAAGTGAAGTTGGCTTAGATTCAGGTACAAGTTTAGTTACAAAAACAAAAAAAAACACTCATACATAATTCTGTAAAAGTATACTCTTGTGTCGCTCCGCCCAAATGTTTTAGCGAGAAAAAGTAACCTATAACCGTTTCCATGGTTTCTTCTATCCCCATACTACTTGTTATTTTGATAGTGCTCTCATTATAGTTAAGAGATTTTCGTATGATAGAAAAGAATCTATGTAATTTATTTTTTTATTATAAATGAAAATCGCGTGTGAATTTTCTTTCACTAGTACGTATATTTCTAAAGAATAGTTTAAAATTACTTCAAGCAGACGTAAAAGGACATCCGGGAAATGAGTTCACCTATAAAACTTTTAAACCCAAAGTATACCAGAACTAAATGAACCAAGGACTATATAAATAAAAAAAAAACACGAAACGGTAAAAATACAGTAAATAAAAGATTTCATCTTCTAGTAAGATTTTATCTATTGTGTTTTAATGGATTTTATTGATATTAAGGTTTGATAGGTATTATACTCTATAGCCTTTGTTCAGTAATGGACGTTTATCAGCTGATGATGATACTCTACAGCTCTCAATACTAATATCGAGAAGCATTTCTAAATTTGTAATATTAGTATATAAGTATTTATAGTACCTTTTCAAGACAGAAAAAAATTATAATTATTATTATCAATTATTACTTTATTAGGTCATACTTTTCTTATTAAAACGGTCTATAAAAATATGATGACTCGGTATAAAGTTACACATAGTAAGACATAACAAGATATGCATTAAAACGAGTACTTCTCCTTTGTCGTCGGTTAAAGAACAATAAAGCCGAAGATAATGCTCATTTCACTTTCAATAAGGAACCCCCGGTGTAACCTACGCTCATCATATATGTTCTCAATGTAGGGAAGTGGTAATCTGTCGAGGGAGGGTAACTATCCAGGGGGCGCAGAGTTTATTGCACTTACAACACGCGAAGTTCAACGTTCTCCATTTACCGCTAGGTTTACTGCAAGTGGATTTATAGTTTGCATTAAACTAATTCCGTTAAAAGATAATAAAGGTGGAGGAAGTGAACGGTCAAGGATTACCGCGAACAGGGAGCGGCGACCGTGATAACTGCGTACAAGCACGAAACGAATTTCATGTAAAGGTTTAAAGGCCTGTAGTTATGTTTCAGTTAGACGGTTTTATGGTTAGGGTGTTTGATGAAAATGTGGTGTAAATTGCTCTCCCTGGAATTCGCTATCAATTTATTAAAAACTTAACGTATGACCAATTAGCAATTGGTTTTTTCATATGGTAGAACGGGGGTCGCCTAACTTACCTATGTATGTAATGCTGTTACGGCGGCAGATTGTGTTACCCAAGAGGGTTAAAAAAAAATTACCATTATTCCTATATTATTAGACTAGAACCATGGTGCTACACACTATTACCACCAGTATTAGTAAAGCTAGCTGGCTAGATAAGACGTTAGAAAAGGATACAAATTACATCTAGCTGCAAAATTGAGACTTGACGGAGTAATATAGAATATTAGCTTTTGTACAGAACCAATAATATTTTGGGGTTAGGTATACATCAATTCATAGCTATGACATTACTAAAAAACTAAAATAGTTTTTTGGATGTTTTTAGTTCACTCTTATGGGCGATGGTGGGTAAAACGTATTAATGTTTTCAAATTAACTATGTTTTCATTTATTCATATTAGCGTGTAGAGGAGTAGTGATTTTTGATTTAATATATTTAGAGTAACATTGACAATTGCTTAGATATTATTAATTAACACGTTTTGTGACTAAATTAAAATTTCTAAATTAAAATCTTTTGTGATATTATGACATAAATGGAGCGGGAGATAAACTAATTTTTCATCCGGAAATTCGAGGGTGTATCATAATGTTTGCATAAAATTTTGGCTGAGTAGAGTAGGCACCATGAAGCAAAGTGGCTGTGCATTATACGAAGTAATGACGTAGACTATGATGTCCTTACACTTGAGAGGTGCCTAATATGATAAAATTAATAAGTATAAAGCTCCAAAATTCACCGCGACATTCGCGACGAGGTGAGCCAAACTTCGCCTGATGGTAAGTGTCCTGCGGTGGCAGGTGGTGCCTATACATAACAACGAGGCATTAGTTAAGATGATATACACTGCTCCACATTTTGATCAATATCTCTTATATCTTCTTGAGAGACTCATAAAATGTGATTTCTCGTTACCCAACAATTTCACAAGCAACAACGTCCTTCGAATCGGAATGCAGTAATGTTTACACACTAATGTTTGTCGGTAGAAATAGGAGCTGCGGTTCTTCTTACCTAGACGATCGCCGGCAAAGGAGACCTGACTTGAATACATTACTCTAGTATTACTATATGTAAGTACGAATCCAGTTTTTCCTTAGTACCCGATTTTAGTAATCCTTTTCGTCGTCAACATGCGATAATCGATTTCTGGAGAAATGATCTTTCGACGCTGGCCTGGCCTACCTTCCAATGTATTAATCTTTACAGTCATGTTCATGTACATACGGTGTCATATATTACACATTGTGTGAGCGATGTCTGCGGAAGGCATGATGCTATGTGCATGTAGCGGAGTAATTATTGAGCCAGCCGCCGTAATCTTGCGTCTGTATTACGAAGCTCTCGTTCTATGTGCTATCAAGGCCTAGACGACTCACAGTCTAGACTACTAAGGGATAGAACTTAAATAGGGATAGCTGATTGCACGGAAACAAAGACCCGACTGTCACTATACTAATATATCATTCATCTCGTGTGGGAGACGAGATAGAATATTTAAACTACAATTGTGTCCTTTAGAAGGCGTTTAAAGCAAGAAGAATTCCAGAGAAGGAGGAGCAGATTTCCTTGTAATTGTTACTGCAATTTTGTGCTCTGATCGGCAAGTCGTGGAAAATTCAGCAGGTACTTCCGCTTTGAAGTGGTCTATACTTGACAATGGACATCAATAAACTGAAATGTTGATCAATAAATTGTTTTTGATATAAGGGACGTCTGCAGTGGACGTCTATCCGCTGATGATGATGATATAAGGGTTGAGTTAAAACATTTTTTATATAAGAGGCAAGCAGAAAGTTGATTCCCTTTGATGAAAAATATCTATTCATTATAATGTGATGCTTATTAAGGGATCAAAAAGAGATCAGTAATCATAGAACATCACTTTCGCCTTGATAAATAAGTTACCACTCTTTTTTTATACACTAGATCGACTTGACAAACGGCGATTTCACTTCATGGTAACTTATGTCTATAATCTATGGTGATGATTGAGATATTCCAATAGTTCACATTGCTATCTTCGCTTCGAGACGTAAGACGTCTAGTTATCGTAGTTCCAGTAACTACAGTACTGATCAAATCGAAATATAATAATATTAGCACACGTCTAACCAGCTCGGCAGTCGTCTACTGACATTTGAATCCTCAGCATTGTGCACTGTACTGTATTATCCATTAGTATTTTTGTCCACTGCTGACAGGTTTCTGTTGTCGAAGGCAGTCCAGGTACGTACCACCGCTGCGCCTATTGCAGTCGTCAAACAGCAGCATGCAAACATTACTGTGTTCCGGTTAGAAGGGCGCTGTAGCTAGTATAATTACTGGGGTGAGACAATATGTTATGATTCAAAGCGATGAGAGCAAGGAGGTGCTGTATACATCAACCTAACCAGCGGCACGTTATTATTGGCGGGCGTATTACTTATCATCAGGTGAACGACCAGCTCAACTGATCGCTTCGTTGAATAAAAAAAATTCGAATAATGATTTATTTCTATGTTTCAATCAGTTTTCTTCTATGTCATCATTTCGACCGATAAACAGATTCACTGCCTCACCAAAAATCACCACAGAGACTTTTTTATCACTTAATTTATGCAAATGGTTAAGTAGCTTGTATGATGTAGATGGTTGTGTATATCTCTTAGAATGTCTTAATAAATTTACCTGTGTAACGTTGACTTATAATACGAAATTGTGCGGCTCATACATAAGTGCCAGCTATAAAGTTAATAGCCGGGATGTAACATAGCAATGGGGTAATGTATGGTGATGCTTAAACGGAGTACGCTATTTACGCACTTGATGCGACGAGACGCCGGTGACACAAGCTGCGTGACGTCACAGCTCTTCAGCACGGGATCATTTGCACCGGAATCGGCTTAATGACCGTAACTCGACGGTGGAGGGTGAAAACTCCTTTACATTTTCTACCTCACTCTCCAGATCTAGCCCCAGCGATTCCTATTTATTTCTTCGGCTCAAAGAACACCTAAGAGGAAAGAAATTTATGGATGATAACGAGGTGATGGCCGCTATGAAGGAGTTTTAGGAGGCCTAAGATCAATGTTTAAATCTAAAGGTATTTTAGGTTTAAAAAAGAGATGTACAAAATGTTTTTATTTGTAAGGAGACTATGTCAAAAAATAAATAAAAGTTTTGAACGTAACTAAGAAAATATACTTATTATCATTACTTTTTGATAACCCTTCGTACTCCTTATTTCTTCACAATTTCACTCCATTCAAAAGTTGCTTGGAAGACATTGCTTTAAACAGTTATATTGTGAACCCTGTAAAAATTTAGTTAGCGTATTTTTTTGTCATTGTATCCTGGTGGTAAGTCACTTTCGTTGAAGACTGTATAGGTACTCTCACAGCACCTATTTCTACTGCTAAACAGTATTGTGTAGTAAACATCTCTTTGTTCAGTTGTCTAATAAAACTAGCAGGACAGTTATGAAGAAGCATTTTAGCTACTATCAGGTGGACGTCCTGCTTGACCCGCTTCGTCGTATAAAAGGATAAAGTTATTTCTAATCTATACTATTCCTTTATAATTTAGAAGAAACTGTTAAACAGTCTACCTTTAATACATTCTACTAGTCTCATCTGATAGCTGTAAAAACTCCCGTCTGCCACAAATTATTACCTCTACCTTCTTTCTTATCGGATCTTAAACTAATTTCATCATCGTTAACTTCGACCTGATAATAGAAAGACTGTCATGAAATGACGACTACTCCGTCAAGAATGAACGAGGACGAAGGAAATTTTGACCCGTATTATTTATTGAGATCTCTCATCATCATCTTCGCTCAGAAAAAAAGAATTTTGATAATTAAATTAACTATTTTCTATAAAAAAAACTAGCTTTTGAAATAGTGTTTTATTGTTGATTTTTTTTTGGTAGGTTAATATCAGCCGTGTATTCTCGAGTTATTGATCACTGGACTAAGGTAAGCTCTGTCCGTCGCAGAAGATGACTAAGAGGGTCTTTGCACTCGCGGAATTGAAGGTGGTGGCCCATTTTGCCCACTGAGCAAGTGCCACTAAGACAAACAATGGTCTCATGTTTCTTTTTCCATTTTCTCATATCATCGCAAGATCATGACGAGGCTTGCATTACTTCCTGGAACATCTTTTAGCGTGGTGCGGGTGCATTCCGGAGAAGATCCTGTGACCTTTGCTAAGTAATGAATATTACCATCGAGGGGGTTTTAGTGAGTATATATCTCACATAGCTCCAATTTACTCTCAAAACCAGGGTATCATTTAGACATTTCGTCCTGACCTAAAAAAATTTAAAAAAGTAACATTATTTGTTTTATAGTCATTTAGATGTCTCATTGAAATTCCAGCTTGTGGTCATTTCTGGAAACAAATTTACTCGAATGGGATTGTTTTTTTTGCTTATGAATAATTATTATTATGTACTTTTCTTAAGAAATACGTGCAACTTATTAAATGAAAGAAATATCCTTTTCCAAGTCAACACAATAGAGTAGTGTTAGGTAAGGGACTTATTACGTTCGTTGTCGACTTGGAGATATCGACGGGGCTTAACGAGCCAGCCGGGATGAAGTCTCCCATTGTTTCCACACAATCTGACGCATTCACAAACTTTTATCCGGCAGTAGTCTAGACTGTGAACTTCGAGTACTCCATGTCTTTGTTACAGTAAGAATGGACGTATTAAATAAGCGATATTACGTCAAATAATTAATTTTATAAAAAGTTTGTTTCGACTTGTTGTTCCATAGTCTAGAACATGTATTAATAATTCTATTCTGAAAGTACTATGGGATGTTAGGGAAGTATGATAGGTTAATAGGCTGCTGTAGTCGTCTCTAGTGTCCCATCCAAATGAAAGCACTATTCTCAGTTCGTAGTCTTTTAATAATCTCTCGTGCTATACGGATTGTAACGTCTCACTGACTTCGTCTTTCTGACTATCGCCGCTCTTCTTTTCTCTTCTGGGCCTGTTGTCAAAGCTAATTCCAAATACGAAATTAGACTTCAGTGGTGGGGTGCGTTCGGAAAGTAAACGCCGCCACAGTACAATGCTGGTTTCCATGCCTTTTTAATCGGTAAAAGTAAGGTACAATCGGTGTTATAGTACACCGATTGATTTGAGGAGTTAAAAAGTCCTCAATCGTTAACCGATTCCATGTACATGGTTACATAATTTTTTTTCTTGTCAACGTACAAAGCCTTGATAGCTTAGTGCTATATGTACGCGCTAAACTAAAGAATCACTAGGAGT
The DNA here is from genome assembly GCA_029030555.1 of Ornithoptera alexandrae. Classification (NCBI taxonomy): domain Eukaryota; kingdom Metazoa; phylum Arthropoda; class Insecta; order Lepidoptera; family Papilionidae; genus Ornithoptera; species Ornithoptera alexandrae. The sequence goes on along the minus strand of JARDVY010000296.1, from coordinate 2,275,438 downwards.
TCTTTGCCAGCTTTGCGGACGGTAATACCCTTGCAACATTTTTTGAGCTAACATTTCATCAAATCCGTTCTTAGCTGACATGTACTCGGAAAAATGGATATTCCTATCAAATTTCGAGTCTATAGGCCTTAAGGTTTCAGAGATATCGTGATGAGTCTCTATGTAAAAAGAAATTTCTTGTATTTATAAATTTGAAAAGAATAGCTGAAGACCAGATAAGTTTCGTAATCTGTCCGCTTAATCTCAGTTTGAAAAAGGCACTTGATGATGATGTTGGTACGTATAAAAAGGTCAGGGTTTCCAGTTAAGCAAAATCATCGTTAAGAAAGCGACATATTCTTAGAACAACTGATTTCGTTTACAACCACGAACTCGCACTTAGCCAACGTATCATTTATGACATTGACTCTATTCTTGTATGATAAGGCAGCGAATCTC